>OX438928.1:0-592500 GCA_949316025.1 Lapara coniferarum
TAATCGCCCGGACCACGAGGGAGAAAACCTCTATAAAAAGTTCCCCGAATCCCAAGCGGCGGCGCACCGCGAGGGGATGCATGGCCGATGGGTAGTTCGGTCACTAGTGCGACCCCCGCCAGAGTACCGGCCGACCCTCTTGGCGGGTTACGCTAGGCTTACCCAGGTACAGGGGGCACTGCCTGGGTGGACTCTTATTTCCCCCATACTCGTGGGATTCAAAATGAATAAAAATGACCCAAAAATTTTATTGACGAGGTTGCCTACTCCAGTTCCGGCTGGAGAGGCGGAGATTGGTGGGCGAAAGCCCACTGATAGAGGGAAGAGAGTCGGCGCGGGCAAGATGTCCGTAGACGCCGACTCTGAGTCGAGTGGGAGCGTTTCCTCCGTTCGGAGCCGTAGGCTCTGGAGGAAACGCTCAGAGGTGAGTAGCAGGTCGTCCCTTGGGAGCGACACTGAGGAGCCGGTCCCGAAGTCGCAAGCGACAACCGGACGCGGCAGGGGAGGACCAGCTTTGGTCGACGATTCCGTCGACCAAAGAAAGAGAGGAAAGGCGCGCGATCTCCTGCAGCGCAGGGAGGCCCGCCAAAGGGCGAGGAGAGAGGAGAGCGAGGAGGGAATGGTCCTTCGCTCTGCCGCCAAGCCGAAGGTGCCCGCCGCCGAGGTGGTTGTCGCGGCGGAACCGGCTCCGAGTGCTCGCCCTAAAGGCGAGGCCAAAAAGTGGCGAGACAAGTGCGCCAAATTGGAGGAGGCGGTGAAGGAGCTGAAGCGTGAAAACGCTTCTCTCCTTCGCCGTCTGGAGGAGCTGGCAGCAGTGGAGGCCAAGTGGCAGGCCAGAATGGAGTCGGTGCTCCTAGGGCCGGCCCAGAGGCCTCCACTGGCCCACGAGAGACGTACCACCCCCGGGGACATACCACTCCCCGTCCAGGGTGGTTTCGTTGGGGGAGCTCCCCAGCCTTCCTCTAAGGGGAAGGGGAGGGGGAAGGGGAAAGGAGCAGTGCAGCCTGCTCCTCCTCTTAAGGCTCCTGCCATCGTGGCCGGGCCCTCCACCTCTGCTGCCGTGGCGGTCGCTGGGCCGTCTGGGGTGCCCAAGAAGGGGAGGGGGAAAGGTGGTCCTCCTGCTCCCCCCGTCGCGAAGTCCGCTCCGAGGGAGCCCCGCCCACTGCCACCGGCCCCAGCGTCCATGGACGCTGAATGGACCGTGGTGGTGGGCAAGAAGAAGCGGGGGAAGCACACCCCCGCCGCGGCGCCTGCAGGGAACCCCCAGCAGAGGAGGCAGAGGCGTAAGGAGCCCAAGCTGCGTCAGCCACGCTCGGCAGCCATAGTGCTGTCGCTGACGCCAGCGGCGGTGGCCAAAGGGCTCACTTACGCCAAAGTGCTGACGGATGCCCAGCACCGAGTAGACCTCGCCGGCCTCGACATAGACAGGTTGAGGCCCAAGGTGGCAGCCACGGGTGCCATGTTGTACGAGGTGCCCGGGGCTGAGTCGGAGCGAAAGGCGGACTCCCTCGCCGCAAGGCTGAGGGAATGCTTTGGCGGGTCGGAGGATGTCCAAATCTCCCGGCCCACCAAGTGCACGGAGCTGCGGCTGTCGGAGTTGGATCCGGCAGCCACTTCCGAGACGGTCGCGGCGGCCCTTTGCCTTGCTGGCGAGTGTGCTGCGGACGCCGTAAAGGTGGGCCAAATCCGGCCCGATCGCTCCGGCCTGGGCTCCGTCTGGGCCAAGGTGCCGACCAGGGCGGCACAAAAAATAAAGGCGGGCCGCCTGAAGGTGGGGTGGACTGTGGCCCGGGTGACCGTGCTCGGGGCGCGCCCGATGCGCTGTTACCGTTGCTTGGAGCACGGTCACACGCAGAGTACCTGCGTCGGAGGACCGGACCGCAGCGATTTGTGCTATCGCTGCGGTAAACCGGGCCACAAAGCCCGTGAATGCGAGGCCGCGCCGAACTGCGCTGTCTGCGCGGCCGCAGGGAGGCCCGCCAAACATCCGGTGGGCGGGAAGGCGTGTCCCGCCCCCTCCCGTCGCGATAGGCGTCGCGACGGAAGACGAAGTGTTGCTGCCGCTGGGGCTTCGACCCAGCCGCAGGCAGCGAGCCCACCGCAAGGGGCCGCGATGGACGTGGTAGAGATCGCCCAATAATGGAATTAAATTTCCTCCAGGCGAACATCAACCACTGTGCCAGTGCCCAGGACCTGTTGTCCCAAAGCCTGGCGCAGTGGTCGGTGCAAGTGGCCGTGGTCGCTGAGCCGTACTTTGTCCCCCCCCGGGATAACTGGGCTGGGGACCTTGACGGCTTGGTGGCCATTATCAGCCGGGGCGCCGCTGGCTCCCCACCCTTCGAAAAAGTAGCGAAGGACAGGGGATGCGTGGCGGTTCTGTTGGGAGACATTTGGATAGTAGGAGTGTACTTTTCTCCCAACAGACCCCTCGCCGAATTTGAGTCTTTCCTCGTTCGGCTGGGGGCCTTGGTGGAACAAGGCCAACCTCACCCGGCGGTCGTCGCCGGCGACTTCAACGCCAAGTCCGTGGCTTGGGGTTCGCCGGCGACGAACGGTCGTGGTCGGGTCCTGGAGGAATGGGCGATCTCTGTCGGCCTGGTCGTCCTGAACAGGGGGTCGGTGGACACGTGCGTGCGGCACAACGGCGGGTCAATTATAGACCTGTCGTTTGCGAGTGCCGCCGTCGCACGCCGTGTCCGGGACTGGAGAGTCCTCGTGGGCGTGGAGACGTTGTCGGACCATCGTTACATCAGGTTCGGCGTCTCCGCGTCCCCGAGTGTCCAGTCCGGTGGTGTACCGAGTGCCCCAAATCAGGACGGCCCGCGGTGGGCGCTTCGTCGCCTCGATGGGGAGGCCCTAGTGCTGGCCGCTCTGGTCATGTCGTGGCTCCCCGTGCCGGACGGGCCGGTACGGGTTGAGCAGGAGGCGGAGTGGTTCGGGGTGGCAATGTCGGATGTCTGCGACGCCGGCATGCCCCGAGCTCTCCGCCGTTCGCCGGTGCGACAGGTGTACTGGTGGTCGGCGGAGCTATCGCAGTTGCGCGCGTCGTGCGTTGCTGCGCGCCGCCGATACGCCAGGCATCGTCGTCGCCGGCTCCGAGACGAAAACCACGCAGACCAGGAGCGGCGGCTCTATGGCCTCTACAAAGAGGCAAAGAGAGCGCTGCGGGTGGCCATTCATGGGGCCAAGGACGCGGCACGTAAGGCGTTCGTGGGGACTCTCGACAGGGACCCGTGGGGGCGCCCTTACCGTGTGGTGATGAAGAAGCTTCGCCCAGCGGCGCCCCCGCTGTCGCAGAGTCTCCGGCCAGAATTACTGGCCAACGTAGTCGCGGCCTTGTTCCCGGCCACCGAGGAGTTCACTCCTCCACCGATGGCGCCACCGGATGTGGCGTCATCGTCGAGTGAGAATCCGGCAAGGGATATCCCGGAGGTTTCGCCCGCTGAAATGCGGGCGGCAGTGCTTCGGCTGCGGAGCAAAAACACGGCCCCAGGGCTCGATGGCATCCCCGGGAAAGCCTGGGTGCTAGCCCTCGAGTACCTGGGCCCGAGGCTCCGCAGCTTATTCACCGCCTGCCTGGAGCAGGGCGTCTTCCCGGTGCGTTGGAAAACCGGGAAGCTCGTCCTGCTGAAGAAGGGAGGACGACCCGCAGAGTCGCCGTCGGCCTACCGGCCCATTGTGTTGCTCGACGAGGTGGCAAAGCTCTTTGAGCGCATCATCCATACCCGCCTCGTCGAGCACCTCGATAGGGTCGGTCCGAATTTGGCCGACGAGCAGTTTGGATTTAGGAGGGGACGTTCCACTGTCCACGCGATTCTGCGGGTGAAGGCACAGGCGGAGGATGCAGTGGCCAGAGGCAGTGTAGTGATAGCGGTGTCGTTGGACATATCCAACGCATTCAACTCGCTGCCCTGGCCCTGCATCCACGAGGCACTGCGGTACCACGTGGTGCCGCCCTATCTCCGGCGTCTGGTGCACGCGTACCTGTCTGACAGGCACGTGGTGTATCCGGGCGCCGATGGGTGGCACCGAAGAGCGATGTCGTGCGGTGTTCCACAGGGCTCGGTTTTGGGCCCTCTCCTGTGGAACATCGGGTACGACTGGGTGCTCCGTGGTTCCAATCTCCGGGGCGTCGGCGTGACATGTTACGCCGACGATACGTTAGTCACAGCGACTGCTGGGACCTTCCGGGACGCCGCAACTCTGGCGGCGGCGGGCACCGGCCAAGTAGTTCGGAGAATTCACCGTTTAGGGTTGAAGGTGGCCCTCGAGAAAACCGAGGCCGTGTGTTTTCACGGACCTCGGAGAGGGCCACCGGCCGGTGCCGGCATCGTCGTTGGGGGGGTGCGGATCCCCATCGGCTCTAGCATGAGGTATCTAGGTCTAGTCCTGGATAGCCGATGGCGATTCCGCACCCACTTTAAGGAGTTGAGGACGAAATTGTCCCGGGCAGCGGGCGCTCTTTCCCGCCTGCTGCCCAACCTGGAAGGTCCTGGCTTCCCTTGCCGGAGGCTGTATCACGGAGTCGTGCGGTCCATAGCCCTTTATGGCAGCCCCGTTTGGGCTGACTCCCTGGGCCGCCCCTGCGTCGCCCTTCTGCGCGCCCCGCAGAGAGCTTTAGCGCAGCGGGCGGTCAGGGCGTACCGCACGGTCTCTTTCGAGGCGGCTTGCCTATTGGCCGGATTTCTGCCCTGGGACCTGGACGCCAAATCCCTTGCCGATGTATTCCATTGGCGGGAGGAGGCGTTCAGTCGCGGGGAGCGTCCGGCCCTGAAGGAGGTGGAGGCCAAAAGGGCCGCCTTACGGCGAGCCGCCGTGGAGGAGTGGCGTCTCAGGCTGGAGGCCCCGTCGTGGGGGCACCGGGTCGTAGAGGCAGTGCGTCCTGTCTTTGCCGAATGGCTGGACAGGCGCCACGGAGCGGCAACATACCGCCTGACACAGGTGCTCACCGGGCATGGCTGCTTCGGTGAGTTCCTGTTTCGGGTGGTAGGTGTAGAGGAGTCGGCCGTGTGTCACTATTGTGACAACTGCCCAATGGACACGGCCCAACATACGTTGGAGTGTTGTCCAGCCTGGGATGAGGAGCGCAGCGCTCTCAGAACAGTCGTCGGAGAAGACCTCTCGCTGCCGGCCGTGGTCGCTTCCATGGTCGGCGGCCGAGAGGCCTGGCAGGCGGTGGCCCACTTCTGCGAGGCGGTCCTCTCGCGGAAGGAGAGTGCCGAGAGGGATCGCCAGCGCAGTGGTGATCCCTCCCGCCGCCAGACGAGACGTAGGAGGCGTCGGGTGGACGACTGACCGACGTCTCCCGCCCTGTGGATTGGGGGCGTTTGGAGAATTCCACCACGGTATCCCCTGCCTGTCGTAAAAGGCGACTAATAGGGGCCTCCGGGGGTCACGGGTGGGCGGGACGTGCCGCCCACCCATTAGTCTAGCCAACTTCTGAGACCCCCGTGATGGACATGTCCGAGGCAGCGTGTCTCACGCTGCCTCGGACATCAAAAGGTGGACACGGTACGGTGTTTCGGGGGCTTCTGAGCCCCCGCAACAGGGAAAAGGACCGCAACAGCGGTACGCGCAGGGGCGGTTGCGGACGACAACTTAGACGTGAGTCAGAGGAAGCCCGCAGCCGTCCCTAATGAGCCGAAGATGGCCATTTAAAAAAAAAAAAAAAAAAAACCTAAGTAACGTACATTGAAAACGAACATTGTTTAATTTCTTAAAATTTTTGTATGAAAACTATAGCGTGTGGCATATCGTTTAATTGGATTTTATAAATACTAACCGTTTTTGATATTTGCGACATTCCCCCTCCTCAAATTTTCTTAATTTTCCAAAATTCCCGAAATTTCGGTTGTTTTGTGAATTGTCAAAATTTTTTGTACGAAAACTATATTGTGTGGCATATCATTTAATTGGATTTTATATTAACTTACCGTTGCTGATATTTCTGACATCCGCACCCCTCAAATTTTCTTAATTTTCCAAATTTCCCGAAATTTCCGTTATTTTGTGAATTGTCAAAAATTTTTGTACTATCCGTACCCTAGATTATTTTATATTCTGGTTGTACTCGCCGAGACGCATCTCCAGACGTATCGTGCGTCGCGCTCCGGCAAAATTTAATTTTTGACTTTACCTCAATATATGGAAATCCACCTAAGTAACGTATGTCGTGCGGTGTTCCACAGGGCTCGGTTTTGGGCCCTCTCCTGTGGAACATCGGGTACGACTGGGTGCTCCGTGGTTCCAATCTCCGGGGCGTCGGCGTGACTTGTTACGCCGACGATACGTTAGTCACAGCGACTGCTGGGACCTTCCGGGACGCCGCAACTCTGGCGGCGGCGGGCACCGGCCAAGTTGTTCGAAGAATCCACCGTTTAGGGTTGAAGGTGGCCCTCGAGAAAACCGAGGCCGTGTGTTTTCACGGACCTCGGAGAGGGCCACCGGCCGGTGCCGGCATCGTCGTTGGGGGGGTGCGGATCCCCATCGGCTCTAGCATGAGGTATCTGGGTTTAGTCCTAGATAGCCGATGGCGATTCCGCACCCACTTTAAGGAGTTGAGGACGAAATTGTCCCGGGCAGCGGGCGCTCTTTCCCGCCTGCTGCCCAACCTGGAAGGTCCTGGCTTCCCTTGCCGGAGGCTGTATCACGGAGTCGTGCGGTCCATAGCCCTTTATGGCAGCCCCGTCTGGGCTGACTCCCTGGGCCGCCCCTGCGTCGCCCTTCTGCGCGCCCCGCAGAGAGCTTTAGCGCAGCGGGCGGTCAGGGCGTACCGCACGGTCTCTTTCGAGGCGGCTTGCCTATTGGCCGGATTTCTGCCCTGGGACCTGGACGCCAAATCCCTTGCCGATGTATTCCATTGGCGGGAGGAGGCGTTCAGTCGCGGGGAGCGTCCGGCCCTGAAGGAGGTGGAGGCCAAGAGGGCCGCCTTACGGCGAGCCGCCGTGGAGGAGTGGCGTCTCAGGCTGGAGGCCCCGTCGTGGGGGCACCGGGTCGTAGAGGCAGTGCGTCCTGTCTTTGCCGAATGGCTGGACAGGCGCCACGGAGCGGCAACATACCGCCTGACGCAGGTGCTCACCGGGCATGGCTGCTTCGGTGAGTTCCTGTTTCGGGTGGTAGGTGTAGAGGAGTCGGCCGTGTGTCACTATTGTGACAACTGCCCAATGGACACGGCCCAACATACGTTGGAGTGTTGTCCAGCCTGGGATGAGGAGCGCAGCGCTCTCAAAACAGTCGTCGGAGAAGACCTCTCGCTGCCGGCCGTGGTCGCTTCCATGGTCGGCGGCCGGGAGGCCTGGCAGGCGGTGGCCCACTTCTGCGAGGCGGTCCTCTCGCGGAAGGAGAGTGCCGAGAGGGATCGCCAGCGCAGTGGTGATCCCTCCCGCCGCCAGACGAGACGTAGGAGGCGTCGGGTGGACGACTGACCGACGTCTCCCGCCCTGTGGATTGGGGGCGTTTGGAGAATTCCACCACGGCATCCCCTGCCTGTCGTAAAAGGCGACTAATAGGGGCCTCCGGGGGTCACGGGTGGGCGGGACGTGCCGCCCACCCATTAGTCTAGCCAACTTCTGTGGCCCCCGTGATGGACATGTCCAAGGCAGCGTGTCTCACGCTGCCTCGGACACCAAAAAGCGGACACGATACGGTGTTTCGGGGGCTTCTGAGCCCCCGCAACAGGGGAAAAAAGGACCGCAAAAACGCGGTACGCGCAGGGGCGGTTGCGGACGACAACTTAGACGTGAGTCGGAGGAAGCCCGCAGCCGTCCCTAATGAGCCGAAGATGGCCGTTTTAAAAAAAAAAAAAAACCTAAGTAACGTACATTGAAAACGAACATTGTTTAATTTCTTAAAATTTTTGTATGAAAACTATAGCGTGTGGCATATCGTTTAATTGGATTTTATAAATACTAACCGTTTTTGATATTTGCGACATTCCCCCTCCTCAAATTTTCTTAATTTTCCAAAATTCCCGAAATTTCGGTTGTTTTGTGAATTGTCAAAATTTTTTGTACGAAAACTATATTGTGTGGCATATCATTTAATTGGATTTTATATTAACTTACCGTTGCTGATATTTCTGACATCCGCACCCCTCAAATTTTCTTAATTTTCCAAATTTCCCGAAATTTCCGTTATTTTGTGAATTGTCAAAAATTTTTGTACTATCCGTACCCTAGATTATTTTATATTCTGGTTGTACTCGCCGAGACGCATCTCCAGACGTATCGTGCGTCGCGCTCCGGCAAAATTTAATTTTTGACTTTACCTCAATATATGGAAATCCACCTAAGTAACGTACATTGAAAACGAACATTGTTTAATTTCTTAAAATTTTTGTATGAAAACTATAGCGTGTGGCATATCGTTTAATTGGATTTTATAAATACTAACCGTTTTTGATATTTGCGACATTCCCCCTCCTCAAATTTTCTTAATTTTCCAAAATTCCCGAAATTTCGGTTGTTTTGTGAATTGTCAAAATTTTTTGTACGAAAACTATATTGTGTGGCATATCATTTAATTGGATTTTATATTAACTTACCGTTGCTGATATTTCTGACATCCGCACCCCTCAAATTTTCTTAATTTTCCAAATTTCCCGAAATTTCCGTTATTTTGTGAATTGTCAAAAATTTTTGTACTATCCGTACCCTAGATTATTTTATATTCTGGTTGTACTCGCCGAGACGCATCTCCAGACGTATCGTGCGTCGCGCTCCGGCAAAATTTAATTTTTGACTTTACCTCAATATATGGAAATCCACCTAAGTAACGTACATTGAAAACGAACATTGTTTAATTTCTTAAAATTTTTGTATGAAAACTATAGCGTGTGGCATATCGTTTAATTGGATTTTATAAATACTAACCGTTTTTGATATTTGCGACATTCCCCCTCCTCAAATTTTCTTAATTTTCCAAAATTCCCGAAATTTCGGTTGTTTTGTGAATTGTCAAAATTTTTTGTACGAAAACTATATTGTGTGGCATATCATTTAATTGGATTTTATATTAACTTACCGTTGCTGATATTTCTGACATCCGCACCCCTCAAATTTTCTTAATTTTCCAAATTTCCCGAAATTTCCGTTATTTTGTGAATTGTCAAAAATTTTTGTACTATCCGTACCCTAGATTATTTTATATTCTGGTTGTACTCGCCGAGACGCATCTCCAGACGTATCGTGCGTCGCGCTCCGGCAAAATTTAATTTTTGACTTTACCTCAATATATGGAAATCCACCTAAGTAACGTACATTGAAAACGAACATTGTTTAATTTCTTAAAATTTTTGTATGAAAACTATAGCGTGTGGCATATCGTTTAATTGGATTTTATAAATACTAACCGTTTTTGATATTTGCGACATTCCCCCTCCTCAAATTTTCTTAATTTTCCAAAATTCCCGAAATTTCGGTTGTTTTGTGAATTGTCAAAATTTTTTGTACGAAAACTATATTGTGTGGCATATCATTTAATTGGATTTTATATTAACTTACCGTTGCTGATATTTCTGACATCCGCACCCCTCAAATTTTCTTAATTTTCCAAATTTCCCGAAATTTCCGTTATTTTGTGAATTGTCAAAAATTTTTGTACTATCCGTACCCTAGATTATTTTATATTCTGGTTGTACTCGCCGAGACGCATCTCCAGACGTATCGTGCGTCGCGCTCCGGCAAAATTTAATTTTTGACTTTACCTCAATATATGGAAATCCACCTAAGTAACGTACATTGAAAACGAACATTGTTTAATTTCTTAAAATTTTTGTATGAAAACTATAGCGTGTGGCATATCGTTTAATTGGATTTTATAAATACTAACCGTTTTTGATATTTGCGACATTCCCCCTCCTCAAATTTTCTTAATTTTCCAAAATTCCCGAAATTTCGGTTGTTTTGTGAATTGTCAAAATTTTTTGTACGAAAACTATATTGTGTGGCATATCATTTAATTGGATTTTATATTAACTTACCGTTGCTGATATTTCTGACATCCGCACCCCTCAAATTTTCTTAATTTTCCAAATTTCCCGAAATTTCCGTTATTTTGTGAATTGTCAAAAATTTTTGTACTATCCGTACCCTAGATTATTTTATATTCTGGTTGTACTCGCCGAGACGCATCTCCAGACGTATCGTGCGTCGCGCTCCGGCAAAATTTAATTTTTGACTTTACCTCAATATATGGAAATCCACCTAAGTAACGTACATTGAAAACGAACATTGTTTAATTTCTTAAAATTTTTGTATGAAAACTATAGCGTGTGGCATATCGTTTAATTGGATTTTATAAATACTAACCGTTTTTGATATTTGCGACATTCCCCCTCCTCAAATTTTCTTAATTTTCCAAAATTCCCGAAATTTCGGTTGTTTTGTGAATTGTCAAAATTTTTTGTACGAAAACTATATTGTGTGGCATATCATTTAATTGGATTTTATATTAACTTACCGTTGCTGATATTTCTGACATCCGCACCCCTCAAATTTTCTTAATTTTCCAAATTTCCCGAAATTTCCGTTATTTTGTGAATTGTCAAAAATTTTTGTACTATCCGTACCCTAGATTATTTTATATTCTGGTTGTACTCGCCGAGACGCATCTCCAGACGTATCGTGCGTCGCGCTCCGGCAAAATTTAATTTTTGACTTTACCTCAATATATGGAAATCCACCTAAGTAACGTACATTGAAAACGAACATTGTTTAATTTCTTAAAATTTTTGTATGAAAACTATAGCGTGTGGCATATCGTTTAATTGGATTTTATAAATACTAACCGTTTTTGATATTTGCGACATTCCCCCTCCTCAAATTTTCTTAATTTTCCAAAATTCCCGAAATTTCGGTTGTTTTGTGAATTGTCAAAATTTTTTGTACGAAAACTATATTGTGTGGCATATCATTTAATTGGATTTTATATTAACTTACCGTTGCTGATATTTCTGACATCCGCACCCCTCAAATTTTCTTAATTTTCCAAATTTCCCGAAATTTCCGTTATTTTGTGAATTGTCAAAAATTTTTGTACTATCCGTACCCTAGATTATTTTATATTCTGGTTGTACTCGCCGAGACGCATCTCCAGACGTATCGTGCGTCGCGCTCCGGCAAAATTTAATTTTTGACTTTACCTCAATATATGGAAATCCACCTAAGTAACGTACATTGAAAACGAACATTGTTTAATTTCTTAAAATTTTTGTATGAAAACTATAGCGTGTGGCATATCGTTTAATTGGATTTTATAAATACTAACCGTTTTTGATATTTGCGACATTCCCCCTCCTCAAATTTTCTTAATTTTCCAAAATTCCCGAAATTTCGGTTGTTTTGTGAATTGTCAAAATTTTTTGTACGAAAACTATATTGTGTGGCATATCATTTAATTGGATTTTATATTAACTTACCGTTGCTGATATTTCTGACATCCGCACCCCTCAAATTTTCTTAATTTTCCAAATTTCCCGAAATTTCCGTTATTTTGTGAATTGTCAAAAATTTTTGTACTATCCGTACCCTAGATTATTTTATATTCTGGTTGTACTCGCCGAGACGCATCTCCAGACGTATCGTGCGTCGCGCTCCGGCAAAATTTAATTTTTGACTTTACCTCAATATATGGAAATCCACCTAAGTAACGTACATTGAAAACGAACATTGTTTAATTTCTTAAAATTTTTGTATGAAAACTATAGCGTGTGGCATATCGTTTAATTGGATTTTATAAATACTAACCGTTTTTGATATTTGCGACATTCCCCCTCCTCAAATTTTCTTAATTTTCCAAAATTCCCGAAATTTCGGTTGTTTTGTGAATTGTCAAAATTTTTTGTACGAAAACTATATTGTGTGGCATATCATTTAATTGGATTTTATATTAACTTACCGTTGCTGATATTTCTGACATCCGCACCCCTCAAATTTTCTTAATTTTCCAAATTTCCCGAAATTTCCGTTATTTTGTGAATTGTCAAAAATTTTTGTACTATCCGTACCCTAGATTATTTTATATTCTGGTTGTACTCGCCGAGACGCATCTCCAGACGTATCGTGCGTCGCGCTCCGGCAAAATTTAATTTTTGACTTTACCTCAATATATGGAAATCCACCTAAGTAACGTACATTGAAAACGAACATTGTTTAATTTCTTAAAATTTTTGTATGAAAACTATAGCGTGTGGCATATCGTTTAATTGGATTTTATAAATACTAACCGTTTTTGATATTTGCGACATTCCCCCTCCTCAAATTTTCTTAATTTTCCAAAATTCCCGAAATTTCGGTTGTTTTGTGAATTGTCAAAATTTTTTGTACGAAAACTATATTGTGTGGCATATCATTTAATTGGATTTTATATTAACTTACCGTTGCTGATATTTCTGACATCCGCACCCCTCAAATTTTCTTAATTTTCCAAATTTCCCGAAATTTCCGTTATTTTGTGAATTGTCAAAAATTTTTGTACTATCCGTACCCTAGATTATTTTATATTCTGGTTGTACTCGCCGAGACGCATCTCCAGACGTATCGTGCGTCGCGCTCCGGCAAAATTTAATTTTTGACTTTACCTCAATATATGGGGGGTGCAAAGTCAGGAAACCTCCACGTGGTGCACCCTGGGCAACGGAGCGTCGGTCGAGTTGATCGGCGCAACGGCCAATATCCTGACAACAGTGGTCTCGGCGGTCGTCGCCGCTTTTTGCGGTGGCTGCCGCATTTTTTAGATGGTGGGCCCGTTTATTCGGGCGGCTCCCGGTTCATCCGGGAGTGTCGACGGGCTCGGTGTGCGCTAACACCGCCCCGAGCAGGCAGCGGGGGGGAACCTTCCTCTCCGCTGTCACCGTTGCAGATCGTAATCTAGTATGGAGGTCCGTGGACATGTCTCGCGCTCCTGCTGGACCGAGGGTCTTGGCTTAATCGCCCGGACCACGAGGGAGAAAACCTCTATAAAAAGTTCCCCGAATCCCAAGCGGCGGCGCACCGCGAGGGGATGCATGGCCGATGGGTAGTTCGGTCACTAGTGCGACCCCCGCCAGAGTACCGGCCGACCCTCTTGGCGGGTTACGCTAGGCTTACCCAGGTACAGGGGGCACTGCCTGGGTGGACTCTTTATTTCCCCCATACTCGTGGGATTCATTATGGATATAAACCCTAAAATTACACTGACGAGGTTGCCTACTCCAGTTCCGGCTGGAGAGGCGGAGATTGGTGGGCGAAAGCCTGCTGATCGAGTGCGGAGAGTCGGCGCGGGCAAGAAGATGTCCACAGGCGTCGACTCTGAGTCGAGTGGGAGCGTTTCCTCCGTTCGGAGCCGTAGGCTCTGGAGGAAACGCTCAGAGGTGAGTAGCAGGTCGTCCCTCGGGAGCGACACTGAGGAGCCGGTCCCGAAGTCGCAAGCGACAACCGGACGCGGCAGGGGAGGACCATCTTTGGTCGACGATTCCGTCGACCAAAGAAAGAGAGGTAAGGCGCGCGATCTCCTGCAGCGCAGGGAGGCCCGCCAAAGGGCGAGGAGAGAGGAGAGCGAGGAGGGAATGGTCCTTCGCTCTGCCGCCAAGCCGAAGGTGCCCGCCGCCGAGGTGGTTGTCGCCGCGGAACCGGCTCCGAGTGCTCGCCCTAAAGGCGAGGCCAAAAAGTGGCGAGATAAGTGCGCCAAATTGGAGGAGGCGGTGAAGGAGCTGAAGCGTGAAAACGCTTCTCTCCTTCGCCGTCTGGAGGAGCTGGCAGCAGTGGAGGCCAAGTGGCAGGCCAGAATGGAGTCGGTGCTCCTAGGGCCGGCCCAGAGGCCTCCATTGGCACACGAGAGACGGTCCACCCCCGGGGACATACCACTCCCCGTCCAGGGTGGTTTCGTTGGGGGAGCTCCCCAGCCTTCCTCTAAGGGGAAGGGGAGGGGGAAGGGGAAAGGAGCAGTGCAGCCTGCTCCTCCTCTTAAGGCTCCTGCCATCGTGGCCGGGCCCTCCACCTCTGCTGCCGTGGCGGTCGCTGGGCCGTCTGGGGTGCCCAAGAAGGGGAGGGGGAAAGGTGGTCCTCCTGCTCCCCCCGTCGCGAAGTCCGCTCCGAGGGAGCCCCGCCCACTGCCACCGGCCCCAGCGTCCATGGACGCTGAATGGACCGTGGTGGTGGGGAAGAAGAAGCGGGGGAAGCCCAGCCCCGCTGCGACGCCTGCGGCGAAGCCGCAGCAGAGGAGGCAGAGGCGCAAGGAGCCCAAACTGCGTCAGCCACGCTCGGCGGCCATAGTGCTGTCGCTGACGCCGGCGGCGGTGGCCAAGGGCCTAACCTACGCCAAGGTGCTGACGGACGCTCAGCACCGCGTGGACCTCGCCGGCCTCGGCATTGACAGGCTGAGGCCCAAGGTGGCAGCCACGGGTGCCATGCTTTATGAGGTGCCCGGGGCTGAGTCGGAGCAGAAGGCGGACTCCCTCGCCGCAAGGCTGAGGGAATGCTTTGGCGGGTCGGAAGATGTCCAAATCTCCCGGCCCACCAAATGCACGGAGCTGCGGCTGTCGGAGTTGGATCCGGCAGCCACTTCCGAGACGGTCGCAGCGGCCCTCAGCGTTGCTGGCGAGTGCGCAGCTGATGCCGTGAAGGTCGGAGAAATCCGGCCTGATCGCTCCGGCCTGAGCGCAGTTTGGGCCAAGGTGCCGACCAGGGCGGCACAAAAAATAAAGGCGGGCCGCCTGATGGTAGGGTGGACTGTGGCCCGGGTGACCGTGCTCGGGGCGCGCCCGATGCGGTGTTTCCGTTGCCTTGAGCACGGTCACACGCAGAGCACCTGCACCGGAGGACCGGACCGCAGCGATCTTTGTTATCGCTGCGGCAAACCGGGCCACAAAGCCCGCGGATGCGAGGCCGCGCCGAACTGCGCAGTCTGCGCGGCCGCAGGGAGGCCCGCCAAACATCCGGTGGGCGGGAAGGCGTGCCCCGCCCCCTCCCGTCGCGATAGGCGTCGCGACGGGGTACGAAGTGCTGCTGCCGCTGGGGCTTCGACCCAGCCGCAGGCAGCGAGCCCACCGCAAGGGGCCGCGATGGACGTGGTAGAGATCGCCCAATAAATGGAACTAAATTTCCTCCAGGCGAACATCAACCACTGTGCCAGTGCCCAGGACCTGTTGACCCAAAGCCTGGCGCAGTGGTCGGTGCAAGTGGCCGTGGTCGCTGAGCCGTATTTTGTCCCCCCCCGGGATAACTGGGCGGGGGACCTTGACGGCTTGGTGGCCATCATCAGCCGGGGCGCCGCTGGCTCCCCACCCTTCGAAAAAGTAGCGAAGGACAGGGGATGCGTGGCGGTTCTGTTGGGAGACATTTGGATAGTAGGAGTGTACTTTTCTCCCAACAGACCCCTCGCCGAATTTGAGTCTTTCCTCGTTCGGCTGGGGGCCTTGGTGGAACAAGGCCAACCTCACCCGGCGGTCGTCGCCGGCGACTTCAACGCCAAATCCGTGGCTTGGGGTTCGCCGGCGACGAACGGTCGTGGTCGGGTCCTGGAGGAATGGGCGATCTCTGTCGGCCTGGTCGTCCTGAACAGGGGGTCGGTGGACACATGCGTGCGGCACAACGGCGGGTCTATTATAGACCTGTCGTTGGCGAGTGCCGCCGTCGCACGCCGTGTCCGGGACTGGAGAGTCCTCGTGGGCGTGGAGACGTTGTCGGACCATCGTTACATCAGGTTCGGCGTCTCCGCGTCCCCGAGTGTCCAGTCCGGTGGTGTACCGAGTGCCCCAAATCAGGACGGCCCGCGGTGGGCGCTTCGTCGCCTCGATGGGGAGGCCCTAGTGCTGGCCGCTCTGGTCATGTCGTGGCTCCCCGTGCCGGACGGGCCGGTACGGGTTGAGCAGGAGGCGGAGTGGTTCGGGGTGGCAATGTCGGATGTCTGCGACGCCGGCATGCCCCGAGCTCTCCGCCGTTCGCCGGTGCGACAGGTGTACTGGTGGTCGGCGGAGCTAGCGCAGTTGCGCGCGTCATGCGTTGCTGCGCGCCGCCGATACGCCAGGCATCGTCGTCGCCGGCTCCGAGACGAAAACCACGCAGACCAGGAGCGGCAGCTCTATGGCCTCTACAAAGAGGCAAAGAGAGCGCTGCGGGTGGCCATTCATGGGGCCAAGGTCGCGGCACGTAAGGCGTTCGTGGGGACTCTCGACAGGGACCCGTGGGGGCGCCCTTACCGGATGGTGATGAAGAAGCTTCGCCCAGCGGCGCCCCCGCTGTCGCAGAGTCTCCGGCCAGAATTACTGGCCAACGTCGTCGCGGCCTTGTTCCCGGCCACCGTGGAGTTCACTCCTCCACCGATGGCGCCACCGGAGGTGGCGTCATCGTCGAGTGAGAATCCGGCAAGGGATATCTCGGAGGTTTCGCCCGCTGAAATGCGGGCGGCAGTGCTTCGGCTGCGGAGCAAAAACACGGCCCCAGGGCTCGATGGCATCCCCGGGAAAGCCTGGGTGCTAGCCGTTGAGTACCTGGGCCCGAGGCTCCGCAGCTTATTCACCGCCTGCCTGGAGCAGGGCGTCTTCCCGGTGCGTTGGAAAACCGGGAAGCTCGTCCTGCTGAAGAAGGGAGGACGACCCGCAGAGTCGCCGTCGGCCTACCGGCCCATCGTGTTGCTCGACGAGGTGGCAAAGCTCTTCGAGCGCATCATTCATAACCGCCTCGTCGAGCACCTTGAAAGGGTCGGACCAAATCTGGCCGACGAGCAGTTTGGATTTCGGAGGGGACGTTCCACTGTCCACGCGATTCTGCGGGTGAAGGCACAGGCGGAGGATGCAGTGGCCAGAGGCAGTGTAGTGATAGCGGTGTCGTTGGACATATCCAACGCATTCAACTCGCTGCCCTGGCCCTGCATCCACGAGGCACTGCGGTACCACGTGGTGCCGCCCTATCTCCGGCGTCTGGTGCACGCGTACCTGTCTGACAGGCACGTGGTGTATCCGGGCGCCGATGGGTGGCACCGAAGAGCGATGTCGTGCGGTGTTCCACAGGGCTCGGTTTTGGGCCCTCTCCTGTGGAACATCGGGTACGACTGGGTGCTCCGTGGTTCCAATCTCCGGGGCGTCGGCGTGACATGTTACGCCGACGATACGTTAGTCACAGCGACTGCTGGGACCTTCCGGGACGCCGCAACTCTGGCGGCGGCGGGCACCGGCCAAGTAGTTGGAAGAATTCAACGTTTAGGTTTGAAGGTGGCCCTCGAGAAAACCGAGGCCGTGTGTTTTCACGGACCTCGGAGAGGGCCACCGGCCGGTGCCGGCATCGTCGTTGGGGGGGTGCGGATCCCCATCGGCTCTAGCATGAGGTATCTAGGTTTAGTCCTGGATAGCCGATGGCGATTCCGCACCCACTTTAAGGAGTTGAGGACGAAATTGTCCCGGGCAGCGGGCGCTCTTTCCCGCCTGCTGCCCAACCTGGAAGGTCCTGGCTTCCCTTGCCGGAGGCTGTATCACGGAGTCGTGCGGTCCATAGCCCTTTATGGCAGCCCCGTTTGGGCTGACTCCCTGGGCCGCCCCTGCGTCGCCCTTCTGCGCGCCCCGCAGAGAGCTTTAGCGCAGCGGGCGGTCAGGGCGTACCGCACGGTCTCTTTCGAGGCGGCTTGCCTATTGGCCGGATTTCTGCCCTGGGACCTGGACGCCAAATCCCTTGCCGATGTATTCCATTGGCGGGAGGAGGCGTTCAGTCGCGGGGAGCGTCCGGCCCTGAAGGAGGTGGAGGCCAAGAGGGCCGCCTTACGGCGAGCCGCCGTGGAGGAGTGGCGTCTCAGGCTGGAGGCCCCGTCGTGGGGGCACAGGGTCGTAGAGGCAGTGCGTCCTGTCTTTGCCGAATGGCTGGACAGGCGCCACGGAGCGGCAACATACCGCCTGACGCAGGTGCTCACCGGGCATGGCTGCTTCGGTGAGTTCCTGTTTCGGGTGGTAGGTGTAGAGGAGTCGGCCGTGTGTCACTTTTGTGACAACTGCCCAATGGACACGGCCCAACATACGTTGGAGTGTTGTCCAGCCTGGGATGAGGAGCGCAGCGCTCTCAAAACAGTCGTCGGAGAAGACCTCTCGCTGCCGGCCGTGGTCGCTTCCATGGTCGGCGGCCGGGAGGCCTGGCAGGCGGTGGCCCACTTCTGCGAGGCGGTCCTCTCGCGGAAGGAGAGTGCCGAGAGGGATCGCCAGCGCAGTGGTGATCCCTCCCGCCGCCAGACGAGACGTAGGAGGCGTCGGGTGGACGACTGACCGACGTCTCCCGCCCTGTGGATTGGGGGCGTTTGGAGAATTCCACCACGGTATCCCCTGCCTGTCGTAAAAGGCGACTAATAGGGGCCTCCGGGGGTCACGGGTGGGCGGGACGTGCCGCCCACCCATTAGTCTAGCCAACTTCTGTGGCCCCCGTGATGGACATGTCCGAGGCAGCGTGTCTCACGCTGCCTCGGACAGCAAAAGGCGGACACGGTACGATGTTTCGGGGGCTTCTGAGCCCCCGCAACAGGAAAAAGGACCGCAAAAACGCGGTACGCGCAGGGGCGGTTGCGGACGACAACTTAGACGTGAGTCGGAGGAAGCCCGCAGCCGTCCCTAATGAGCCGAAGATGGCCATAAAAAAAAAAAAAAAAACCTCAATATATGGAAATCCACCTAAGTAACGTACATTGAAAACGAACATTGTTTAATTTCTTAAAATTTTTGTATGAAAACTATAGCGTGTGGCATATCGTTTAATTGGATTTTATAAATACTAACCGTTTTTGATATTTGCGACATTCCCCCTCCTCAAATTTTCTTAATTTTCCAAAATTCCCGAAATTTCGGTTGTTTTGTGAATTGTCAAAATTTTTTGTACGAAAACTATATTGTGTGGCATATCATTTAATTGGATTTTATATTAACTTACCGTTGCTGATATTTCTGACATCCGCACCCCTCAAATTTTCTTAATTTTCCAAATTTCCCGAAATTTCCGTTATTTTGTGAATTGTCAAAAATTTTTGTACTATCCGTACCCTAGATTATTTTATATTCTGGTTGTACTCGCCGAGACGCATCTCCAGACGTATCGTGCGTCGCGCTCCGGCAAAATTTAATTTTTGACTTTACCTCAATATATGGAAATCCACCTAAGTAACGTACATTGAAAACGAACATTGTTTAATTTCTTAAAATTTTTGTATGAAAACTATAGCGTGTGGCATATCGTTTAATTGGATTTTATAAATACTAACCGTTTTTGATATTTGCGACATTCCCCCTCCTCAAATTTTCTTAATTTTCCAAAATTCCCGAAATTTCGGTTGTTTTGTGAATTGTCAAAATTTTTTGTACGAAAACTATATTGTGTGGCATATCATTTAATTGGATTTTATATTAACTTACCGTTGCTGATATTTCTGACATCCGCACCCCTCAAATTTTCTTAATTTTCCAAATTTCCCGAAATTTCCGTTATTTTGTGAATTGTCAAAAATTTTTGTACTATCCGTACCCTAGATTATTTTATATTCTGGTTGTACTCGCCGAGACGCATCTCCAGACGTATCGTGCGTCGCGCTCCGGCAAAATTTAATTTTTGACTTTACCTCAATATATGGAAATCCACCTAAGTAACGTACATTGAAAACGAACATTGTTTAATTTCTTAAAATTTTTGTATGAAAACTATAGCGTGTGGCATATCGTTTAATTGGATTTTATAAATACTAACCGTTTTTGATATTTGCGACATTCCCCCTCCTCAAATTTTCTTAATTTTCCAAAATTCCCGAAATTTCGGTTGTTTTGTGAATTGTCAAAATTTTTTGTACGAAAACTATATTGTGTGGCATATCATTTAATTGGATTTTATATTAACTTACCGTTGCTGATATTTCTGACATCCGCACCCCTCAAATTTTCTTAATTTTCCAAATTTCCCGAAATTTCCGTTATTTTGTGAATTGTCAAAAATTTTTGTACTATCCGTACCCTAGATTATTTTATATTCTGGTTGTACTCGCCGAGACGCATCTCCAGACGTATCGTGCGTCGCGCTCCGGCAAAATTTAATTTTTGACTTTACCTCAATATATGGAAATCCACCTAAGTAACGTACATTGAAAACGAACATTGTTTAATTTCTTAAAATTTTTGTATGAAAACTATAGCGTGTGGCATATCGTTTAATTGGATTTTATAAATACTAACCGTTTTTGATATTTGCGACATTCCCCCTCCTCAAATTTTCTTAATTTTCCAAAATTCCCGAAATTTCGGTTGTTTTGTGAATTGTCAAAATTTTTTGTACGAAAACTATATTGTGTGGCATATCATTTAATTGGATTTTATATTAACTTACCGTTGCTGATATTTCTGACATCCGCACCCCTCAAATTTTCTTAATTTTCCAAATTTCCCGAAATTTCCGTTATTTTGTGAATTGTCAAAAATTTTTGTACTATCCGTACCCTAGATTATTTTATATTCTGGTTGTACTCGCCGAGACGCATCTCCAGACGTATCGTGCGTCGCGCTCCGGCAAAATTTAATTTTTGACTTTACCTCAATATATGGAAATCCACCTAAGTAACGTACATTGAAAACGAACATTGTTTAATTTCTTAAAATTTTTGTATGAAAACTATAGCGTGTGGCATATCGTTTAATTGGATTTTATAAATACTAACCGTTTTTGATATTTGCGACATTCCCCCTCCTCAAATTTTCTTAATTTTCCAAAATTCCCGAAATTTCGGTTGTTTTGTGAATTGTCAAAATTTTTTGTACGAAAACTATATTGTGTGGCATATCATTTAATTGGATTTTATATTAACTTACCGTTGCTGATATTTCTGACATCCGCACCCCTCAAATTTTCTTAATTTTCCAAATTTCCCGAAATTTCCGTTATTTTGTGAATTGTCAAAAATTTTTGTACTATCCGTACCCTAGATTATTTTATATTCTGGTTGTACTCGCCGAGACGCATCTCCAGACGTATCGTGCGTCGCGCTCCGGCAAAATTTAATTTTTGACTTTACCTCAATATATGGAAATCCACCTAAGTAACGTACATTGAAAACGAACATTGTTTAATTTCTTAAAATTTTTGTATGAAAACTATAGCGTGTGGCATATCGTTTAATTGGATTTTATAAATACTAACCGTTTTTGATATTTGCGACATTCCCCCTCCTCAAATTTTCTTAATTTTCCAAAATTCCCGAAATTTCGGTTGTTTTGTGAATTGTCAAAATTTTTTGTACGAAAACTATATTGTGTGGCATATCATTTAATTGGATTTTATATTAACTTACCGTTGCTGATATTTCTGACATCCGCACCCCTCAAATTTTCTTAATTTTCCAAATTTCCCGAAATTTCCGTTATTTTGTGAATTGTCAAAAATTTTTGTACTATCCGTACCCTAGATTATTTTATATTCTGGTTGTACTCGCCGAGACGCATCTCCAGACGTATCGTGCGTCGCGCTCCGGCAAAATTTAATTTTTGACTTTACCTCAATATATGGAAATCCACCTAAGTAACGTACATTGAAAACGAACATTGTTTAATTTCTTAAAATTTTTGTATGAAAACTATAGCGTGTGGCATATCGTTTAATTGGATTTTATAAATACTAACCGTTTTTGATATTTGCGACATTCCCCCTCCTCAAATTTTCTTAATTTTCCAAAATTCCCGAAATTTCGGTTGTTTTGTGAATTGTCAAAATTTTTTGTACGAAAACTATATTGTGTGGCATATCATTTAATTGGATTTTATATTAACTTACCGTTGCTGATATTTCTGACATCCGCACCCCTCAAATTTTCTTAATTTTCCAAATTTCCCGAAATTTCCGTTATTTTGTGAATTGTCAAAAATTTTTGTACTATCCGTACCCTAGATTATTTTATATTCTGGTTGTACTCGCCGAGACGCATCTCCAGACGTATCGTGCGTCGCGCTCCGGCAAAATTTAATTTTTGACTTTACCTCAATATATGGAAATCCACCTAAGTAACGTACATTGAAAACGAACATTGTTTAATTTCTTAAAATTTTTGTATGAAAACTATAGCGTGTGGCATATCGTTTAATTGGATTTTATAAATACTAACCGTTTTTGATATTTGCGACATTCCCCCTCCTCAAATTTTCTTAATTTTCCAAAATTCCCGAAATTTCGGTTGTTTTGTGAATTGTCAAAATTTTTTGTACGAAAACTATATTGTGTGGCATATCATTTAATTGGATTTTATATTAACTTACCGTTGCTGATATTTCTGACATCCGCACCCCTCAAATTTTCTTAATTTTCCAAATTTCCCGAAATTTCCGTTATTTTGTGAATTGTCAAAAATTTTTGTACTATCCGTACCCTAGATTATTTTATATTCTGGTTGTACTCGCCGAGACGCATCTCCAGACGTATCGTGCGTCGCGCTCCGGCAAAATTTAATTTTTGACTTTACCTCAATATATGGAAATCCACCTAAGTAACGTACATTGAAAACGAACATTGTTTAATTTCTTAAAATTTTTGTATGAAAACTATAGCGTGTGGCATATCGTTTAATTGGATTTTATAAATACTAACCGTTTTTGATATTTGCGACATTCCCCCTCCTCAAATTTTCTTAATTTTCCAAAATTCCCGAAATTTCGGTTGTTTTGTGAATTGTCAAAATTTTTTGTACGAAAACTATATTGTGTGGCATATCATTTAATTGGATTTTATATTAACTTACCGTTGCTGATATTTCTGACATCCGCACCCCTCAAATTTTCTTAATTTTCCAAATTTCCCGAAATTTCCGTTATTTTGTGAATTGTCAAAAATTTTTGTACTATCCGTACCCTAGATTATTTTATATTCTGGTTGTACTCGCCGAGACGCATCTCCAGACGTATCGTGCGTCGCGCTCCGGCAAAATTTAATTTTTGACTTTACCTCAATATATGGAAATCCACCTAAGTAACGTACATTGAAAACGAACATTGTTTAATTTCTTAAAATTTTTGTATGAAAACTATAGCGTGTGGCATATCGTTTAATTGGATTTTATAAATACTAACCGTTTTTGATATTTGCGACATTCCCCCTCCTCAAATTTTCTTAATTTTCCAAAATTCCCGAAATTTCGGTTGTTTTGTGAATTGTCAAAATTTTTTGTACGAAAACTATATTGTGTGGCATATCATTTAATTGGATTTTATATTAACTTACCGTTGCTGATATTTCTGACATCCGCACCCCTCAAATTTTCTTAATTTTCCAAATTTCCCGAAATTTCCGTTATTTTGTGAATTGTCAAAAATTTTTGTACTATCCGTACCCTAGATTATTTTATATTCTGGTTGTACTCGCCGAGACGCATCTCCAGACGTATCGTGCGTCGCGCTCCGGCAAAATTTAATTTTTGACTTTACCTCAATATATGGAAATCCACCTAAGTAACGTACATTGAAAACGAACATTGTTTAATTTCTTAAAATTTTTGTATGAAAACTATAGCGTGTGGCATATCGTTTAATTGGATTTTATAAATACTAACCGTTTTTGATATTTGCGACATTCCCCCTCCTCAAATTTTCTTAATTTTCCAAAATTCCCGAAATTTCGGTTGTTTTGTGAATTGTCAAAATTTTTTGTACGAAAACTATATTGTGTGGCATATCATTTAATTGGATTTTATATTAACTTACCGTTGCTGATATTTCTGACATCCGCACCCCTCAAATTTTCTTAATTTTCCAAATTTCCCGAAATTTCCGTTATTTTGTGAATTGTCAAAAATTTTTGTACTATCCGTACCCTAGATTATTTTATATTCTGGTTGTACTCGCCGAGACGCATCTCCAGACGTATCGTGCGTCGCGCTCCGGCAAAATTTAATTTTTGACTTTACCTCAATATATGGAAATCCACCTAAGTAACGTACATTGAAAACGAACATTGTTTAATTTCTTAAAATTTTTGTATGAAAACTATAGCGTGTGGCATATCGTTTAATTGGATTTTATAAATACTAACCGTTTTTGATATTTGCGACATTCCCCCTCCTCAAATTTTCTTAATTTTCCAAAATTCCCGAAATTTCGGTTGTTTTGTGAATTGTCAAAATTTTTTGTACGAAAACTATATTGTGTGGCATATCATTTAATTGGATTTTATATTAACTTACCGTTGCTGATATTTCTGACATCCGCACCCCTCAAATTTTCTTAATTTTCCAAATTTCCCGAAATTTCCGTTATTTTGTGAATTGTCAAAAATTTTTGTACTATCCGTACCCTAGATTATTTTATATTCTGGTTGTACTCGCCGAGACGCATCTCCAGACGTATCGTGCGTCGCGCTCCGGCAAAATTTAATTTTTGACTTTACCTCAATATATGGAAATCCACCTAAGTAACGTACATTGAAAACGAACATTGTTTAATTTCTTAAAATTTTTGTATGAAAACTATAGCGTGTGGCATATCGTTTAATTGGATTTTATAAATACTAACCGTTTTTGATATTTGCGACATTCCCCCTCCTCAAATTTTCTTAATTTTCCAAAATTCCCGAAATTTCGGTTGTTTTGTGAATTGTCAAAATTTTTTGTACGAAAACTATATTGTGTGGCATATCATTTAATTGGATTTTATATTAACTTACCGTTGCTGATATTTCTGACATCCGCACCCCTCAAATTTTCTTAATTTTCCAAATTTCCCGAAATTTCCGTTATTTTGTGAATTGTCAAAAATTTTTGTACTATCCGTACCCTAGATTATTTTATATTCTGGTTGTACTCGCCGAGACGCATCTCCAGACGTATCGTGCGTCGCGCTCCGGCAAAATTTAATTTTTGACTTTACCTCAATATATGGAAATCCACCTAAGTAACGTACATTGAAAACGAACATTGTTTAATTTCTTAAAATTTTTGTATGAAAACTATAGCGTGTGGCATATCGTTTAATTGGATTTTATAAATACTAACCGTTTTTGATATTTGCGACATTCCCCCTCCTCAAATTTTCTTAATTTTCCAAAATTCCCGAAATTTCGGTTGTTTTGTGAATTGTCAAAATTTTTTGTACGAAAACTATATTGTGTGGCATATCATTTAATTGGATTTTATATTAACTTACCGTTGCTGATATTTCTGACATCCGCACCCCTCAAATTTTCTTAATTTTCCAAATTTCCCGAAATTTCCGTTATTTTGTGAATTGTCAAAAATTTTTGTACTATCCGTACCCTAGATTATTTTATATTCTGGTTGTACTCGCCGAGACGCATCTCCAGACGTATCGTGCGTCGCGCTCCGGCAAAATTTAATTTTTGACTTTACCTCAATATATGGAAATCCACCTAAGTAACGTACATTGAAAACGAACATTGTTTAATTTCTTAAAATTTTTGTATGAAAACTATAGCGTGTGGCATATCGTTTAATTGGATTTTATAAATACTAACCGTTTTTGATATTTGCGACATTCCCCCTCCTCAAATTTTCTTAATTTTCCAAAATTCCCGAAATTTCGGTTGTTTTGTGAATTGTCAAAATTTTTTTTTGTACGAAAACTATATTGTGTGGCATATCATTTAATTGGATTTTATATTAACTTACCGTTGCTGATATTTCTGACATCCGCACCCCTCAAATTTTCTTAATTTTCCAAATTTCCCGAAATTTCCGTTATTTTGTGAATTGTCAAAAATTTTTGTACTATCCGTACCCTAGATTATTTTATATTCTGGTTGTACTCGCCGAGACGCATCTCCAGACGTATCGTGCGTCGCGCTCCGGCAAAATTTAATTTTTGACTTTACCTCAATATATGGAAATCCACCTAAGTAACGTTTCAACTCGCTGCCCTGGCCCTGCATCCACGAGGCACTGCGGTACCACGTGGTGCCGCCCTATCTCCGGCGTCTGGTGCACGCGTATCTGTCCGACAGGCACGTGGTGTATCCGGGCGCCGATGGGTGGCACCGAAGAGCGATGTCGTGCGGTGTTCCACAGGGCTCGGTTTTGGGCCCTCTCCTGTGGAACATCGGGTACGACTGGGTGCTCCGTGGTTCCAATCTCCGGGGCGTCGGCGTGACTTGTTACGCCGACGATACGCTAGTCACAGCGACTGCTGGGACCTTCCGGGACGCCGCAACTCTGGCGGCGGCGGGCACCGGCCAAGTGGTTGGTAGAATCCAACGTTTAGGGTTAAAGGTGGCCCTCGAGAAAACCGAGGCCGTGTGTTTTCACGGACCTCGGAGAGGGCCACCGGCCGGTGCCGGCATCGTCGTTGGGGGGGTGCGGATCCCCATCGGCTCTAGCATGAGGTATCTAGGTTTAGTCCTAGATAGCCGATGGCGATTCCGCACCCACTTTAAGGAGTTGAGGACGAAATTGTCCCGGGCAGCGGGCGCTCTTTCCCGCCTGCTGCCCAACCTGGAAGGTCCTGGCTTCCCTTGCCGGAGGCTGTATCACGGAGTCGTGCGGTCCATAGCCCTTTATGGCAGCCCCGTTTGGGCTGACTCCCTGGGCCGCCCCTGCGTCGCCCTTCTGCGCGCCCCGCAGAGAGCTTTAGCGCAGCGGGCGGTCAGGGCGTACCGCACGGTCTCTTTCGAGGCGGCTTGCCTATTGGCCGGATTTCTGCCCTGGGACCTGGACGCCAAATCCCTTGCCGATGTATTCCATTGGCGGGAGGAGGCGTTCAGTCGCGGGGAGCGTCCGGCCCTGAAGGAGGTGGAGGCCAAGAGGGCCGCCTTACGGCGAGCCGCCGTGGAGGAGTGGCGTCTCAGGCTGGAGGCCCCTTCGTGGGGGCACCGGGTCGTAGAGGCAGTGCGTCCTGTCTTTGCCGAATGGCTGGACAGGCGCCACGGAGCGGCAACATACCGCCTGACGCAGGTGCTCACCGGGCATGGCTGCTTCGGTGAGTTCCTGTTTCGGGTGGTACGGATAGAGGAGTCGGCCGTGTGTCACTATTGTGACAACTGCCCAATGGACACGGCCCAACATACGTTGGAGTGTTGTCCAGCCTGGGATGAGGAGCGCAGCGCTCTCAAAACAGTCGTCGGAGAAGACCTCTCGCTGCCGGCCGTGGTCGCTTCCATGGTCGGCGGCCGGGAGGCCTGGCAGGCGGTGGCCCACTTCTGCGAGGCGGTCCTCTCGCGGAAGGAGAGTGCCGAGAGGGATCGCCAGCGCAGTGGTGATCCCTCCCGCCGCCAGACGAGACGTAGGAGGCGTCGGGTGGACGACTGACCGACGTCTCCCGCCCTGTGGATTGGGGGCGTTTGGAGAATTCCACCACGGTATCCCCTGCCTGTCGTAAAAGGCGACTAATAGGGGCCTCCGGGGGTCACGGGTGGGCGGGACGTGCCGCCCACCCATTAGTCTAGCCAACTTCTGTGACCCCCGTGATGGACATGTCCGAGGCAGCGTGTCTCACGCTGCCTCGGACACCAAAAGGTGGACACGGTACGGTGTTTCGGGGGCTTCTGAGCCCCCGCAACAGGGAAAAGGACCGCAACAGCGGTACGCGCAGGGGCGGTTGCGGACGACAACTTAGACGTGAGTCAGAGGAAGCCCGCAGCCGTCCCTAATGAGCCGAAGATGGCCATTAAAAAAAAAAAAAAAAAAAACCTAAGTAACGTACATTGAAAACGAACATTGTTTAATTTCTTAAAATTTTTGTATGAAAACTATAGCGTGTGGCATATCGTTTAATTGGATTTTATAAATACTAACCGTTTTTGATATTTGCGACATTCCCCCTCCTCAAATTTTCTTAATTTTCCAAAATTCCCGAAATTTCGGTTGTTTTGTGAATTGTCAAAATTTTTTGTACGAAAACTATATTGTGTGGCATATCATTTAATTGGATTTTATATTAACTTACCGTTGCTGATATTTCTGACATCCGCACCCCTCAAATTTTCTTAATTTTCCAAATTTCCCGAAATTTCCGTTATTTTGTGAATTGTCAAAAATTTTTGTACTATCCGTACCCTAGATTATTTTATATTCTGGTTGTACTCGCCGAGACGCATCTCCAGACGTATCGTGCGTCGCGCTCCGGCAAAATTTAATTTTTGACTTTACCTCAATATATGGAAATCCACCTAAGTAACGTTCGCTTCCATGGTCGGCGGCCGGGAGGCCTGGCAGGCGGTGGCCCACTTCTGCGAGGCGGTCCTCTCGCGGAAGGAGAGTGCCGAGAGGGATCGCCAGCGCAGTGGTGATCCCTCCCGCCGCCAGACGAGACGTAGGAGGCGTCGGGTGGACGACTGACCGACGTCTCCCGCCCTGTGGATTGGGGGCGTTTGGAGAATTCCACCACGGTATCCCCTGCCTGTCGTAAAAGGCGACTAATAGGGGCCTCCGGGGGTCACGGGTGGGCGGGACGTGCCGCCCACCCATTAGTCTAGCCAACTTCTGTGGCCCCCGTGATGGACATGTCCAAGGCAGCGTGTCTCACGCTGCCTCGGACACCAAAAAGCGGACACGATACGGTGTTTCGGGGGCTTCTGAGCCCCCGCAACAGGGGAAAAAAGGACCGCAAAAACGCGGTACGCGCAGGGGCGGTTGCGGACGACAACTTAGACGTGAGTCGGAGGAAGCCCGCAGCCGTCCCTAATGAGCCGAAGATGGCCGTTTAAAAAAAAAAAAAAAAAAAAAAAAAAAAAAAAAAAAAAAACCTAAGTAACGTACATTGAAAACGAACATTGTTTAATTTCTTAAAATTTTTGTATGAAAACTATAGCGTGTGGCATATCGTTTAATTGGATTTTATAAATACTAACCGTTTTTGATATTTGCGACATTCCCCCTCCTCAAATTTTCTTAATTTTCCAAAATTCCCGAAATTTCGGTTGTTTTGTGAATTGTCAAAATTTTTTGTACGAAAACTATATTGTGTGGCATATCATTTAATTGGATTTTATATTAACTTACCGTTGCTGATATTTCTGACATCCGCACCCCTCAAATTTTCTTAATTTTCCAAATTTCCCGAAATTTCCGTTATTTTGTGAATTGTCAAAAATTTTTGTACTATCCGTACCCTAGATTATTTTATATTCTGGTTGTACTCGCCGAGACGCATCTCCAGACGTATCGTGCGTCGCGCTCCGGCAAAATTTAATTTTTGACTTTACCTCAATATATGGAAATCCACCTAAGTAACGTACATTGAAAACGAACATTGTTTAATTTCTTAAAATTTTTGTATGAAAACTATAGCGTGTGGCATATCGTTTAATTGGATTTTATAAATACTAACCGTTTTTGATATTTGCGACATTCCCCCTCCTCAAATTTTCTTAATTTTCCAAAATTCCCGAAATTTCGGTTGTTTTGTGAATTGTCAAAATTTTTTGTACGAAAACTATATTGTGTGGCATATCATTTAATTGGATTTTATATTAACTTACCGTTGCTGATATTTCTGACATCCGCACCCCTCAAATTTTCTTAATTTTCCAAATTTCCCGAAATTTCCGTTATTTTGTGAATTGTCAAAAATTTTTGTACTATCCGTACCCTAGATTATTTTATATTCTGGTTGTACTCGCCGAGACGCATCTCCAGACGTATCGTGCGTCGCGCTCCGGCAAAATTTAATTTTTGACTTTACCTCAATATATGGAAATCCACCTAAGTAACGTACATTGAAAACGAACATTGTTTAATTTCTTAAAATTTTTGTATGAAAACTATAGCGTGTGGCATATCGTTTAATTGGATTTTATAAATACTAACCGTTTTTGATATTTGCGACATTCCCCCTCCTCAAATTTTCTTAATTTTCCAAAATTCCCGAAATTTCGGTTGTTTTGTGAATTGTCAAAATTTTTTGTACGAAAACTATATTGTGTGGCATATCATTTAATTGGATTTTATATTAACTTACCGTTGCTGATATTTCTGACATCCGCACCCCTCAAATTTTCTTAATTTTCCAAATTTCCCGAAATTTCCGTTATTTTGTGAATTGTCAAAAATTTTTGTACTATCCGTACCCTAGATTATTTTATATTCTGGTTGTACTCGCCGAGACGCATCTCCAGACGTATCGTGCGTCGCGCTCCGGCAAAATTTAATTTTTGACTTTACCTCAATATATGGAAATCCACCTAAGTAACGTACATTGAAAACGAACATTGTTTAATTTCTTAAAATTTTTGTATGAAAACTATAGCGTGTGGCATATCGTTTAATTGGATTTTATAAATACTAACCGTTTTTGATATTTGCGACATTCCCCCTCCTCAAATTTTCTTAATTTTCCAAAATTCCCGAAATTTCGGTTGTTTTGTGAATTGTCAAAATTTTTTGTACGAAAACTATATTGTGTGGCATATCATTTAATTGGATTTTATATTAACTTACCGTTGCTGATATTTCTGACATCCGCACCCCTCAAATTTTCTTAATTTTCCAAATTTCCCGAAATTTCCGTTATTTTGTGAATTGTCAAAAATTTTTGTACTATCCGTACCCTAGATTATTTTATATTCTGGTTGTACTCGCCGAGACGCATCTCCAGACGTATCGTGCGTCGCGCTCCGGCAAAATTTAATTTTTGACTTTACCTCAATATATGGAAATCCACCTAAGTAACGTGGGGTGCAAAGTCAGGGGGGTGCAAAGTCAGGAAACCTCCACGTGGTGCACCCTGGGCAACGGAGCGTCGGTCGAGTTGATCGGCGCAACGGCCAATATCCTGACGAACAGTGGTCTCGGCGGTCGTCGCCGCTTTTTGCGGTGGCTGCCGCATTTTTAGATGGTGGGCCCGTTTATTCGGGCGGCTCCCGGTTCATCCGGGAGTGTCGACGGGCTCGGTGTGCGCTAACACCGCCCCGAGCAGGCAGCGGGGGGGAACCTTCCTCTCCGCTGTCACCGTTGCAGATCGTAATCTAGTATGGAGGTCCGTGGACATGTCTCGCGCTCCTGCTGGACCGAGGGTCTTGGCTTAATCGCCCGGACCACGAGGGAGAAAACCTCTATAAAAAGTTCCCCGAATCCCAAGCGGCGGCGCACCGCGAGGGGATGCATGGCCGATGGGTAGTTCGGTCACTAGTGCGACCCCCGCCAGAGTACCGGCCGACCCTCTTGGCGGGTTACGCTAGGCTTACCCAGGTACAGGGGGCACTGCCTGGGTGGACTCTTATTTCCCCCATACTCGTGGGATTCAAAATGAATAAAAATGACCCAAAAATTTTATTGACGAGGTTGCCTACTCCAGTTCCGGCTGGAGAGGCGGAGATTGGTGGGCGAAAGCCCACTGATAGAGGGAAGAGAGTCGGCGCGGGCAAGATGTCCGTAGACGCCGACTCTGAGTCGAGTGGGAGCGTTTCCTCCGTTCGGAGCCGTAGGCTCTGGAGGAAACGCTCAGAGGTGAGTAGCAGGTCGTCCCTTGGGAGCGACACTGAGGAGCCGGTCCCGAAGTCGCAAGCGACAACCGGACGCGGCAGGGGAGGACCAGCTTTGGTCGACGATTCCGTCGACCAAAGAAAGAGAGGAAAGGCGCGCGATCTCCTGCAGCGCAGGGAGGCCCGCCAAAGGGCGAGGAGAGAGGAGAGCGAGGAGGGAATGGTCCTTCGCTCTGCCGCCAAGCCGAAGGTGCCCGCCGCCGAGGTGGTTGTCGCGGCGGAACCGGCTCCGAGTGCTCGCCCTAAAGGCGAGGCCAAAAAGTGGCGAGACAAGTGCGCCAAATTGGAGGAGGCGGTGAAGGAGCTGAAGCGTGAAAACGCTTCTCTCCTTCGCCGTCTGGAGGAGCTGGCAGCAGTGGAGGCCAAGTGGCAGGCCAGAATGGAGTCGGTGCTCCTAGGGCCGGCCCAGAGGCCTCCACTGGCCCACGAGAGACGTACCACCCCCGGGGACATACCACTCCCCGTCCAGGGTGGTTTCGTTGGGGGAGCTCCCCAGCCTTCCTCTAAGGGGAAGGGGAGGGGGAAGGGGAAAGGAGCAGTGCAGCCTGCTCCTCCTCTTAAGGCTCCTGCCATCGTGGCCGGGCCCTCCACCTCTGCTGCCGTGGCGGTCGCTGGGCCGTCTGGGGTGCCCAAGAAGGGGAGGGGGAAAGGTGGTCCTCCTGCTCCCCCCGTCGCGAAGTCCGCTCCGAGGGAGCCCCGCCCACTGCCACCGGCCCCAGCGTCCATGGACGCTGAATGGACCGTGGTGGTGGGCAAGAAGAAGCGGGGGAAGCACACCCCCGCCGCGGCGCCTGCAGGGAACCCCCAGCAGAGGAGGCAGAGGCGTAAGGAGCCCAAGCTGCGTCAGCCACGCTCGGCAGCCATAGTGCTGTCGCTGACGCCAGCGGCGGTGGCCAAAGGGCTCACTTACGCCAAAGTGCTGACGGATGCCCAGCACCGAGTAGACCTCGCCGGCCTCGACATAGACAGGTTGAGGCCCAAGGTGGCAGCCACGGGTGCCATGTTGTACGAGGTGCCCGGGGCTGAGTCGGAGCGAAAGGCGGACTCCCTCGCCGCAAGGCTGAGGGAATGCTTTGGCGGGTCGGAGGATGTCCAAATCTCCCGGCCCACCAAGTGCACGGAGCTGCGGCTGTCGGAGTTGGATCCGGCAGCCACTTCCGAGACGGTCGCGGCGGCCCTTTGCCTTGCTGGCGAGTGTGCTGCGGACGCCGTAAAGGTGGGCCAAATCCGGCCCGATCGCTCCGGCCTGGGCTCCGTCTGGGCCAAGGTGCCGACCAGGGCGGCACAAAAAATAAAGGCGGGCCGCCTGAAGGTGGGGTGGACTGTGGCCCGGGTGACCGTGCTCGGGGCGCGCCCGATGCGCTGTTACCGTTGCTTGGAGCACGGTCACACGCAGAGTACCTGCGTCGGAGGACCGGACCGCAGCGATTTGTGCTATCGCTGCGGTAAACCGGGCCACAAAGCCCGTGAATGCGAGGCCGCGCCGAACTGCGCTGTCTGCGCGGCCGCAGGGAGGCCCGCCAAACATCCGGTGGGCGGGAAGGCGTGTCCCGCCCCCTCCCGTCGCGATAGGCGTCGCGACGGAAGACGAAGTGTTGCTGCCGCTGGGGCTTCGACCCAGCCGCAGGCAGCGAGCCCACCGCAAGGGGCCGCGATGGACGTGGTAGAGATCGCCCAATAATGGAATTAAATTTCCTCCAGGCGAACATCAACCACTGTGCCAGTGCCCAGGACCTGTTGTCCCAAAGCCTGGCGCAGTGGTCGGTGCAAGTGGCCGTGGTCGCTGAGCCGTACTTTGTCCCCCCCCGGGATAACTGGGCTGGGGACCTTGACGGCTTGGTGGCCATTATCAGCCGGGGCGCCGCTGGCTCCCCACCCTTCGAAAAAGTAGCGAAGGACAGGGGATGCGTGGCGGTTCTGTTGGGAGACATTTGGATAGTAGGAGTGTACTTTTCTCCCAACAGACCCCTCGCCGAATTTGAGTCTTTCCTCGTTCGGCTGGGGGCCTTGGTGGAACAAGGCCAACCTCACCCGGCGGTCGTCGCCGGCGACTTCAACGCCAAGTCCGTGGCTTGGGGTTCGCCGGCGACGAACGGTCGTGGTCGGGTCCTGGAGGAATGGGCGATCTCTGTCGGCCTGGTCGTCCTGAACAGGGGGTCGGTGGACACGTGCGTGCGGCACAACGGCGGGTCAATTATAGACCTGTCGTTTGCGAGTGCCGCCGTCGCACGCCGTGTCCGGGACTGGAGAGTCCTCGTGGGCGTGGAGACGTTGTCGGACCATCGTTACATCAGGTTCGGCGTCTCCGCGTCCCCGAGTGTCCAGTCCGGTGGTGTACCGAGTGCCCCAAATCAGGACGGCCCGCGGTGGGCGCTTCGTCGCCTCGATGGGGAGGCCCTAGTGCTGGCCGCTCTGGTCATGTCGTGGCTCCCCGTGCCGGACGGGCCGGTACGGGTTGAGCAGGAGGCGGAGTGGTTCGGGGTGGCAATGTCGGATGTCTGCGACGCCGGCATGCCCCGAGCTCTCCGCCGTTCGCCGGTGCGACAGGTGTACTGGTGGTCGGCGGAGCTATCGCAGTTGCGCGCGTCGTGCGTTGCTGCGCGCCGCCGATACGCCAGGCATCGTCGTCGCCGGCTCCGAGACGAAAACCACGCAGACCAGGAGCGGCGGCTCTATGGCCTCTACAAAGAGGCAAAGAGAGCGCTGCGGGTGGCCATTCATGGGGCCAAGGACGCGGCACGTAAGGCGTTCGTGGGGACTCTCGACAGGGACCCGTGGGGGCGCCCTTACCGTGTGGTGATGAAGAAGCTTCGCCCAGCGGCGCCCCCGCTGTCGCAGAGTCTCCGGCCAGAATTACTGGCCAACGTAGTCGCGGCCTTGTTCCCGGCCACCGAGGAGTTCACTCCTCCACCGATGGCGCCACCGGATGTGGCGTCATCGTCGAGTGAGAATCCGGCAAGGGATATCCCGGAGGTTTCGCCCGCTGAAATGCGGGCGGCAGTGCTTCGGCTGCGGAGCAAAAACACGGCCCCAGGGCTCGATGGCATCCCCGGGAAAGCCTGGGTGCTAGCCCTCGAGTACCTGGGCCCGAGGCTCCGCAGCTTATTCACCGCCTGCCTGGAGCAGGGCGTCTTCCCGGTGCGTTGGAAAACCGGGAAGCTCGTCCTGCTGAAGAAGGGAGGACGACCCGCAGAGTCGCCGTCGGCCTACCGGCCCATTGTGTTGCTCGACGAGGTGGCAAAGCTCTTTGAGCGCATCATCCATACCCGCCTCGTCGAGCACCTCGATAGGGTCGGTCCGAATTTGGCCGACGAGCAGTTTGGATTTAGGAGGGGACGTTCCACTGTCCACGCGATTCTGCGGGTGAAGGCACAGGCGGAGGATGCAGTGGCCAGAGGCAGTGTAGTGATAGCGGTGTCGTTGGACATATCCAACGCATTCAACTCGCTGCCCTGGCCCTGCATCCACGAGGCACTGCGGTACCACGTGGTGCCGCCCTATCTCCGGCGTCTGGTGCACGCGTACCTGTCTGACAGGCACGTGGTGTATCCGGGCGCCGATGGGTGGCACCGAAGAGCGATGTCGTGCGGTGTTCCACAGGGCTCGGTTTTGGGCCCTCTCCTGTGGAACATCGGGTACGACTGGGTGCTCCGTGGTTCCAATCTCCGGGGCGTCGGCGTGACATGTTACGCCGACGATACGTTAGTCACAGCGACTGCTGGGACCTTCCGGGACGCCGCAACTCTGGCGGCGGCGGGCACCGGCCAAGTAGTTCGGAGAATTCACCGTTTAGGGTTGAAGGTGGCCCTCGAGAAAACCGAGGCCGTGTGTTTTCACGGACCTCGGAGAGGGCCACCGGCCGGTGCCGGCATCGTCGTTGGGGGGGTGCGGATCCCCATCGGCTCTAGCATGAGGTATCTAGGTCTAGTCCTGGATAGCCGATGGCGATTCCGCACCCACTTTAAGGAGTTGAGGACGAAATTGTCCCGGGCAGCGGGCGCTCTTTCCCGCCTGCTGCCCAACCTGGAAGGTCCTGGCTTCCCTTGCCGGAGGCTGTATCACGGAGTCGTGCGGTCCATAGCCCTTTATGGCAGCCCCGTTTGGGCTGACTCCCTGGGCCGCCCCTGCGTCGCCCTTCTGCGCGCCCCGCAGAGAGCTTTAGCGCAGCGGGCGGTCAGGGCGTACCGCACGGTCTCTTTCGAGGCGGCTTGCCTATTGGCCGGATTTCTGCCCTGGGACCTGGACGCCAAATCCCTTGCCGATGTATTCCATTGGCGGGAGGAGGCGTTCAGTCGCGGGGAGCGTCCGGCCCTGAAGGAGGTGGAGGCCAAAAGGGCCGCCTTACGGCGAGCCGCCGTGGAGGAGTGGCGTCTCAGGCTGGAGGCCCCGTCGTGGGGGCACCGGGTCGTAGAGGCAGTGCGTCCTGTCTTTGCCGAATGGCTGGACAGGCGCCACGGAGCGGCAACATACCGCCTGACACAGGTGCTCACCGGGCATGGCTGCTTCGGTGAGTTCCTGTTTCGGGTGGTAGGTGTAGAGGAGTCGGCCGTGTGTCACTATTGTGACAACTGCCCAATGGACACGGCCCAACATACGTTGGAGTGTTGTCCAGCCTGGGATGAGGAGCGCAGCGCTCTCAGAACAGTCGTCGGAGAAGACCTCTCGCTGCCGGCCGTGGTCGCTTCCATGGTCGGCGGCCGAGAGGCCTGGCAGGCGGTGGCCCACTTCTGCGAGGCGGTCCTCTCGCGGAAGGAGAGTGCCGAGAGGGATCGCCAGCGCAGTGGTGATCCCTCCCGCCGCCAGACGAGACGTAGGAGGCGTCGGGTGGACGACTGACCGACGTCTCCCGCCCTGTGGATTGGGGGCGTTTGGAGAATTCCACCACGGTATCCCCTGCCTGTCGTAAAAGGCGACTAATAGGGGCCTCCGGGGGTCACGGGTGGGCGGGACGTGCCGCCCACCCATTAGTCTAGCCAACTTCTGAGACCCCCGTGATGGACATGTCCGAGGCAGCGTGTCTCACGCTGCCTCGGACATCAAAAGGTGGACACGGTACGGTGTTTCGGGGGCTTCTGAGCCCCCGCAACAGGGAAAAGGACCGCAACAGCGGTACGCGCAGGGGCGGTTGCGGACGACAACTTAGACGTGAGTCAGAGGAAGCCCGCAGCCGTCCCTAATGAGCCGAAGATGGCCATTTAAAAAAAAAAAAAAAAACCTAAGTAACGTACATTGAAAACGAACATTGTTTAATTTCTTAAAATTTTTGTATGAAAACTATAGCGTGTGGCATATCGTTTAATTGGATTTTATAAATACTAACCGTTTTTGATATTTGCGACATTCCCCCTCCTCAAATTTTCTTAATTTTCCAAAATTCCCGAAATTTCGGTTGTTTTGTGAATTGTCAAAATTTTTTGTACGAAAACTATATTGTGTGGCATATCATTTAATTGGATTTTATATTAACTTACCGTTGCTGATATTTCTGACATCCGCACCCCTCAAATTTTCTTAATTTTCCAAATTTCCCGAAATTTCCGTTATTTTGTGAATTGTCAAAAATTTTTGTACTATCCGTACCCTAGATTATTTTATATTCTGGTTGTACTCGCCGAGACGCATCTCCAGACGTATCGTGCGTCGCGCTCCGGCAAAATTTAATTTTTGACTTTACCTCAATATATGGAAATCCACCTAAGTAACGTACATTGAAAACGAACATTGTTTAATTTCTTAAAATTTTTGTATGAAAACTATAGCGTGTGGCATATCGTTTAATTGGATTTTATAAATACTAACCGTTTTTGATATTTGCGACATTCCCCCTCCTCAAATTTTCTTAATTTTCCAAAATTCCCGAAATTTCGGTTGTTTTGTGAATTGTCAAAATTTTTTGTACGAAAACTATATTGTGTGGCATATCATTTAATTGGATTTTATATTAACTTACCGTTGCTGATATTTCTGACATCCGCACCCCTCAAATTTTCTTAATTTTCCAAATTTCCCGAAATTTCCGTTATTTTGTGAATTGTCAAAAATTTTTGTACTATCCGTACCCTAGATTATTTTATATTCTGGTTGTACTCGCCGAGACGCATCTCCAGACGTATCGTGCGTCGCGCTCCGGCAAAATTTAATTTTTGACTTTACCTCAATATATGGAAATCCACCTAAGTAACGTACATTGAAAACGAACATTGTTTAATTTCTTAAAATTTTTGTATGAAAACTATAGCGTGTGGCATATCGTTTAATTGGATTTTATAAATACTAACCGTTTTTGATATTTGCGACATTCCCCCTCCTCAAATTTTCTTAATTTTCCAAAATTCCCGAAATTTCGGTTGTTTTGTGAATTGTCAAAATTTTTTGTACGAAAACTATATTGTGTGGCATATCATTTAATTGGATTTTATATTAACTTACCGTTGCTGATATTTCTGACATCCGCACCCCTCAAATTTTCTTAATTTTCCAAATTTCCCGAAATTTCCGTTATTTTGTGAATTGTCAAAAATTTTTGTACTATCCGTACCCTAGATTATTTTATATTCTGGTTGTACTCGCCGAGACGCATCTCCAGACGTATCGTGCGTCGCGCTCCGGCAAAATTTAATTTTTGACTTTACCTCAATATATGGAAATCCACCTAAGTAACGTACATTGAAAACGAACATTGTTTAATTTCTTAAAATTTTTGTATGAAAACTATAGCGTGTGGCATATCGTTTAATTGGATTTTATAAATACTAACCGTTTTTGATATTTGCGACATTCCCCCTCCTCAAATTTTCTTAATTTTCCAAAATTCCCGAAATTTCGGTTGTTTTGTGAATTGTCAAAATTTTTTGTACGAAAACTATATTGTGTGGCATATCATTTAATTGGATTTTATATTAACTTACCGTTGCTGATATTTCTGACATCCGCACCCCTCAAATTTTCTTAATTTTCCAAATTTCCCGAAATTTCCGTTATTTTGTGAATTGTCAAAAATTTTTGTACTATCCGTACCCTAGATTATTTTATATTCTGGTTGTACTCGCCGAGACGCATCTCCAGACGTATCGTGCGTCGCGCTCCGGCAAAATTTAATTTTTGACTTTACCTCAATATATGGAAATCCACCTAAGTAACGTACATTGAAAACGAACATTGTTTAATTTCTTAAAATTTTTGTATGAAAACTATAGCGTGTGGCATATCGTTTAATTGGATTTTATAAATACTAACCGTTTTTGATATTTGCGACATTCCCCCTCCTCAAATTTTCTTAATTTTCCAAAATTCCCGAAATTTCGGTTGTTTTGTGAATTGTCAAAATTTTTTGTACGAAAACTATATTGTGTGGCATATCATTTAATTGGATTTTATATTAACTTACCGTTGCTGATATTTCTGACATCCGCACCCCTCAAATTTTCTTAATTTTCCAAATTTCCCGAAATTTCCGTTATTTTGTGAATTGTCAAAAATTTTTGTACTATCCGTACCCTAGATTATTTTATATTCTGGTTGTACTCGCCGAGACGCATCTCCAGACGTATCGTGCGTCGCGCTCCGGCAAAATTTAATTTTTGACTTTACCTCAATATATGGAAATCCACCTAAGTAACGTACATTGAAAACGAACATTGTTTAATTTCTTAAAATTTTTGTATGAAAACTATAGCGTGTGGCATATCGTTTAATTGGATTTTATAAATACTAACCGTTTTTGATATTTGCGACATTCCCCCTCCTCAAATTTTCTTAATTTTCCAAAATTCCCGAAATTTCGGTTGTTTTGTGAATTGTCAAAATTTTTTGTACGAAAACTATATTGTGTGGCATATCATTTAATTGGATTTTATATTAACTTACCGTTGCTGATATTTCTGACATCCGCACCCCTCAAATTTTCTTAATTTTCCAAATTTCCCGAAATTTCCGTTATTTTGTGAATTGTCAAAAATTTTTGTACTATCCGTACCCTAGATTATTTTATATTCTGGTTGTACTCGCCGAGACGCATCTCCAGACGTATCGTGCGTCGCGCTCCGGCAAAATTTAATTTTTGACTTTACCTCAATATATGGAAATCCACCTAAGTAACGTACATTGAAAACGAACATTGTTTAATTTCTTAAAATTTTTGTATGAAAACTATAGCGTGTGGCATATCGTTTAATTGGATTTTATAAATACTAACCGTTTTTGATATTTGCGACATTCCCCCTCCTCAAATTTTCTTAATTTTCCAAAATTCCCGAAATTTCGGTTGTTTTGTGAATTGTCAAAATTTTTTGTACGAAAACTATATTGTGTGGCATATCATTTAATTGGATTTTATATTAACTTACCGTTGCTGATATTTCTGACATCCGCACCCCTCAAATTTTCTTAATTTTCCAAATTTCCCGAAATTTCCGTTATTTTGTGAATTGTCAAAAATTTTTGTACTATCCGTACCCTAGATTATTTTATATTCTGGTTGTACTCGCCGAGACGCATCTCCAGACGTATCGTGCGTCGCGCTCCGGCAAAATTTAATTTTTGACTTTACCTCAATACATGGAAATCCACCTAAGTAACGTACATTGAAAACGAACATTGTTTAATTTCTTAAAATTTTTGTATGAAAACTATAGCGTGTGGCATATCGTTTAATTGGATTTTATAAATACTAACCGTTTTTGATATTTGCGACATTCCCCCTCCTCAAATTTTCTTAATTTTCCAAAATTCCCGAAATTTCGGTTGTTTTGTGAATTGTCAAAATTTTTTGTACGAAAACTATATTGTGTGGCATATCATTTAATTGGATTTTATATTAACTTACCGTTGCTGATATTTCTGACATCCGCACCCCTCAAATTTTCTTAATTTTCCAAATTTCCCGAAATTTCCGTTATTTTGTGAATTGTCAAAAATTTTTGTACTATCCGTACCCTAGATTATTTTATATTCTGGTTGTACTCGCCGAGACGCATCTCCAGACGTATCGTGCGTCGCGCTCCGGCAAAATTTAATTTTTGACTTTACCTCAATATATGGAAATCCACCTAAGTAACGTACATTGAAAACGAACATTGTTTAATTTCTTAAAATTTTTGTATGAAAACTATAGCGTGTGGCATATCGTTTAATTGGATTTTATAAATACTAACCGTTTTTGATATTTGCGACATTCCCCCTCCTCAAATTTTCTTAATTTTCCAAAATTCCCGAAATTTCGGTTGTTTTGTGAATTGTCAAAATTTTTTGTACGAAAACTATATTGTGTGGCATATCATTTAATTGGATTTTATATTAACTTACCGTTGCTGATATTTCTGACATCCGCACCCCTCAAATTTTCTTAATTTTCCAAATTTCCCGAAATTTCCGTTATTTTGTGAATTGTCAAAAATTTTTGTACTATCCGTACCCTAGATTATTTTATATTCTGGTTGTACTCGCCGAGACGCATCTCCAGACGTATCGTGCGTCGCGCTCCGGCAAAATTTAATTTTTGACTTTACCTCAATATATGGAAATCCACCTAAGTAACGTACATTGAAAACGAACATTGTTTAATTTCTTAAAATTTTTGTATGAAAACTATAGCGTGTGGCATATCGTTTAATTGGATTTTATAAATACTAACCGTTTTTGATATTTGCGACATTCCCCCTCCTCAAATTTTCTTAATTTTCCAAAATTCCCGAAATTTCGGTTGTTTTGTGAATTGTCAAAATTTTTTGTACGAAAACTATATTGTGTGGCATATCATTTAATTGGATTTTATATTAACTTACCGTTGCTGATATTTCTGACATCCGCACCCCTCAAATTTTCTTAATTTTCCAAATTTCCCGAAATTTCCGTTATTTTGTGAATTGTCAAAAATTTTTGTACTATCCGTACCCTAGATTATTTTATATTCTGGTTGTACTCGCCGAGACGCATCTCCAGACGTATCGTGCGTCGCGCTCCGGCAAAATTTAATTTTTGACTTTACCTCAATATATGGAAATCCACCTAAGTAACGTACATTGAAAACGAACATTGTTTAATTTCTTAAAATTTTTGTATGAAAACTATAGCGTGTGGCATATCGTTTAATTGGATTTTATAAATACTAACCGTTTTTGATATTTGCGACATTCCCCCTCCTCAAATTTTCTTAATTTTCCAAAATTCCCGAAATTTCGGTTGTTTTGTGAATTGTCAAAATTTTTTGTACGAAAACTATATTGTGTGGCATATCATTTAATTGGATTTTATATTAACTTACCGTTGCTGATATTTCTGACATCCGCACCCCTCAAATTTTCTTAATTTTCCAAATTTCCCGAAATTTCCGTTATTTTGTGAATTGTCAAAAATTTTTGTACTATCCGTACCCTAGATTATTTTATATTCTGGTTGTACTCGCCGAGACGCATCTCCAGACGTATCGTGCGTCGCGCTCCGGCAAAATTTAATTTTTGACTTTACCTCAATATATGGAAATCCACCTAAGTAACGTACATTGAAAACGAACATTGTTTAATTTCTTAAAATTTTTGTATGAAAACTATAGCGTGTGGCATATCGTTTAATTGGATTTTATAAATACTAACCGTTTTTGATATTTGCGACATTCCCCCTCCTCAAATTTTCTTAATTTTCCAAAATTCCCGAAATTTCGGTTGTTTTGTGAATTGTCAAAATTTTTTGTACGAAAACTATATTGTGTGGCATATCATTTAATTGGATTTTATATTAACTTACCGTTGCTGATATTTCTGACATCCGCACCCCTCAAATTTTCTTAATTTTCCAAATTTCCCGAAATTTCCGTTATTTTGTGAATTGTCAAAAATTTTTGTACTATCCGTACCCTAGATTATTTTATATTCTGGTTGTACTCGCCGAGACGCATCTCCAGACGTATCGTGCGTCGCGCTCCGGCAAAATTTAATTTTTGACTTTACCTCAATATATGGAAATCCACCTAAGTAACGTACATTGAAAACGAACATTGTTTAATTTCTTAAAATTTTTGTATGAAAACTATAGCGTGTGGCATATCGTTTAATTGGATTTTATAAATACTAACCGTTTTTGATATTTGCGACATTCCCCCTCCTCAAATTTTCTTAATTTTCCAAAATTCCCGAAATTTCGGTTGTTTTGTGAATTGTCAAAATTTTTTGTACGAAAACTATATTGTGTGGCATATCATTTAATTGGATTTTATATTAACTTACCGTTGCTGATATTTCTGACATCCGCACCCCTCAAATTTTCTTAATTTTCCAAATTTCCCGAAATTTCCGTTATTTTGTGAATTGTCAAAAATTTTTGTACTATCCGTACCCTAGATTATTTTATATTCTGGTTGTACTCGCCGAGACGCATCTCCAGACGTATCGTGCGTCGCGCTCCGGCAAAATTTAATTTTTGACTTTACCTCAATATATGGAAATCCACCTAAGTAACGTACATTGAAAACGAACATTGTTTAATTTCTTAAAATTTTTGTATGAAAACTATAGCGTGTGGCATATCGTTTAATTGGATTTTATAAATACTAACCGTTTTTGATATTTGCGACATTCCCCCTCCTCAAATTTTCTTAATTTTCCAAAATTCCCGAAATTTCGGTTGTTTTGTGAATTGTCAAAATTTTTTGTACGAAAACTATATTGTGTGGCATATCATTTAATTGGATTTTATATTAACTTACCGTTGCTGATATTTCTGACATCCGCACCCCTCAAATTTTCTTAATTTTCCAAATTTCCCGAAATTTCCGTTATTTTGTGAATTGTCAAAAATTTTTGTACTATCCGTACCCTAGATTATTTTATATTCTGGTTGTACTCGCCGAGACGCATCTCCAGACGTATCGTGCGTCGCGCTCCGGCAAAATTTAATTTTTGACTTTACCTCAATATATGGAAATCCACCTAAGTAACGTACATTGAAAACGAACATTGTTTAATTTCTTAAAATTTTTGTATGAAAACTATAGCGTGTGGCATATCGTTTAATTGGATTTTATAAATACTAACCGTTTTTGATATTTGCGACATTCCCCCTCCTCAAATTTTCTTAATTTTCCAAAATTCCCGAAATTTCGGTTGTTTTGTGAATTGTCAAAATTTTTTGTACGAAAACTATATTGTGTGGCATATCATTTAATTGGATTTTATATTAACTTACCGTTGCTGATATTTCTGACATCCGCACCCCTCAAATTTTCTTAATTTTCCAAATTTCCCGAAATTTCCGTTATTTTGTGAATTGTCAAAAATTTTTGTACTATCCGTACCCTAGATTATTTTATATTCTGGTTGTACTCGCCGAGACGCATCTCCAGACGTATCGTGCGTCGCGCTCCGGCAAAATTTAATTTTTGACTTTACCTCAATATATGGAAATCCACCTAAGTAACGTACATTGAAAACGAACATTGTTTAATTTCTTAAAATTTTTGTATGAAAACTATAGCGTGTGGCATATCGTTTAATTGGATTTTATAAATACTAACCGTTTTTGATATTTGCGACATTCCCCCTCCTCAAATTTTCTTAATTTTCCAAAATTCCCGAAATTTCGGTTGTTTTGTGAATTGTCAAAATTTTTTGTACGAAAACTATATTGTGTGGCATATCATTTAATTGGATTTTATATTAACTTACCGTTGCTGATATTTCTGACATCCGCACCCCTCAAATTTTCTTAATTTTCCAAATTTCCCGAAATTTCCGTTATTTTGTGAATTGTCAAAAATTTTTGTACTATCCGTACCCTAGATTATTTTATATTCTGGTTGTACTCGCCGAGACGCATCTCCAGACGTATCGTGCGTCGCGCTCCGGCAAAATTTAATTTTTGACTTTACCTCAATATATGGAAATCCACCTAAGTAACGTACATTGAAAACGAACATTGTTTAATTTCTTAAAATTTTTGTATGAAAACTATAGCGTGTGGCATATCGTTTAATTGGATTTTATAAATACTAACCGTTTTTGATATTTGCGACATTCCCCCTCCTCAAATTTTCTTAATTTTCCAAAATTCCCGAAATTTCGGTTGTTTTGTGAATTGTCAAAATTTTTTGTACGAAAACTATATTGTGTGGCATATCATTTAATTGGATTTTATATTAACTTACCGTTGCTGATATTTCTGACATCCGCACCCCTCAAATTTTCTTAATTTTCCAAATTTCCCGAAATTTCCGTTATTTTGTGAATTGTCAAAAATTTTTGTACTATCCGTACCCTAGATTATTTTATATTCTGGTTGTACTCGCCGAGACGCATCTCCAGACGTATCGTGCGTCGCGCTCCGGCAAAATTTAATTTTTGACTTTACCTCAATATATGGAAATCCACCTAAGTAACGTACATTGAAAACGAACATTGTTTAATTTCTTAAAATTTTTGTATGAAAACTATAGCGTGTGGCATATCGTTTAATTGGATTTTATAAATACTAACCGTTTTTGATATTTGCGACATTCCCCCTCCTCAAATTTTCTTAATTTTCCAAAATTCCCGAAATTTCGGTTGTTTTGTGAATTGTCAAAATTTTTTGTACGAAAACTATATTGTGTGGCATATCATTTAATTGGATTTTATATTAACTTACCGTTGCTGATATTTCTGACATCCGCACCCCTCAAATTTTCTTAATTTTCCAAATTTCCCGAAATTTCCGTTATTTTGTGAATTGTCAAAAATTTTTGTACTATCCGTACCCTAGATTATTTTATATTCTGGTTGTACTCGCCGAGACGCATCTCCAGACGTATCGTGCGTCGCGCTCCGGCAAAATTTAATTTTTGACTTTACCTCAATATATGGAAATCCACCTAAGTAACGTACATTGAAAACGAACATTGTTTAATTTCTTAAAATTTTTGTATGAAAACTATAGCGTGTGGCATATCGTTTAATTGGATTTTATAAATACTAACCGTTTTTGATATTTGCGACATTCCCCCTCCTCAAATTTTCTTAATTTTCCAAAATTCCCGAAATTTCGGTTGTTTTGTGAATTGTCAAAATTTTTTGTACGAAAACTATATTGTGTGGCATATCATTTAATTGGATTTTATATTAACTTACCGTTGCTGATATTTCTGACATCCGCACCCCTCAAATTTTCTTAATTTTCCAAATTTCCCGAAATTTCCGTTATTTTGTGAATTGTCAAAAATTTTTGTACTATCCGTACCCTAGATTATTTTATATTCTGGTTGTACTCGCCGAGACGCATCTCCAGACGTATCGTGCGTCGCGCTCCGGCAAAATTTAATTTTTGACTTTACCTCAATATATGGAAATCCACCTAAGTAACGTACATTGAAAACGAACATTGTTTAATTTCTTAAAATTTTTGTATGAAAACTATAGCGTGTGGCATATCGTTTAATTGGATTTTATAAATACTAACCGTTTTTGATATTTGCGACATTCCCCCTCCTCAAATTTTCTTAATTTTCCAAAATTCCCGAAATTTCGGTTGTTTTGTGAATTGTCAAAATTTTTTGTACGAAAACTATATTGTGTGGCATATCATTTAATTGGATTTTATATTAACTTACCGTTGCTGATATTTCTGACATCCGCACCCCTCAAATTTTCTTAATTTTCCAAATTTCCCGAAATTTCCGTTATTTTGTGAATTGTCAAAAATTTTTGTACTATCCGTACCCTAGATTATTTTATATTCTGGTTGTACTCGCCGAGACGCATCTCCAGACGTATCGTGCGTCGCGCTCCGGCAAAATTTAATTTTTGACTTTACCTCAATATATGGAAATCCACCTAAGTAACGTACATTGAAAACGAACATTGTTTAATTTCTTAAAATTTTTGTATGAAAACTATAGCGTGTGGCATATCGTTTAATTGGATTTTATAAATACTAACCGTTTTTGATATTTGCGACATTCCCCCTCCTCAAATTTTCTTAATTTTCCAAAATTCCCGAAATTTCGGTTGTTTTGTGAATTGTCAAAATTTTTTGTACGAAAACTATATTGTGTGGCATATCATTTAATTGGATTTTATATTAACTTACCGTTGCTGATATTTCTGACATCCGCACCCCTCAAATTTTCTTAATTTTCCAAATTTCCCGAAATTTCCGTTATTTTGTGAATTGTCAAAAATTTTTGTACTATCCGTACCCTAGATTATTTTATATTCTGGTTGTACTCGCCGAGACGCATCTCCAGACGTATCGTGCGTCGCGCTCCGGCAAAATTTAATTTTTGACTTTACCTCAATATATGGAAATCCACCTAAGTAACGTACATTGAAAACGAACATTGTTTAATTTCTTAAAATTTTTGTATGAAAACTATAGCGTGTGGCATATCGTTTAATTGGATTTTATAAATACTAACCGTTTTTGATATTTGCGACATTCCCCCTCCTCAAATTTTCTTAATTTTCCAAAATTCCCGAAATTTCGGTTGTTTTGTGAATTGTCAAAATTTTTTGTACGAAAACTATATTGTGTGGCATATCATTTAATTGGATTTTATATTAACTTACCGTTGCTGATATTTCTGACATCCGCACCCCTCAAATTTTCTTAATTTTCCAAATTTCCCGAAATTTCCGTTATTTTGTGAATTGTCAAAAATTTTTGTACTATCCGTACCCTAGATTATTTTATATTCTGGTTGTACTCGCCGAGACGCATCTCCAGACGTATCGTGCGTCGCGCTCCGGCAAAATTTAATTTTTGACTTTACCTCAATATATGGAAATCCACCTAAGTAACGTACATTGAAAACGAACATTGTTTAATTTCTTAAAATTTTTGTATGAAAACTATAGCGTGTGGCATATCGTTTAATTGGATTTTATAAATACTAACCGTTTTTGATATTTGCGACATTCCCCCTCCTCAAATTTTCTTAATTTTCCAAAATTCCCGAAATTTCGGTTGTTTTGTGAATTGTCAAAATTTTTTGTACGAAAACTATATTGTGTGGCATATCATTTAATTGGATTTTATATTAACTTACCGTTGCTGATATTTCTGACATCCGCACCCCTCAAATTTTCTTAATTTTCCAAATTTCCCGAAATTTCCGTTATTTTGTGAATTGTCAAAAATTTTTGTACTATCCGTACCCTAGATTATTTTATATTCTGGTTGTACTCGCCGAGACGCATCTCCAGACGTATCGTGCGTCGCGCTCCGGCAAAATTTAATTTTTGACTTTACCTCAATATATGGAAATCCACCTAAGTAACGTACATTGAAAACGAACATTGTTTAATTTCTTAAAATTTTTGTATGAAAACTATAGCGTGTGGCATATCGTTTAATTGGATTTTATAAATACTAACCGTTTTTGATATTTGCGACATTCCCCCTCCTCAAATTTTCTTAATTTTCCAAAATTCCCGAAATTTCGGTTGTTTTGTGAATTGTCAAAATTTTTTGTACGAAAACTATATTGTGTGGCATATCATTTAATTGGATTTTATATTAACTTACCGTTGCTGATATTTCTGACATCCGCACCCCTCAAATTTTCTTAATTTTCCAAATTTCCCGAAATTTCCGTTATTTTGTGAATTGTCAAAAATTTTTGTACTATCCGTACCCTAGATTATTTTATATTCTGGTTGTACTCGCCGAGACGCATCTCCAGACGTATCGTGCGTCGCGCTCCGGCAAAATTTAATTTTTGACTTTACCTCAATATATGGAAATCCACCTAAGTAACGTACATTGAAAACGAACATTGTTTAATTTCTTAAAATTTTTGTATGAAAACTATAGCGTGTGGCATATCGTTTAATTGGATTTTATAAATACTAACCGTTTTTGATATTTGCGACATTCCCCCTCCTCAAATTTTCTTAATTTTCCAAAATTCCCGAAATTTCGGTTGTTTTGTGAATTGTCAAAATTTTTTGTACGAAAACTATATTGTGTGGCATATCATTTAATTGGATTTTATATTAACTTACCGTTGCTGATATTTCTGACATCCGCACCCCTCAAATTTTCTTAATTTTCCAAATTTCCCGAAATTTCCGTTATTTTGTGAATTGTCAAAAATTTTTGTACTATCCGTACCCTAGATTATTTTATATTCTGGTTGTACTCGCCGAGACGCATCTCCAGACGTATCGTGCGTCGCGCTCCGGCAAAATTTAATTTTTGACTTTACCTCAATATATGGAAATCCACCTAAGTAACGTACATTGAAAACGAACATTGTTTAATTTCTTAAAATTTTTGTATGAAAACTATAGCGTGTGGCATATCGTTTAATTGGATTTTATAAATACTAACCGTTTTTGATATTTGCGACATTCCCCCTCCTCAAATTTTCTTAATTTTCCAAAATTCCCGAAATTTCGGTTGTTTTGTGAATTGTCAAAATTTTTTGTACGAAAACTATATTGTGTGGCATATCATTTAATTGGATTTTATATTAACTTACCGTTGCTGATATTTCTGACATCCGCACCCCTCAAATTTTCTTAATTTTCCAAATTTCCCGAAATTTCCGTTATTTTGTGAATTGTCAAAAATTTTTGTACTATCCGTACCCTAGATTATTTTATATTCTGGTTGTACTCGCCGAGACGCATCTCCAGACGTATCGTGCGTCGCGCTCCGGCAAAATTTAATTTTTGACTTTACCTCAATATATGGAAATCCACCTAAGTAACGTACATTGAAAACGAACATTGTTTAATTTCTTAAAATTTTTGTATGAAAACTATAGCGTGTGGCATATCGTTTAATTGGATTTTATAAATACTAACCGTTTTTGATATTTGCGACATTCCCCCTCCTCAAATTTTCTTAATTTTCCAAAATTCCCGAAATTTCGGTTGTTTTGTGAATTGTCAAAATTTTTTGTACGAAAACTATATTGTGTGGCATATCATTTAATTGGATTTTATATTAACTTACCGTTGCTGATATTTCTGACATCCGCACCCCTCAAATTTTCTTAATTTTCCAAATTTCCCGAAATTTCCGTTATTTTGTGAATTGTCAAAAATTTTTGTACTATCCGTACCCTAGATTATTTTATATTCTGGTTGTACTCGCCGAGACGCATCTCCAGACGTATCGTGCGTCGCGCTCCGGCAAAATTTAATTTTTGACTTTACCTCAATATATGGAAATCCACCTAAGTAACGTACATTGAAAACGAACATTGTTTAATTTCTTAAAATTTTTGTATGAAAACTATAGCGTGTGGCATATCGTTTAATTGGATTTTATAAATACTAACCGTTTTTGATATTTGCGACATTCCCCCTCCTCAAATTTTCTTAATTTTCCAAAATTCCCGAAATTTCGGTTGTTTTGTGAATTGTCAAAATTTTTTGTACGAAAACTATATTGTGTGGCATATCATTTAATTGGATTTTATATTAACTTACCGTTGCTGATATTTCTGACATCCGCACCCCTCAAATTTTCTTAATTTTCCAAATTTCCCGAAATTTCCGTTATTTTGTGAATTGTCAAAAATTTTTGTACTATCCGTACCCTAGATTATTTTATATTCTGGTTGTACTCGCCGAGACGCATCTCCAGACGTATCGTGCGTCGCGCTCCGGCAAAATTTAATTTTTGACTTTACCTCAATATATGGAAATCCACCTAAGTAACGTAGGGGTGCGAAGTCAGGAAACCTCCACGTGGTGCACCCTGGGCAACGGAGCGTCGGTCAAGTTGATCGGCGCAACGGCCAATATCCTGACGAACAGTGGTCTCGGCGGTCGTCGCCGCTTTTTGCGGTGGCTGCCGCATTTTTAGATGGTGGGCCCGTTTATTCGGGCGGCTCCCGGTTCATCCGGAGTGTCGACGGGCTCGGTGTGCGCTAACACCGCCCCGAGCAGGCAGCGGGGGGGAACCTTCCTCTCCGCTGTCACCGTTGCAGATCGTAATCTAGTATGGAGGTCCGTGGACATGTCTCGCGCTCCTGCTGGACCGAGGGTCTTGGCTTAATCGCCCGGACCACGAGGGAGAAAACCTCTATAAAAAGTTCCCCGAATCCCAAGCGGCGGCGCACCGCGAGGGGATGCATGGCCGATGGGTAGTTCGGTCACTAGTGCGACCCCCGCCAGAGTACCGGCCGACCCTCTTGGCGGGTTACGCTAGGCTTACCCAGGTACAGGGGGCACTGCCTGGGTGGACTTTTTATTTCCCCCACACTCGTGGGATTCATCATGGATAATATTAACCCCAAAATCATATTGACGAAGTTGCCTACTCCAGTTCCGGCTGGAGAGGCGGAGATTGGTGGGCGAAAGCCCGTTGATGGCGGACGAAGAGTCGGCGCGGACAAGATGTCCACAGGCGTCGACTCTGAGTCGAGTATGAGCGTTTCCTCCGCTCGGAGCCGTAGGCTTTGGAGGAAACGCTCAGAGCTGAATAACAGCAGGTCGTCCTTAGGGAGCGACACTGAGGAGCCGGTCCCGAAGTCGCAAGCGACAACCGGACGCGGCAGGGGAGGACCAGCTTTGGTCGACGATTCCGTCGACCAAAGAAAGAGAGGCAAGGCGCGCGATCTCCTGCAGCGCAGGGAGGCCCGCCAAAGGGCGAGGAGAGAGGAGAGCGAGGAGGGAATGGTCCTTCGCTCTGCCGCCAAGCCGAAGGTGCCCGCCGCCGAGGTGGTTGTCGCGGCGGAACCGGCTCCGAGTGCTCGCCCTAAAGGCGAGGCCAAAAAGTGGCGAGACAAGTGCGCCAAATTGGAGGAGGCGGTGAAGGAGCTGAAGCGTGAAAACGCTTCTCTCCTTCGCCGTCTGGAGGAGCTGGCAGCAGTAGAGGCCAAGTGGCAGGCCAGAATGGAGTCGGTGCTCCTAGGGCCGGCCCAGAGGCCTCCACTGGCCCACGAGAGACGTACCACCCCCGGGGACATACCACTCCCCGTCCAGGGTGGTTTCGTTGGGGGAGCTCCCCAGCCTTCCTCTAAGGGGAAGGGGAGGGGGAAGGGGAAAGGAGCAGTGCAGCCTGCTCCTCCTCTTAAGGCTCCTGCCATCGTGGCCGGGCCCTCCACCTCTGCTGCCGTGGCGGTCGCTGGGCCGTCTGGGGTGCCCAAGAAGGGGAGGGGGAAAGGTGGTCCTCCTGCTCCCCCCGTCGCGAAGTCCGCTCCGAGGGAGCCCCGCCCACTGCCACCGGCCCCAGCGTCCATGGACGCTGAATGGACCGTGGTGGTGGGCAAGAAGAAGCGGGGGAAGCACACCCCCGCCGCGGCGCCTGCAGGGAACCCCCAGCAGAGGAGGCAGAGGCGTAAGGAGCCCAAGCTGCGTCAGCCACGCTCGGCAGCCATAGTGCTGTCGCTGACGCCAGCGGCGGTGGCCAAAGGGCTCACTTACGCCAAAGTGCTGACGGATGCCCAGCACCGAGTAGACCTCGCCGGCCTCGACATAGACAGGTTGAGGCCCAAGGTGGCAGCCACGGGTGCCATGTTGTACGAGGTGCCCGGGGCTGAGTCGGAGCGAAAGGCGGACTCCCTCGCCGCAAGGCTGAGGGAATGCTTTGGCGGGTCGGAGGATGTCCAAATCTCCCGGCCCACCAAGTGCACGGAGCTGCGGCTGTCGGAGTTAGATCCGGCAGCCACTTCCGAGACGGTCGCGGCGGCCCTTTGCCTTGCTGGCGAGTGTGCTGCGGACGCCGTAAAGGTGGGCCAAATCCGGCCCGATCGCTCCGGCCTGGGCTCCGTCTGGGCCAAGGTGCCGACCAGGGCGGCACAAAAAATAAAGGCGGGCCGCCTGAAGGTGGGGTGGACTGTGGCCCGGGTGACCGTGCTCGGGGCGCGCCCGATGCGCTGTTACCGTTGCTTGGAGCACGGTCACACGCAGAGTACCTGCGTCGGAGGACCGGACCGCAGCGATTTGTGCTATCGCTGCGGTAAACCGGGCCACAAAGCCCGTGAATGCGAGGCCGCGCCGAACTGCGCTGTCTGCGCGGCCGCAGGGAGGCCCGCCAAACATCCGGTGGGCGGGAAGGCGTGTCCCGCCCCCTCCCGTCGCGATAGGCGTCGCGACGGAAGACGAAGTGTTGCTGCCGCTGGGGCTTCGACCCAGCCGCAGGCAGCGAGCCCACCGCAAGGGGCCGCGATGGACGTGGTAGAGATCGCCCAATAATGGAATTAAATTTCCTCCAGGCGAACATCAACCACTGTGCCAGTGCCCAGGACCTGTTGTCCCAAAGCCTGGCGCAGTGGTCGGTGCAAGTGGCCGTGGTCGCTGAGCCGTACTTTGTCCCCCCCCGGGATAACTGGGCTGGGGACCTTGACGGCTTGGTGGCCATTATCAGCCGGGGCGCCGCTGGCTCCCCACCCTTCGAAAAAGTAGCGAAGGACAGGGGATGCGTGGCGGTTCTGTTGGGAGACATTTGGATAGTAGGAGTGTACTTTTCTCCCAACAGACCCCTCGCCGAATTTGAGTCTTTCCTCGTTCGGCTGGGGGCCTTGGTGGAACAAGGCCAACCTCGCCCGGCGGTCGTCGCCGGCGACTTCAACGCCAAGTCCGTGGCTTGGGGTTCGCCGGCGACGAACGGTCGTGGTCGGGTCCTGGAGGAATGGGCGATCTCTGTCGGCCTGGTCGTCCTGAACAGGGGGTCGGTGGACACGTGCGTGCGGCACAACGGCGGGTCAATTATAGACCTGTCGTTTGCGAGTGCCGCCATCGCACGCCGTGTCCGGGACTGGAGAGTCCTCGTGGGCGTGGAGACGTTGTCGGACCATCGTTACATCAGGTTCGGCGTCTCCGCGTCCCCGAGTGTCCAGTCCGGTGGTGTACCGAGTGCCCCAAATCAGGACGGCCCGCGGTGGGCGCTTCGTCGCCTCGATGGGGAGGCCCTAGTGCTGGCCGCTCTGGTCATGTCGTGGCTCCCCGTGCCGGACGGGCCGGTACGGGTTGAGCAGGAGGCGGAGTGGTTCGGGGTGGCAATGTCGGATGTCTGCGACGCCGGCATGCCCCGAGCTCTCCGCCGTTCGCCGGTGCGACAGGTGTACTGGTGGTCGGCGGAGCTAGCGCAGTTGCGCGCGTCGTGCGTTGCTGCGCGCCGCCGATACGCCAGGCATCGTCGTCGCCGGCTCCGAGACGAAAACCACGCAGACCAGGAGCGGCGGCTCTATGGCCTCTACAAAGAGGCAAAGAGAGCGCTGCGGGTGGCCATTCATGGGGCCAAGGTCGCGGCACGTAAGGCGTTCGTGGGGACTCTCGACAGGGACCCGTGGGGGCGCCCTTACCGTGTGGTGATGAAGAAGCTTCGCCCAGCGGCGCCCCCGCTGTCGCAGAGTCTCCGGCCAGAATTACTGGCCAACGTAGTCGCGGCCTTGTTCCCGGCCACCGAGGAGTTCACTCCTCCACCGATGGCGCCACCGGATGTGGCGTCATCGTCGAATGAGAATCCGGCAAGGGATATCCCGGAGGTTTCGCCCGCCGAAATGCGGGCGGCAGTGCTTCGGCTGCGGAGCAAAAACACGGCCCCAGGGCTCGATGGCATCCCCGGGAAAGCCTGGGTGCTAGCCCTCGAGTACCTGGGCCCGAGGCTCCGCAGCTTATTCACCGCCTGCCTGGAGCAGGGCGTCTTCCCGGTGCGTTGGAAAACCGGGAAGCTCGTCCTGCTGAAGAAGGGAGGACGACCCGCAGAGTCGCCGTCGGCCTACCGGCCCATTGTGTTGCTCGACGAGGTGGCAAAGCTCTTTGAGCGCATCATCCATACCCGCCTCGTCGAGCACCTCGATAGGGTCGGTCCGAATTTGGCCGACGAGCAGTTTGGATTTAGGAGGGGACGTTCCACTGTCCACGCGATTCTGCGGGTGAAGGCACAGGCGGAGGATGCAGTGGCCAGAGGCAGTGTAGTGATAGCGGTGTCGTTGGACATATCCAACGCATTCAACTCGCTGCCCTGGCCCTGCATCCACGAGGCACTGCGGTACCACGTGGTGCCGCCCTATCTCCGGCGTCTGGTGCACGCGTACCTGTCTGACAGGCACGTGGTGTATCCGGGCGCCGATGGGTGGCACCGAAGAGCGATGTCGTGCGGTGTTCCACAGGGCTCGGTTTTGGGCCCTCTCCTGTGGAACATCGGGTACGACTGGGTGCTCCGTGGTTCCAATCTCCGGGGCGTCGGCGTGACATGTTACGCCGACGATACGTTAGTCACAGCGACTGCTGGGACCTTCCGGGACGCCGCAACTCTGGCGGCGGCGGGCACCGGCCAAGTAGTTCGGAGAATTCACCGTTTAGGGTTGAAGGTGGCCCTCGAGAAAACCGAGGCCGTGTGTTTTCACGGACCTCGGAGAGGGCCACCGGCCGGTGCCGGCATCGTCGTTGGGGGGGTGCGGATCCCCATCGGCTCTAGCATGAGGTATCTAGGTCTAGTCCTGGATAGCCGATGGCGATTCCGCACCCACTTTAAGGAGTTGAGGACGAAATTGTCCAGGGCAGCGGGCGCTCTTTCCCGCCTGCTGCCCAACCTGGAAGGTCCTGGCTTCCCTTGCCGGAGGCTGTATCACGGAGTCGTGCGGTCCATAGCCCTTTATGGCAGCCCCGTTTGGGCTGACTCCCTGGGCCGCCCCTGCGTCGCCCTTCTGCGCGCCCCGCAGAGAGCTTTAGCGCAGCGGGCGGTCAGGGCGTACCGCACGGTCTCTTTCGAGGCGGCTTGCCTATTGGCCGGATTTCTGCCCTGGGACCTGGACGCCAAATCCCTTGCCGATGTATTCCATTGGCGGGAGGAGGCGTTCAGTCGCGGGGAGCGTCCGGCCCTGAAGGAGGTGGAGGCCAAAAGGGCCGCCTTACGGCGAGCCGCCGTGGAGGAGTGGCGTCTCAGGCTGGAGGCCCCGTCGTGGGGGCACCGGGTCGTAGAGGCAGTGCGTCCTGTCTTTGCCGAATGGCTGGACAGGCGCCACGGAGCGGCAACATACCGCCTGACACAGGTGCTCACCGGGCATGGCTGCTTCGGTGAGTTCCTGTTTCGGGTGGTAGGTGTAGAGGAGTCGGCCGTGTGTCACTATTGTGACAACTGCCCAATGGACACGGCCCAACATACGTTGGAGTGTTGTCCAGCCTGGGATGAGGAGCGCAGCGCTCTCAGAACAGTCGTCGGAGAAGACCTCTCGCTGCCGGCCGTGGTCGCTTCCATGGTCGGCGGCCGAGAGGCCTGGCAGGCGGTGGCCCACTTCTGCGAGGCGGTCCTCTCGCGGAAGGAGAGTGCCGAGAGGGATCGCCAGCGCAGTGGTGATCCCTCCCGCCGCCAGACGAGACGTAGGAGGCGTCGGGTGGACGACTGACCGACGTCTCCCGCCCTGTGGATTGGGGGCGTTTGGAGAATTCCACCACGGTATCCCCTGCCTGTCGTAAAAGGCGACTAATAGGGGCCTCCGGGGGTCACGGGTGGGCGGGACGTGCCGCCCACCCATTAGTCTAGTCTAGCCAACTTCTGAGACCCCCGTGATGGACATGTCCGAGGCAGCGTGTCTCACGCTGCCTCGGACATCAAAAGGTGGACACGGTACGGTGTTTCGGGGGCTTCTGAGCCCCCGCAACAGGGAAAAGGACCGCAACAGCGGTACGCGCAGGGGCGGTTGCGGACGACAACTTAGACGTGAGTCAGAGGAAGCCCGCAGCCGTCCCTAATGAGCCGAAGATGGCCATTTAAAAAAAAAAAAAAAAAAAAAAAACCTAAGTAACGTACATTGAAAACGAACATTGTTTAATTTCTTAAAATTTTTGTATGAAAACTATAGCGTGTGGCATATCGTTTAATTGGATTTTATAAATACTAACCGTTTTTGATATTTGCGACATTCCCCCTCCTCAAATTTTCTTAATTTTCCAAAATTCCCGAAATTTCGGTTGTTTTGTGAATTGTCAAAATTTTTTGTACGAAAACTATATTGTGTGGCATATCATTTAATTGGATTTTATATTAACTTACCGTTGCTGATATTTCTGACATCCGCACCCCTCAAATTTTCTTAATTTTCCAAATTTCCCGAAATTTCCGTTATTTTGTGAATTGTCAAAAATTTTTGTACTATCCGTACCCTAGATTATTTTATATTCTGGTTGTACTCGCCGAGACGCATCTCCAGACGTATCGTGCGTCGCGCTCCGGCAAAATTTAATTTTTGACTTTACCTCAATATATGGAAATCCACCTAAGTAACGTACATTGAAAACGAACATTGTTTAATTTCTTAAAATTTTTGTATGAAAACTATAGCGTGTGGCATATCGTTTAATTGGATTTTATAAATACTAACCGTTTTTGATATTTGCGACATTCCCCCTCCTCAAATTTTCTTAATTTTCCAAAATTCCCGAAATTTCGGTTGTTTTGTGAATTGTCAAAATTTTTTGTACGAAAACTATATTGTGTGGCATATCATTTAATTGGATTTTATATTAACTTACCGTTGCTGATATTTCTGACATCCGCACCCCTCAAATTTTCTTAATTTTCCAAATTTCCCGAAATTTCCGTTATTTTGTGAATTGTCAAAAATTTTTGTACTATCCGTACCCTAGATTATTTTATATTCTGGTTGTACTCGCCGAGACGCATCTCCAGACGTATCGTGCGTCGCGCTCCGGCAAAATTTAATTTTTGACTTTACCTCAATATATGGAAATCCACCTAAGTAACGTACATTGAAAACGAACATTGTTTAATTTCTTAAAATTTTTGTATGAAAACTATAGCGTGTGGCATATCGTTTAATTGGATTTTATAAATACTAACCGTTTTTGATATTTGCGACATTCCCCCTCCTCAAATTTTCTTAATTTTCCAAAATTCCCGAAATTTCGGTTGTTTTGTGAATTGTCAAAATTTTTTGTACGAAAACTATATTGTGTGGCATATCATTTAATTGGATTTTATATTAACTTACCGTTGCTGATATTTCTGACATCCGCACCCCTCAAATTTTCTTAATTTTCCAAATTTCCCGAAATTTCCGTTATTTTGTGAATTGTCAAAAATTTTTGTACTATCCGTACCCTAGATTATTTTATATTCTGGTTGTACTCGCCGAGACGCATCTCCAGACGTATCGTGCGTCGCGCTCCGGCAAAATTTAATTTTTGACTTTACCTCAATATATGGAAATCCACCTAAGTAACGTACATTGAAAACGAACATTGTTTAATTTCTTAAAATTTTTGTATGAAAACTATAGCGTGTGGCATATCGTTTAATTGGATTTTATAAATACTAACCGTTTTTGATATTTGCGACATTCCCCCTCCTCAAATTTTCTTAATTTTCCAAAATTCCCGAAATTTCGGTTGTTTTGTGAATTGTCAAAATTTTTTGTACGAAAACTATATTGTGTGGCATATCATTTAATTGGATTTTATATTAACTTACCGTTGCTGATATTTCTGACATCCGCACCCCTCAAATTTTCTTAATTTTCCAAATTTCCCGAAATTTCCGTTATTTTGTGAATTGTCAAAAATTTTTGTACTATCCGTACCCTAGATTATTTTATATTCTGGTTGTACTCGCCGAGACGCATCTCCAGACGTATCGTGCGTCGCGCTCCGGCAAAATTTAATTTTTGACTTTACCTCAATATATGGAAATCCACCTAAGTAACGTACATTGAAAACGAACATTGTTTAATTTCTTAAAATTTTTGTATGAAAACTATAGCGTGTGGCATATCGTTTAATTGGATTTTATAAATACTAACCGTTTTTGATATTTGCGACATTCCCCCTCCTCAAATTTTCTTAATTTTCCAAAATTCCCGAAATTTCGGTTGTTTTGTGAATTGTCAAAATTTTTTGTACGAAAACTATATTGTGTGGCATATCATTTAATTGGATTTTATATTAACTTACCGTTGCTGATATTTCTGACATCCGCACCCCTCAAATTTTCTTAATTTTCCAAATTTCCCGAAATTTCCGTTATTTTGTGAATTGTCAAAAATTTTTGTACTATCCGTACCCTAGATTATTTTATATTCTGGTTGTACTCGCCGAGACGCATCTCCAGACGTATCGTGCGTCGCGCTCCGGCAAAATTTAATTTTTGACTTTACCTCAATATATGGAAATCCACCTAAGTAACGTACATTGAAAACGAACATTGTTTAATTTCTTAAAATTTTTGTATGAAAACTATAGCGTGTGGCATATCGTTTAATTGGATTTTATAAATACTAACCGTTTTTGATATTTGCGACATTCCCCCTCCTCAAATTTTCTTAATTTTCCAAAATTCCCGAAATTTCGGTTGTTTTGTGAATTGTCAAAATTTTTTGTACGAAAACTATATTGTGTGGCATATCATTTAATTGGATTTTATATTAACTTACCGTTGCTGATATTTCTGACATCCGCACCCCTCAAATTTTCTTAATTTTCCAAATTTCCCGAAATTTCCGTTATTTTGTGAATTGTCAAAAATTTTTGTACTATCCGTACCCTAGATTATTTTATATTCTGGTTGTACTCGCCGAGACGCATCTCCAGACGTATCGTGCGTCGCGCTCCGGCAAAATTTAATTTTTGACTTTACCTCAATATATGGAAATCCACCTAAGTAACGTACATTGAAAACGAACATTGTTTAATTTCTTAAAATTTTTGTATGAAAACTATAGCGTGTGGCATATCGTTTAATTGGATTTTATAAATACTAACCGTTTTTGATATTTGCGACATTCCCCCTCCTCAAATTTTCTTAATTTTCCAAAATTCCCGAAATTTCGGTTGTTTTGTGAATTGTCAAAATTTTTTGTACGAAAACTATATTGTGTGGCATATCATTTAATTGGATTTTATATTAACTTACCGTTGCTGATATTTCTGACATCCGCACCCCTCAAATTTTCTTAATTTTCCAAATTTCCCGAAATTTCCGTTATTTTGTGAATTGTCAAAAATTTTTGTACTATCCGTACCCTAGATTATTTTATATTCTGGTTGTACTCGCCGAGACGCATCTCCAGACGTATCGTGCGTCGCGCTCCGGCAAAATTTAATTTTTGACTTTACCTCAATATATGGAAATCCACCTAAGTAACGTACATTGAAAACGAACATTGTTTAATTTCTTAAAATTTTTGTATGAAAACTATAGCGTGTGGCATATCGTTTAATTGGATTTTATAAATACTAACCGTTTTTGATATTTGCGACATTCCCCCTCCTCAAATTTTCTTAATTTTCCAAAATTCCCGAAATTTCGGTTGTTTTGTGAATTGTCAAAATTTTTTGTACGAAAACTATATTGTGTGGCATATCATTTAATTGGATTTTATATTAACTTACCGTTGCTGATATTTCTGACATCCGCACCCCTCAAATTTTCTTAATTTTCCAAATTTCCCGAAATTTCCGTTATTTTGTGAATTGTCAAAAATTTTTGTACTATCCGTACCCTAGATTATTTTATATTCTGGTTGTACTCGCCGAGACGCATCTCCAGACGTATCGTGCGTCGCGCTCCGGCAAAATTTAATTTTTGACTTTACCTCAATATATGGAAATCCACCTAAGTAACGTACATTGAAAACGAACATTGTTTAATTTCTTAAAATTTTTGTATGAAAACTATAGCGTGTGGCATATCGTTTAATTGGATTTTATAAATACTAACCGTTTTTGATATTTGCGACATTCCCCCTCCTCAAATTTTCTTAATTTTCCAAAATTCCCGAAATTTCGGTTGTTTTGTGAATTGTCAAAATTTTTTGTACGAAAACTATATTGTGTGGCATATCATTTAATTGGATTTTATATTAACTTACCGTTGCTGATATTTCTGACATCCGCACCCCTCAAATTTTCTTAATTTTCCAAATTTCCCGAAATTTCCGTTATTTTGTGAATTGTCAAAAATTTTTGTACTATCCGTACCCTAGATTATTTTATATTCTGGTTGTACTCGCCGAGACGCATCTCCAGACGTATCGTGCGTCGCGCTCCGGCAAAATTTAATTTTTGACTTTACCTCAATATATGGAAATCCACCTAAGTAACGTACATTGAAAACGAACATTGTTTAATTTCTTAAAATTTTTGTATGAAAACTATAGCGTGTGGCATATCGTTTAATTGGATTTTATAAATACTAACCGTTTTTGATATTTGCGACATTCCCCCTCCTCAAATTTTCTTAATTTTCCAAAATTCCCGAAATTTCGGTTGTTTTGTGAATTGTCAAAATTTTTTGTACGAAAACTATATTGTGTGGCATATCATTTAATTGGATTTTATATTAACTTACCGTTGCTGATATTTCTGACATCCGCACCCCTCAAATTTTCTTAATTTTCCAAATTTCCCGAAATTTCCGTTATTTTGTGAATTGTCAAAAATTTTTGTACTATCCGTACCCTAGATTATTTTATATTCTGGTTGTACTCGCCGAGACGCATCTCCAGACGTATCGTGCGTCGCGCTCCGGCAAAATTTAATTTTTGACTTTACCTCAATATATGGAAATCCACCTAAGTAACGTACATTGAAAACGAACATTGTTTAATTTCTTAAAATTTTTGTATGAAAACTATAGCGTGTGGCATATCGTTTAATTGGATTTTATAAATACTAACCGTTTTTGATATTTGCGACATTCCCCCTCCTCAAATTTTCTTAATTTTCCAAAATTCCCGAAATTTCGGTTGTTTTGTGAATTGTCAAAATTTTTTGTACGAAAACTATATTGTGTGGCATATCATTTAATTGGATTTTATATTAACTTACCGTTGCTGATATTTCTGACATCCGCACCCCTCAAATTTTCTTAATTTTCCAAATTTCCCGAAATTTCCGTTATTTTGTGAATTGTCAAAAATTTTTGTACTATCCGTACCCTAGATTATTTTATATTCTGGTTGTACTCGCCGAGACGCATCTCCAGACGTATCGTGCGTCGCGCTCCGGCAAAATTTAATTTTTGACTTTACCTCAATATATGGAAATCCACCTAAGTAACGTACATTGAAAACGAACATTGTTTAATTTCTTAAAATTTTTGTATGAAAACTATAGCGTGTGGCATATCGTTTAATTGGATTTTATAAATACTAACCGTTTTTGATATTTGCGACATTCCCCCTCCTCAAATTTTCTTAATTTTCCAAAATTCCCGAAATTTCGGTTGTTTTGTGAATTGTCAAAATTTTTTGTACGAAAACTATATTGTGTGGCATATCATTTAATTGGATTTTATATTAACTTACCGTTGCTGATATTTCTGACATCCGCACCCCTCAAATTTTCTTAATTTTCCAAATTTCCCGAAATTTCCGTTATTTTGTGAATTGTCAAAAATTTTTGTACTATCCGTACCCTAGATTATTTTATATTCTGGTTGTACTCGCCGAGACGCATCTCCAGACGTATCGTGCGTCGCGCTCCGGCAAAATTTAATTTTTGACTTTACCTCAATATATGGAAATCCACCTAAGTAACGTACATTGAAAACGAACATTGTTTAATTTCTTAAAATTTTTGTATGAAAACTATAGCGTGTGGCATATCGTTTAATTGGATTTTATAAATACTAACCGTTTTTGATATTTGCGACATTCCCCCTCCTCAAATTTTCTTAATTTTCCAAAATTCCCGAAATTTCGGTTGTTTTGTGAATTGTCAAAATTTTTTGTACGAAAACTATATTGTGTGGCATATCATTTAATTGGATTTTATATTAACTTACCGTTGCTGATATTTCTGACATCCGCACCCCTCAAATTTTCTTAATTTTCCAAATTTCCCGAAATTTCCGTTATTTTGTGAATTGTCAAAAATTTTTGTACTATCCGTACCCTAGATTATTTTATATTCTGGTTGTACTCGCCGAGACGCATCTCCAGACGTATCGTGCGTCGCGCTCCGGCAAAATTTAATTTTTGACTTTACCTCAATATATGGAAATCCACCTAAGTAACGTACATTGAAAACGAACATTGTTTAATTTCTTAAAATTTTTGTATGAAAACTATAGCGTGTGGCATATCGTTTAATTGGATTTTATAAATACTAACCGTTTTTGATATTTGCGACATTCCCCCTCCTCAAATTTTCTTAATTTTCCAAAATTCCCGAAATTTCGGTTGTTTTGTGAATTGTCAAAATTTTTTGTACGAAAACTATATTGTGTGGCATATCATTTAATTGGATTTTATATTAACTTACCGTTGCTGATATTTCTGACATCCGCACCCCTCAAATTTTCTTAATTTTCCAAATTTCCCGAAATTTCCGTTATTTTGTGAATTGTCAAAAATTTTTGTACTATCCGTACCCTAGATTATTTTATATTCTGGTTGTACTCGCCGAGACGCATCTCCAGACGTATCGTGCGTCGCGCTCCGGCAAAATTTAATTTTTGACTTTACCTCAATATATGGAAATCCACCTAAGTAACGTACATTGAAAACGAACATTGTTTAATTTCTTAAAATTTTTGTATGAAAACTATAGCGTGTGGCATATCGTTTAATTGGATTTTATAAATACTAACCGTTTTTGATATTTGCGACATTCCCCCTCCTCAAATTTTCTTAATTTTCCAAAATTCCCGAAATTTCGGTTGTTTTGTGAATTGTCAAAATTTTTTGTACGAAAACTATATTGTGTGGCATATCATTTAATTGGATTTTATATTAACTTACCGTTGCTGATATTTCTGACATCCGCACCCCTCAAATTTTCTTAATTTTCCAAATTTCCCGAAATTTCCGTTATTTTGTGAATTGTCAAAAATTTTTGTACTATCCGTACCCTAGATTATTTTATATTCTGGTTGTACTCGCCGAGACGCATCTCCAGACGTATCGTGCGTCGCGCTCCGGCAAAATTTAATTTTTGACTTTACCTCAATATATGGAAATCCACCTAAGTAACGTACATTGAAAACGAACATTGTTTAATTTCTTAAAATTTTTGTATGAAAACTATAGCGTGTGGCATATCGTTTAATTGGATTTTATAAATACTAACCGTTTTTGATATTTGCGACATTCCCCCTCCTCAAATTTTCTTAATTTTCCAAAATTCCCGAAATTTCGGTTGTTTTGTGAATTGTCAAAATTTTTTGTACGAAAACTATATTGTGTGGCATATCATTTAATTGGATTTTATATTAACTTACCGTTGCTGATATTTCTGACATCCGCACCCCTCAAATTTTCTTAATTTTCCAAATTTCCCGAAATTTCCGTTATTTTGTGAATTGTCAAAAATTTTTGTACTATCCGTACCCTAGATTATTTTATATTCTGGTTGTACTCGCCGAGACGCATCTCCAGACGTATCGTGCGTCGCGCTCCGGCAAAAAAAGGCCCCCCCACCCACCCAGCCTATTGTCGCTCCATTAGGTAGGGTTCGGCTATACCGACAAGAGAGCCTTAAACCAAAGCAACCAGAAAATTGCCAGGTTGGTTTTTAAAGATTGTGCAGTCGTGCCACACGACCTGTAACACTTACCTAGGGTACTTACCATACTCCAAACGCTCTGGAACCGCACCTGAAACAGAAAAGAAATTAGACATCATAGTATTATTTTAAATTAAATAAAGACAAATTATATATATAATATATAACAACAAAGAAAGATATTGACCATATGTAATAAATTGACCTTATGTTTGAAGTACATATCATATATTGACACTTGATTTAAGTGATACATTAGTATTGACTGGTACCTGGTGTACCAAATTCCAAAACGGATTTTGATCTCTTCGTGGGCTCTATACACCCACGAAGCATTTTATACTTATTGACGAGGTCCCCCTATTCATACATTCAACATGCCCAGCTTCCACACGCCCGTGAAGAAGCCCCTCTCCCCAACTAAGCGCGACGCTGACGCAGGAGCCCCTGTAGGAGCGGGCCCCTCAAGGAGCCAGTCAGTGGCCCAGGCGAGGCGCAGCATTGAGTCGCGGCTTGATGCAGCGCCCGAAGCCAGGGCCGCTCCAGTCATCATCCTGCCGAAGAGGACCACCGCGACATCGATGACCTCAGCTGCTCCAACGACATCTGCAACGGCAACGGAGCGAAAAGGCATAGCCAAGAGCCAACCGATGCCGGAGACAGGTTCCGATAGGCAGGACTCCCCCAAAAAAGCGAGTACTGCCTACCTGAACAGGACGGCCGAGGCCAAGGCGTGCCTTTTGAAAGCCCGGTTGCAGATTAATAACAGCCGGAACCTCAAAACAGAGATCAAAGTTGAGGTCATAGATGCTGCGGAGCGCCTCTACAGGTTGGTGAGGGACTCCGAGGAGGGCAAGCCCTACAGAGGGCGAACCGCAGAAGATGTCAAGGGGAAGGAGTCGGGAAGGGAGGGGGTGCCACAGGTGGAATTGTTGGACAGTGCAGGCAAAGAACCAGGGAAAGAAGAGAGGAACAACTTAGAAAAGGAACTCATTAAAAAGCTCGAGGACCATGGGAAAATGCTGCAGGAGAGTAAGGAAGAGATGCGGAGGATGAGTGAGGAGGTGCAGAAACATAGGGAGGAGTTGGAAAGAACCAGAACTTATGCGAGTGTAGCTGCCGGTTCGCCTAAAACCGTATCAGAGGCAACTACGGCGCTACACTCCATAGTCATAAGTTCAAAGAACGAGGAAGAAACGGGAGACCAGGTTGTGGATAGAATTAGAAAAGTAGTAAATGCAAAAGAAGAGGGAATTAAAATAGACAGAATAAGGAAAGCAAAAGAAAGGAAGGTGATAATGGGTTTCGAGGATAAGAACGAAATGGCAAAGGTCAAAGAGAGGATAAGGAAGGATGGAAAGATTTTAAATGTGACCGACATCCAAAACAAGGACCCTCTAGTCATAATAAAAGACCTCCTCAAATGCCATACGGATGCAGAGATTCTGGGCGCAATAAGGGCCCAAAACGGACATCTCCTGGCTCAGATTAGTAAAGACGCGGACCGGATCGTAGTCCGGTACAAAAGAAGAGCCCGAAACCCGTTAATGACACATGTCGTTCTCCAGGTGTCACCTCAGATCTGGAAGAAGCTCACGGAGGCTGGCGCGTTACACATAGACATCCAGAGAGTCAAGGTTGAGGACCAGTCTCCCTTGGTCCAATGCTCAAAGTGCTTGGGCTACGGCCATGGGAGGCGGTTCTGCCGAGGCTCTCTGGATGCCTGCAGCCACTGTGGCGGGCCACACTTGAGGGCGGAGTGTCCCGATTGGATGGCAGCTGCAGCACCAACGTGCTGTAACTGCCTGAAGGCGAAGTTCGCCGAAACGGGGCACAACGCCTTTAGTGAGGACTGCCCAGTACGGAAGCGGTGGGACGCGCTGGCCAGATCCGCCATAGCCTATTGCTAAGGTGGTCCCATCCGCCCCGGGCCCAATGGCAGCAGACGCGGACTCCGGCGCACGGCCATACCTGGTGGCGCAGGCCAATCTCCAAAGAAGCAAACTTGCTACGCAAGAATTCATGTTGATAGCGGCTGAGAGGAGATTGGCCTTCGCATTAATCCAGGAGCCGTACGTCGGGGGCACTGGCCGGGTTGGAAACTACGGGGCCGCCAGGATCTTCCAGTGCGCGGAACGGGAGGGGGGGCGGGTCAAGGCAGCCATAGTTGTCTACGACGTAGACTTGGATGCCTTGATCTGCCCCCAATTCACCACGACAAATATTGTCGTGGTGAAAATCCGTACCAGCGCCTGGGAGATGGTGGTGGTCTCGTATTACTTCGAACCTGATAAGCCATTAGAACTATACCTCGAACACCTGAGGGGCGTCTGCAGCGGCCTGGGCCCGAGGCGCCTGTTAACAGGAGGGGACACCAACGCAAGAAGTCTATGGTGGAGCCGGGAGATCGACCGAAGAGGAGAGGAGGTGTCTGGTTGGCTGGATGAGGCCGGCCTCCACGTGCTGAATGATGGCGATACGCCGACATTCTTCACCGTGCGAGGAGATAGGGCCTACTCCAGCCAGGTGGACGTCACCGCCTGCTCGGTCGATCTTCTTGAGCTGATCCGGAACTGGACAGTCGAAGAGGACCTGACGAGCTCCGACCACAACACAATCACTTTTAGTATAGCGTTACAGAAGGGACAGGGAATCGCAATTAAAAATACTACCCGGATTTACAACACTAAGAAAGTACGATGGACTGAATTTGGAAGTAAATTTAGAAATTTGACAAATGATCATAATATTAATAAATCACAGATACAAATCATAAATAATACAGATAATTTAGAGCATGAAGTAGGAAAGTACACAAAATTAATAATAGAAGCAAGCGATGAAATAATTCCGAAAAAGAAACAGAACACCAGACACGCGATTCCCTGGTGGTCAAAGGAGCTCGAAAGGTCCAAACGAGAAATGATGCGGCGAAAACGCCGCATTCGATGGGCGGCACCTGTGAGGAAGGCATGTGTCATTCGGGCTTATAAAGAGGCCAAAGAGGACTATGAGACCCTGACAAGACACGCCCAGACCCAGAGCTGGAAGGAGTTCTGTGGCAAGCAAAATAAGGAAGGGCTGTGGGATGGGATTTATCGGGTAATGGGCAGGCTGACCAAGCGGCACGAGGACGCGCCACTCGTGAGGGACGGACAAATTCTGGGTCAGGAGGAGTCAGCAAGATTTCTTGCTGAAACCTTCTACCCAGACGACCCTCACGAGGAGGATAATGAGGATCACCGGCGCACCAGAGAGCTCGCCTCACACGTGAACGACTGGGTCCATGGTGAGGTACATGACCCATCGTTCACGCTGGGGGAGCTCACGGCGGCGCTGGTGACCTTCAATCCGAAGAAGGCGCCTGGATCGGATGGCCTGACCTCCGATATCTGTACGCAGGCGATCACCCAAGATCCGGAGTCTTTCCTAGCACTGGCTAACAAGTGCCTAGAGCTGGCCTACTTCCCTAAGATCTGGAAGGAGGCCACGGTCGTTGTGCTGCGGAAACCGGGTAAGGATGATTACTCGGTTCCCAAGGCACACCGGCCGATAGGACTGTTGCCAGTGCTGGGAAAGATCCTGGAAAAGATGTTGGTGGGTAGGCTAAAATGGCACATCCTTCCAAGGATGAGCCACCGCCAATACGGCTTTATGCCACAAAGGGGCACCGAGGACTCCCTCTATGATCTGATGAGTCATGTCAGGACTAAACTTCGGGAGAAGAAAGTCCTGATCATGATATCGTTGGACATAGAGGGAGCCTTCGATAGCGCCTGGTGGCCGGCTATAAAGGTCCGATTGGCGGAAGAACGCTGCCCACCAAACATCAGAAGGATGGTCGCCAGCTATCTGGATGATCGGATGGTCAGGGTCCGATACGCGGGCGCCGAGTCAGCTCGCAGGACCGTTAAAGGTTGTGTTCAAGGATCTATCGGAGGGCCAATCCTGTGGAACCTCCTCCTCGATCCCCTTTTACAGGGGCTCGAGCGCCGGGGCGACTATTGTCAAGCTTTTGCTGACGATGTCGTCCTGGTGTTTGATGGTGGTTCCACAGGAGAAGCTCAGAAGCAGGCCAATGCCGCACTGGCCTATGTGCGGGATTGGGGTGTCCGAAACAAGTTGAAGTTTGCGCCACACAAGACCCAGGCGATGGTGATAACAAACAAACTTAAGTACGACACCCCAATCTTGCGCATGGGCGGGGTCGACATTGGTCTCTCAAACGAGATAAAGCTGCTTGGCCTAACGATAGACCGAAAACTGACCTTTAACGGCCATGTGACGCAGGCGTGCGCCAAGGCCATTGGCCTGTACAAAGTGCTCGCGAGGTCAGCCAAGGTCCAGTGGGGGTTGGGACCCGATGTGATCAGGACGATCTATACGGCTGCGGTGGAGCCCGTGATCTTGTATGCCGCAAGCGCATGGGCTTCAGCCAGCCGTAAGCTGGGTGTAAGGAAGCAGCTCGGAGCCATCCAGCGCAGTTTCGCGCAGAAGATGACGAAGGCCTACAGGACTGTCTCCCTCAACTCGGCCCTGCTGCTGGCGGGGGTGCTTCCCCTTGACATAAGGGTGCGGGAAACCGCACTCCTTTATGAAGTCAAGAGGGGGCACTCTCGCGAGGTAGTGGGAGACCGGGAGGTGGAGGCTCCTGTGGCCTTCGTCAACTTGCCGCACCCGGCGGAACGGAGGAACGGGACGTTCCAATGCCTGGTGGACGGGGCGGAACTGGCTCGGCACGTCGGTGAGGGTCTTAGTATCTTCACCGACGGAAGCAAGATTGACGGGAAAGTCGGAGCGGCGCTGTCCATATGGAACGGCGCCGCCGAGACGAGTACCCGAAAGTTGCGGCTGGAGCCGTACTGCTCCGTCTACCAGGCGGAACTCCTCGCCCTCCGCGAAGCGGTGGTGGAGGTGCTCCGTAGCGGGCTTCCTGCGTGCGGCATCTTCAGCGATGCCAGGTCCGCACTTGAAGTAGTCACCAGAGGTGATTCCCTCCACCCCATAGCGTTTGAAATAAAAAGCCTGCTGAAGGAAGCCAATAAACGCGCCCAGAAAACTGAGCTCTTCTGGGTAAAGGCGCACGTGGGGTTGGAGGGAAATGAGAGGGCGGACACGCTCGCTAAGGATGCCGCACAACACCTGAAGACCCGTGCGCATTACGACAAGTGTCCGGTTTCATTCGTCAAGCGACAGATCCGACAGGACTCGATTGACGAATGGAGCCGGAGATATGCGGACGGAGAGACGGCTTCGGTGACGAAGCTGTTCTTTCCGGACGCTGTCGAGGCGCACAGGGTCGTAAGGCGGATCGTCCTGGATCCGATACTGACGCAGGTGTTCACGGGGCACGGCGGTTTCTCCGAGTACTTGCATCGGTTCAAGTGCAAGGAGAGCCCGGCGTGCCAATGTGACCCTGACGTACAGGAGACGGTCCCACACCTCCTACTCGAATGTCCCATCCACGCAGTGGAACGATTTGACTTAGAAAATAGTATAGAATGTAAACTAGATATAAGTACCATACACAAAATATTAAAAAACAAATTGATAGTGAATAAGTTCTTAAAGTATTGTAATAAAATAGTAAGTAAGGTTAACAATAGAAATAAGTCATAACTAGGATTACTAAGTATATAATTAAGATTATATATAATTAGTAATTAAGACTAGGTGATAGATGAAAACGGGACGAATAGAATAAGATAAATAGATTAATGTGTAATTAGGATACGAATAATTAGCGAAATAGAAATAAGCTTAAGATGTAAATCAATAAATATAAGAAATAAAACAAAAAAGAAATACCAAAATCCCTTGTCCTGGATAGGGGGAACGAGGGTGAGGCGCAGAGCCTCACAATAAAAAAAAAAAAAAAAAAAAAAAAAAAAACCTAACCTAACCTAACCTAACCTAACCTAACCTAACCTAACCTAACCTAACCTAACCTAACCTAACCTAACCTAACCTAACCTAACCTAACCTAACCTAACCTAACCTAACCTAACCGGTCTTAGCATCTTCACCGACGGAAGCAAAATTGATGGGAAAGTCGGAGCGGCGCTGTCCATATGGAACGGCGCCGCCGAGACGAGTACCAGAAAATTGCGGCTGGAGTCATACTGCTCCGTCTACCAGGCGGAACTTCTCGCCCTCCGGAACGCCGTGGAGGAGGCGCTCCGAAGCGGGCTTCCTGAGTGCGGCATCTTTAGCGATGCCAGGTCTGCCCTCGACGTCATCACCAGAGGTGATTCTCTCCACCCCATAGCGTTCGAAATAAAAAAGTTATTAAAACAAGCCGAGCAACGCACCCAGAAAATTAAATTTTTCTGGGTGAAGGCACACGTGGGGTTGGAGGGAAACGAGAGGGCGGACGTGCTCGCTAAAGAGGCCGCACAGCGTCTGAGGACCCGTGCGCACTACGACAAGTGTCCGGTTTCATTCGTCAAGAGACAGATCCGTCAGGAGTCTATTGACGAATGGAGCCGGAGATATGCGGACGGAGAGACGGCTTCGGTAACGAAGCTGTTCTTTCCGGACGCAGTCGAGGCGCACAGGGTCGTCAGGAAGATCGTCCTGGATCCTGTCCTTACGCAGGTGTTCACTGGGCACGGCGGGTTCTCCGAGTACTTGCATCGGTTCAAGTGCAAGGAGAGCCCGGCGTGCTTGTGTGACCCTGACGTGGAGGAGACGGTCCCACACCTCCTGCTCGAATGTCCCATCCATGCCAAAGAAAGATTTGATATCGAAGAAGAGATAGATGTTAAGTTAGCAATAGATAATATACATAAGATAATAGTGGATAAAAGCATAGTACATAAGTTCGTTAAATATTGTAGATTAATAGGAAACAAAGTTATAATTAGAAATAAGTAGGTAATAAATTGCTAAATATATAATGTCACATTATATTATATTAGTAATTAAAGTAATTAGTAAGAACGTATGTACAAATAAGGCTAAATAACTAGATAATAGACATAAGTAAGATAAAAGTAGTAACATATAGCTTATAAGAATAGCTAGATGATATAAGGATTAAAAAATATAGATGGAAGTGTAAGATAAGAAATGTGTTATACGAGTAAAGATAGATACAGTTAGATTAAGTTTTAAGAAATGTTAAAAAGAAAAGGGAAAAACAATTAAAAATTATATAAAAGATCCCTTGTCCTGGATAGGGGGACAGAAAAAAAAAAAAAAAAAAAAAAAAAAAAAAAAAAACCTAACCTAACCTAACATAACCTTTTTTTTTTTTTTTTTTTTTTTTTTTTTTTTTTTTTTTTTTTTTTTTTTTCGCGGAGAAAGTGCGTTACCACTACCGCCCGGCCTTCGTGGGGGGCGACCGAGCGGTTATGTTGGGGTCACCGTGCCTTACGACCCGGCGTAGAGTGACTGCCAGGGCCGAGTCCCTAACCGCACGGCATACCAACTAAAACTCCGCGGTGGCCTTCTTCGGCGCATTAGGGACGGCTGCGGGTTGCCCAAGACTAAAGTGTCAAAGTTGTCGTCCGCAACCGCCCCTGCGCGGTGCCGCCTGGTGCGGCCCGTCTCCTGTAATGGGGGGGCTCAGACGCCCCCGCGCACCGAAGGACGCTCTCAGCGTCTACGGCAGCGTGAGGCCAACCAGCCACGCTGCCGTCCATCACGGGGGTCACAACAATGAATAATGACGGACAGCCCCCTGCTGCCCGCCCGTGACCCCCGGTGGCCCCTATTAGTCGCCTTTTACGACAGGCAGGGGATACCGTGGTGGAATTCTCCAAACGCCCCCAATCCACAGGGCGGGAGACGCCAGTCAGTCGTCCACCCGGCGCCTCCTTCGTCTCCTCTGGCGGCGGGAGGGATCTTCGCGCTCCCGATCCCTCTCGGCACTCTCCTTCTGCGAGAGGACCACCTCGCAGAAGTGGGCCACCGCACGCCAGGCCTCCCGACTGCCGACCATGGAAGCGACCACGGCCGGCAACGAGAGGTCTCCTCCGACGACTGATCTGAGAGCGCTGCGCTCCTCGTCCCAGGCTGGGCAAAACTCCAGTGTGTGCTGGGCCGTATCCAGCGGGCAGTTGTCACAATGGTGACACACGGCCGACACCTCCGTGCCAACAATTCGACACAGATACTCACCGAAGCAACCATGTCCGGTGAGCATCTGTGTCAATCGAAATGTAGCCGGGCCGTGGCGCCTGTCTAGCCATTCGGCAAAGACCGGGCGCACTGCCGCTACGACCCTCAGCCCCGCTGACGGGGCCTCCAGCCTGAGACGCCACTCCTCCACGGCGGCTCGCCGTAAGGAGGCCCTCATGGCCTCCACCTCCTTCAGGGCCGGACGCTGCCCGCGACTGAACGCCTCCTCCCGCCAATAGAAAGCATCGGACAGGGATTGGGCGTCCAGATCCCAGGGCAGGAATCCGGCCAACATGCAAGCCGCCTCGTACGAGACCGTGCGGTATGCCCTGATTGCCCGCTGCGCAACTACACGCTGAGGATTGCGCAAGAGCGCAACGCAGCGGTCACTCAGGGAATCAGCCCAAACAGGGCTGCCATACAGGGCCATGGACCGCACGACTCCGTGATACAACCTTCGGCAAGGGATGCCAGGACCTTCCAGGTTGGGCAGCAGGCTAGAAAGAGCGCCCGCTGCCCGGGACAGTTTAGTCCGCATCTTCTCAAAGTGGGTGCGAAATTCCCATCGGCTATCCAAAATCAATCCCAAATACTTCATATTCTTGCCGATGGGAATCCGCACCCCCTCAACTACGATGTGGGCACCGGCCGGTGGCCCTTTCCGAGGCCTATGGAAACAAATGGCCTCGGTCTTTTCAAGGGCCACCTTCAAACCAAGTCGCTGGATGCGACGCACGACGTCGCCGGTGCCCTCCGCCGCCAGGATTGCGGCATCCTGAAAGGTCCCAGAAGTCGCTGTCACTAGCGTGTCGTCGGCGTAGCATGTGACGCCGACGCCCCGGAGATTGGCACCACGGAGCACCCAGTCGTACCCGATGTTCCACAGGAGAGGGCCCAAAACCGAGCCCTGTGGAACACCGCACGACATCGCAACCTAACCTAACCTAACCTAACCTAACCTAACCTAACCTAACCTAACCTAACCTAACCTAACCTAACCTAACCTAACCTAACCTAACCTAACCTAACCTAACCGTATCCGCCCCTTACCTCACCCGTTGTTGCTCCGCAAGTCCGGAACGACCGTTGACCTGAAACAAAAGTAGATAATTAGACAAAATATTATTTTATTGACTATTCGTGCTGAGTGCACTTTACTGGTACTAAAGTTACCTTGATAATTATTTAGCAAGACTAAATAGAAATTTTGACTGTCGAAATTATACACCTTTTACTTTTTAAACTAATTTCCAAATTGACATTGACCTGTGCGACCAAGCCATCTACACTCGGCGTACAGAACAAATTTGATTGACTAAATCCCCCTATCAGTCCCAATCTCCCCTCCCAAAATGTTTGGCTTCCGCACGCCGGCTAAAGACAGCAACAGAGTGGCGTCTAAATCGCCCGAGGCAAGCTCGCAGGAAACGAGCAGAACTACTGTTGCGCAAGCCCGGCGGAGTATTGAGACAAAGCTGGATTGTACAGTGGAGTCCAGGACCGCCGGGTTGGCGAAGCAGAAGTCTGGATGCCTTGGGACGAACAATGTGGCGAAGAAACCTACCACAAACATAGACTTGACGGTGATTGAAAAGTCACCCGTTAAAGAAGCGGAATATACCAGCAGGACGGCTGAGGCAAAGGCTTGCCTCATCAAGACGAAGCTTCAAATCAGCAATAGCCGGAACTTAAAAACCGAAATAAAAACCGAAGTAATAAACGCCGCAGAAAGATTATACAAACTAGTAAAAGAGGCGGAAGAAGGAAGATCTTACAAGGGAAAAGAGATGCAAAGGAATAAGACAGGAGATCAAAGGAAGGATGATGAAGTAGAGACCGTATTGAAACAGGACAAAACCAGAAGGGAAAGAGAGGAACAAAACGAAATTATGGAAAAATTAGAAGAGAACACAAAATTGCTGAAAGAGAATAAGAAAGAAATTGAAAAGATCAATGAGTTGATAACGAAAGAAGTACAGGAATGGAAGAACCAAAGAACATATGCGAATGTGGCGGCCGGCTCACAAAGCGGGAAACCACCAAGTGTGGCTACGGCGCTGCATTCCATAGTGGTGACATCGAGGGACGAACAAGAAACGGGCGATGAAGTGGTGGAAAAACTAAGAAAAGTCGTTAACGCTGCGGAAGAAGGAATTAGGGTTGATAACATCAGGAAAGGAAAAGAAAGGAAAGTGATTGTAGGATTTCATGATCGACAAGAACTGACGAAAGTAAAAGATAAAATTACCAAATCAGGAAACTTAAATGTAGAAGAAGTAAAAAACAAGGATCCACTCATTGTCATGAAGGACGTCTTGAACTGTCATTCGAACGAAGATCTAATAAAAGCCATAAGAACGCAGAACAAGCATATGCTGGACACGGTAAAGAAAGAGGATGACAGGATGGAAGTAAAATACAGACGTAAGGCGCGCAACCCTTTGATGGCGCATATCGTTCTTAAGGTGTCACCGCAGATTTGGGGAATCCTCACGGAAGCTGGAGCGGTGCATGTAGACATCCAGCGGGTCAGAGTCGCAGACCAGTCACCATTAGTCCAGTGCTCACGATGCCTGGGCTATGGTCATGGAAGACGATTCTGCCGAAGTGCCCTGGATGTCTGCAGTCATTGCGGGGGCTCCCATCTAAGGGCCGAATGTCCTGACTGGATGGCAGCCGAGCTACCAACTTGCTGCAACTGCCAAAAGGCCAAAATGGCAGACACCAGGCACAATGCATTCAGTCAGGACTGCCCAATACGCAAAAAGTGGGACTCGCTAGCTCGCTCCACCATAGCGTATTGCTAAGGTGGTCTCCACAGCTCCGGGCCCGACAACGTCTGACTCCGATGGAAGGCCATACCTGATGGCGCAGGCCAACCTTCAAAGGAAAAACTTGGCCACACAAGAACTGATGGCATGGGCAGTGGAAAAAAGGTTGGCCGCAGCCATAATTCAGGAGCCGTACATCGGAGGGACTGGCCGTATGAAGGATTACGGGACCGTCAGGATCTTCCAATGCGCTGAGCGGGAGGGTGGCCAGGTCAAGGCAGCCATCGCAGTCTTTGATTCCAATCTGGATGCCTTGATCTGCCCAGAGCTCACCACAACGAATATCGTCGTGGTGAGAATCCGCTCTGGCGCCTGGGAGATCGTGATGGTCTCGATCTACTTCGAACCGGACCAGCCAATAGACGAGTACCTCGAACACCTGAGGAAAATCGTTAGGACGTTGGGCTCGAGGAGCCTATTAATTGGTGGAGACGCCAATGCAAAGAGTCTATGGTGGAGCCGAGAGATCGACCGAAGAGGCGAGTTGGTGTCTGGCTGGCTGGATGAAGCCGGGCTCCATGTGCTCAACGAAGGCAACATGCCGACGTTTTTCACCGTCAGAGGAGGGAGGGTGTATTCCAGCCAGGTGGACATCACCGCCTGCTCGGTCGACCTCTTGGATAGAATAGGAAATTGGCAAGTTAGAGAGGATCTGACGAGTTCGGACCACAACGTAATAACATTTGATTTAAAATTAAGAAAAGATAAGGACTTCAAAATTATTAGAACTACCAGAAAATTTAACACTAAAAAGGCTAATTGGATAGAATTTGGAAATAAAATTAAACAACTAACAGAAGAGAACAAAATTAATAAAATAGAGATAGAAAAAGTGAAAACTACAATTGAACTAGAACAAAAAATAATAAAGTACACAGAATTAGTAACAAGAACCAGTGAGCAAACAATACCTGAGAAGAAAAATAACTGTAGATTCAACTTACCGTGGTGGTCTGGCGAACTCGACAGACTGAAGAAGGAAATGATGAGGAGAAAAAGGAGAATCAGATGGGCAGCTCCTGTAAGGAAAGAGAAAGTGATTAGAGAGTATAAGAATGCTAAGGAAGTTTATGAAAATGAAGCAAAGACAGCACAAGTCAAGAGTTGGAAGGAGTTTTGTGGGAAGCAGGATAAAGAAGGGGTATGGGATGGGATATATCGGGTGATGGGCAGGCTGACCAAGCGGCATGAAGACCAGCCACTCGTCAGGGACGGGACAACTCTGGGTCAGGAGGAATCGGCAAGATTTCTTGCCGAGACCTTCTACCCGGACGACCCTGACGAGGAGGACAATTTGGATCACCGGCGCATCAGGGAGCTTGCCTCGCGAGTGAACGACTGGGTCCATGGTGAGGTACATGACCCACCGTTCACGTCGCGGGAGCTCACTGCTGCGCTGGTGACCTTCAACCCGAAAAAGGCACCCGGGTCGGACGGCCTGACCTCCGACATCTGTTCGCAGGCGATCGCCAGAGATCCGGAGTCTTTCCTATCGCTGGCCAACAAGTGCCTAGAACTGGCCTATTTTCCAAAAATTTGGAAAGAGGCCACGGTCGTTGTGCTTCGGAAACCGGGTAAAGACGATTACACGGTTCCCAAAGCGCATCGACCGATAGGACTGTTGCCAGTGATGGGAAAGATACTGGAAAAGATGCTGGTGGGCAGACTCAAATGGCACCTCCTACCAAGGATGAGCCACCGCCAATTCGGATTTATGCCACAAAGGGGCACCGAAGACTCCCTCTATGTCTTGGTAAACCATATTAGGCAGAAACTTAGTGATAAGAAAATCATAATATTGGTGTCGCTAGACATAGAGGGGGCCTTCGATAGCGCCTGGTGGCCCGCTATCAAAGTCCGATTGGCGGAAGAGCAATGCCCACCGAACATCCGAAGGCTGATCGCCAGCTATCTGGATGATCGGATGGTCAGGGTCAGGTACGCGGGTGCCGAAGCCGCGAAGCGTACTGTTAAGGGTTGCGTTCAGGGGTCTATCGGAGGGCCAATCCTGTGGAACCTCCTCCTCGATCCCCTGTTACAGGGGCTCGAGCACCGGGGCGACTATTGTCAGGCTTTTGCCGATGATGTCGTCCTGGTGTTTGACGGGGGTTCTACAGGAGAAGTCCAAAGGCAGGCCAATGCGGCGCTAGCCTATGTGCGGGATTGGGGTATCCGAAATAAACTCAAATTTGCGCCAAACAAAACCAAGGCAATGGTTATTACCAACAAATTAAAATACGATACCCCAATCCTACACATGGGAGGCGTCGACATTGGTCTGTCAGACGAAATAAAGATGCTCGGCCTGACGATAGACCGGAAACTCACCTTTAACAGTCACGTGACGCAGGCTTGTCGGAAGGCCGCCCACGTCTACAAAATGCTCGCGAGGTCAGCCAAAGTCCAGTGGGGGTTGGGACCGGAGGTTATCAGGACGATCTATACGGCGGCGGTCGAGCCCGTAATCCTCTACGCGGCTAGCGCGTGGGCTCCCGCTAGCCAGAAACTCGGTATCAGGAAGCAGCTCGGAGCGATCCAGCGCAGCTTTGCGCAGAAGCTGACGAAGGCATACAGGACCGCCTCTCTCAACTCGACCCTATTGCTCGCGGGAATACTCCCCCTTGACATCAGAGTGAGGGAAACCGCACTCCTTTACGAGGTCAAGAGGGGGTACTCCCAGCGGGTGGTGGGCGATCGGGAGATAGAGGCCCCTGTGGCCTTCGCCAGCTTAGAACACCCGGCGGAACGGAGGAGCGGGACGTTCGAATGCCTGGTGGACGGGGCGGAATTGGCCCAGCACGTCGGTGAGGGTCTTAGCATCTTCACCGACGGAAGCAAAATTGATGGGAAAGTCGGAGCGGCGCTGTCCATATGGAACGGCGCCGCCGAGACGAGTACCAGAAAATTGCGGCTGGAGTCCTACTGCTCCGTCTACCAGGCGGAACTTCTCGCCCTCCGGAACGCCGTGGAGGAGGCGCTCCGAAGCGGGCTTCCTGAGTGCGGCATCTTTAGCGACGCCAGGTCTGCCCTCGACGTCATCACCAGAGGTGATTCTCTCCACCCCATAGCGTTCGAAATTAAAAAGCTATTAAAAGAAGCCGAGCAACGCACCCAGAAAATTAAATTTTTCTGGGTGAAGGCACACGTGGGGTTGGAGGGAAACGAGAGGGCGGACGTGCTCGCTAAAGAGGCCGCACAGCGTCTGAGGACCCGTGCGCACTACGACAAGTGTCCGGTTTCATTCGTCAAGAGACAGATCCGTCAGGAGTCTATTGACGAATGGAGCCGGAGATATGCGGACGGAGAGACGGCTTCGGTAACGAAGCTGTTCTTTCCGGACGCAGTCGAGGCGCACAGGGTCGTCAGGAAGATCGTCCTGGATCCTGTCCTTACGCAGGTGTTCACTGGGCACGGCGGGTTCTCCGAGTACTTGCATCGGTTCAAGTGCAAGGAGAGCCCGGCGTGCTTGTGTGACCCTGACGTGGAGGAGACGGTCCCACACCTCCTGCTCGAATGTCCCATCCATGCCAAAGAAAGGTTTGATATAGAAAATGAGATAAATTTTAAGCTAGATATAGATAATATACATAAGATAATAGTCGATAAAAGATTAGTACATAAGTTCGTAAAATATTGTAGATCCATAGGAAATAAGGTGATAAATAGAAATAAGTAGATAATAAGTTACTAAATATATAATTTCGTATTATATAGTATTAGTAATTAAAGTAATTAGTAAGAACATATGTACGGATAAGGGTAAATAATAAGAAAATAGAAATAAGTAAGATAAAAGTAGTTGTATATAGATTATAATAATAGCTAGATGATATAAAGATTAAATATATAGATAGAAGTGTAAGATATATTAGTAAATATGTATAGAACTAAGCTTCAAAAGTGTAAAAAATGAAAGGAAAAACATTATAAAAATATTAAATAAAATCCCTTGTCCTGGATAGGGGGACCAGGAGTGGGACGTAGAGTCCCACTAATAAAAAAAAAAAAAAAAAAAAAACCGTATCCGCCCGGATAGCGACCACCATACACGGGCGCTAAAACCCGCTATAGTGGCTCACGTGAGTGGGCCGCGTTCCGGGATCAGCCTGTGTATATCCGGTTTTGTAAATATTATTTTGTACATAATGGTAGGCATTAGTTGTAAGATAGTTGTAAGATAGCTATAAGGAAAAAAAAAAAAAAAAAAAAAAAAAAAAAAAAAAAAAAAACCCTTTCTACTAACCCGCCACGGTCTCTCTAACGCTCTGCTCATATATAATAAATAATATTTATAAAAAAAAAAAAAAAAAAAAAAAAAAAAAAAAAAAAAAGGCGCACATAACACAAATATGATAATTTCCTAATATAAGGTAGTAGTAAGAACACCATTTCCCTTTTATTGTCAGTTAGGCATCATGCTTCGCACTGTAAATATTGTGAATAGTATTATAACACGCAACATCACCTCGTATCACGTTTTCACTAACATTAGTTAAGTCCTAGATATTTAAGCAATGTCGGGCAACGTGAGGGTGGCCCTCACGCCCTCACGTTGTCCCAATAACAAAGTGAAACCTATTGACCTTTTATTACATATGTATAGAATAGATCTAGCTTTAAACAACACCACCCCGTATCAATGCTGCAACTAATATATGTTAAATCCTAAATATTAAAGCCACTATTGGGTGGCATGAGGGTTGCCCGCTCGCTCTCATGCCGTCCAATAACTAAGCGTGCAGTCAACTGTATGTCTGATTATTGATAAGAACTACATTGTTACTTTGTTTCTTTGACTTGAATGAAAAAAAAAAAAAAAAAAAAAAAAAAAAAAAAAAAAAAAAAAAAAATCACACTAATACGAAATTAATAACACCAACTATGAACTACTCCATCTCCAACTCACCTTACCTATCTCATTATATAAACACATCTCAATCAAATTTATAATCACACCGGCGATTAATGTAAAAGCTAAGTAACATAAATCACAACTTACCTAGTATGCAATAACACTTTTATAAGAACAATATTTCACATAAATGAAATTTCAATATCGCCGGCTCAGAGTACATTTGAAACACTATCAGAGTACACGACTAAACAGAGAATAAAATTTTATTTACCACACCTACATAATTCCCAACCCCAATCCTCCCCTCTCCCACTCCCTTCCCAGGCCCCTGCGGTCGCTAAGCCGCGGGATTCACTGTATACCGTTAGCAGGTCTCCCCGGTGTTGACCGCAGGGTCTACAAAAAAAAAAAAAAAACCTAACCTAACCGAACCGTCTTTCCTAGCACTGGCCAACAAGTGCCTAGAATTGGCCTATTTCCCGAAGATCTGGAAGGAGGCCACGGTCGTTGTGCTGCGGAAACCGGGTAAGGATGATTACTCGGTTCCCAAGGCACACCGACCGATAGGACTGTTGCCAGTGCTGGGAAAGATCCTGGAAAAGATGCTGGTGGGTAGGCTGAAATGGCACATCCTTCCGAGGATGAGCCACCGCCAATACGGATTTATGCCACAAAGGGGCACCGAGGACTCCCTCTATGACCTGATGAAACATATTAGGGCGAAACTTTTTGAGAAGCGAGTCATAATTATGATATCGTTGGACATAGAGGGAGCCTTCGATAGCGCCTGGTGGCCAGCTATAAAAGTCCGGTTGGCGGAAGAACGCTGCCCACCAAATATCAGAAGGATGGTCGCCAGCTATCTGGATGATCGGATGGTCAGGGTCCGATACGCGGGCGCCGAGTCAGCGCGCAGGACCGTTAAAGGTTGTGTTCAAGGTTCTATCGGAGGGCCAATCCTGTGGAACCTCCTTCTCGACCCTCTTTTACAAGGGCTCGAGCGCCGGGGCGACTATTGTCAAGCTTTTGCTGACGATGTCGTCCTGGTGTTTGATGGGGGTTCCACAGGAGAAGCGCAGAGACAGGCCAATGCGGCATTAGCCTATGTGCGGGACTGGGGTGTCAGAAATAAGCTTAAATTCGCGCCTCACAAAACCCAGGCAATGCTTATCACCAACAAGTTAAAGTATGACACCCCGATCCTGCACATGGGCGGAGTCGACATTGGTCTCTCAAATGAGATAAAGCTGCTTGGCCTAACGATAGACCGAAAACTGACCTTTAACGGTCACGTGACGCAGGCGTGCGCGAAGGCAATAAGCCTCTTCAAAGTGCTTGCAAGGTCGGCCAAGGTCCAGTGGGGGTTGGGACCCGATGTGATCAGGACGATCTACACGGCTGCAGTGGAGCCCGTGATCTTGTATGCCGCAAGCGCATGGGCTCCGGCCAGCCGTAAGCTGGGTGTAAGGAAGCAGCTCGGAGCCATCCAGCGCAGCTTCGCGCAGAAGATGACGAAGGCCTACAGGACTGTCTCCCTCAACTCGGCCCTGCTGCTGGCGGGGGTGCTCCCCCTTGACATAAGGGTGCGGGAAACCGCACTCCTTTATGAGGTCAAGAAGGGGCACTCTCACGAGGTAGTGGGAGACCGGGAGGTGGAGGCTCCTGTGGCTTTCGTCAACTTGGACCATCCGGCGGAACGGGGGAACGGGACGTTCCAATGCCTGGTTGACGGGGCGGAACTGGCCCAGCACGTCGGTGAAGGTCTTAGCATCTTCACCGACGGAAGCAAGATTGACGGGAAAGTCGGAGCGGCGCTGTCCATATGGAACGGTGCCGCCGAGACGAGTACCCGAAAATTGCGGCTGGAGCCGTACTGCTCCGTCTACCAGACGGAACTTCTCGCCCTCCGCGAAGCCGTGGTGGAGGTGCTCCGTAGCGGGCTTCCTGCGTGCGGCATCTTCAGCGATGCCCGGTCCGCACTTGAAGTAGTCACCAGAGGTGATTCCCTCCACCCCATAGCGTTTGAAATCAAAAGCCTACTTAAAGAAGCCAGTAAACGCGCCCAGAAAACTGAGCTCTTCTGGGTAAAGGCGCACGTGGGGTTGGAGGGAAACGAGAGGGCGGACACGCTCGCTAAGGATGCCGCACAACACCTGAAGACCCGTGCGCATTATGACAAGTGTCCGGTTTCATTCGTCAAGCGACAGATCCGACAGGACTCGATTGACGAATGGAGCCGGAGATACGCGGACGGAGAGACGGCTTCGGTGACGAAGCTGTTCTTTCCGGACGCTGTCGATGCGCACAGGTTCGTAAGGCGGATCGTCCTGGATCCTGTCCTGACGCAGGTGTTCACTGGGCACGGCGGGTTCTCTGAGTACTTGCATCGGTTCAAGTGCAAGGAGAGCCCGGCGTGCTTGTGTGACCCTGACGTGGAGGAGACGGTCCCACACCTCCTGCTCGAGTGTCCCATCCACGCCAAACAAAGATATGACCTGGAAAATGAAATTAATGTTACGGTCACAAAAGACAACATACATGAGATAGTGAAAGATAAACAAAATGTGCATAGATTTATAAGATACTGTAAAGAAATAGCAAATAAGACAATAGATTTAAATAAGTAGGTAAAAATAGATTACTAAATATATAATAAATAATTATATATAATTAGTAATTAAGTAAGAAGGAATGTATAGGAAATAAGAAAATAAAGTAAGCAAAATAGTTGTTAAGTAGTGATGTTAAGATTTTGATAAGATAGATAGACCATAGAAATAAACTAAATAAGGAAACTTAAGATTAATAAGAGTCTGTTTAGTTGTAAGTTCTAAAAAATATAAAGAAAAAGAAAGATAAAAAATACTAAAAAGTAAGCAATATCCCTTGTCCTGGATAGGGGGATTGGACATTCTAAAAAAAAAAAAAAAAAAAAAAAAACCTAACCTAACCTAATCTAACCTAAAATTGGTTTTATGATTAATGGAAAACCTAACCTAACTTGACCTTTGACCTTTAAAAAACTTTAGATGACCTTGACTTTTAATGACTTGACTTTGACTTTATAGACTTGATTTTGACTTTTGGAGACTTGACCTTGACTTTTGGAGACTTGACCTTGACTTTTGGAGACTTGACCCTGACTTTTGGAGACTTGACCTTGACTTTTAATGACGACCTTGACTTTAAGTGACTTTACCTCGAATTTTAATGTTTTGACCTTGACTTTAATGACTTGACCTTGACGTTATAGACTTGACCTTGACTTAAAGTGACTTGACCTTGACTTTTGGAGACTTGACCTTGACTTAATAGACTTGACTTTGTTTTTTAATGACTTGACATTGACCTTGACTTTAAATGACTTGACCTTGACCTTTAGAGACTTGACTTTGACTTTAATTACTTGACCTTGACCTTTAGAGACTTGACTGTAACTTTGAGAGGCTTACCTTTAGTTTCAAAACGTGAAATACCGATAAATCCAAAAGGTGACAAACTGAAAAATGACTTCCTTAAAAAAAAAAAACAATATAGCAATAAATGGGTTCAATTCAAATAACGATAAATCAAAATATAGACAAATCTTAAAATCGACAAAATGAAAATGATACTAAATAAAACTGTGATAAAGCAAGAAATCGGTCAAATGGAAATATCGACAAATCAAAAAGTCAACAAAATGAAAATGTCGCTAAATAAAACTGCAATAAATCGGTCAAATTCAAATACAGACTAATCAAAAAGTGGACAAAATGAAAATGTTGCTAAATAAAATACGATATAGCAATAAATCGGTCAAATTCAAATACAGACTAATCAAAAAAAAAAAAAAAAAGTGGACAAAATGATATTACGCTAAATAAAAATACGATACGGCTATAAATCGGTTAAATCGAAGTATCGACAAAACTAAAATGTTGCTAAATAAAATGACGATATAGCAAGAAATCGGTTTAATTGATATATCGATAAAACAATATGTCGATAACTCATAAGATTTATTTATTTATTTTATTTATTTATTTAATAAATAAAGATCGGTACATCAAAAAGTCGACAATACGAAAATGTTGATTTGTCTAAATGGGAAAAGTCGAAATAGTTATAATTCAAAATCACGATAAAGCAATAGATCGACAAAATGTAGATGTCGATAAATCTTAAAATACCCAAGTGCATATGGCAATAAATCACAAATCGAGAAGAAGAAAATATCGAAGCCCTGAAAGTAAGGCAAAAAGTAAAACGGTAATGAAACTAAAACACCAAAAAAAAAAAAAAAAAAAAAAAAAAAAAAAAAAAAAAAAAAAAAAAAAAAAAAAAAACTATCGATACAATTAAAAAAGGCCAAGGAGACTGGGGAAAAAAGGCAAAAAAGACACCGAGCGAGACCCGAATCCCCAATCTCCCCTCGGCACTTTCAACTTAATTTCCAGGGGCCAAAATGACAACCGGCCGCGCCGAGCTCCGGGTGGAGGATCCCCGACTCCCGAAGGCGACGCGGCACAACGACGAAATGAAAGACGCTCATTCCAAACACGTTCCGAAATAACCACGGAACGGAATGTCATTCCGAAATGGACTTGGATCCATGCAATTTAAAACCACGTGATGCCGAATTCCGTTACTCAACTAACCAACAAAAGTAACCGTCTGTCTGTCTGTCATCTTTAACGCTTTCACGGCTAACCAAATCTAAGCCACAAATGCTAAACTCAACTGAATAAAATCGTGTTTGTCTGTCTGTCTGTCTGTCGCGCGAAAATAACTCGCCCATGAAGTTACACTTTTTTGTTCATCGAACTGTTTTTTTTTTTTGAATACACCAATGCAAATGGCTTGTCAATAATTACGTTACTTCATAGGCGCGTCCATGCGCGGCCCGGCGTAGAGCGCTGCGGCGCAGCGATAAAGGTGTTGTCAATTTATGACTTCCATTTATATATTGTGTTGCCTTAATAAAACTTCTATTTGTTTTACTTTTACTTTCTTTCATACTTACACTACAGTCATATCAATAAATCTATACTAATATTATAAAGCTGAAGAGTTTGTTTGTTTGTTTGTTTGTTTGAACGCGCTAATCTCAGGAACTACTGGTTCGAATTGAAAAATTCTTTTTGTGTTGAATAGCCCATTTATCGAGGAAGGCTATAGGCTATATAACATCACGATGCAACTATTAGGAGCGAAGAAATAATGGAAAATGTGAAAGAAAACGGGGAAAATTATTCATCCTTGAGGGCTTCCATTGCGTGCACTGCGAAAACGGTTCAAGATACCAAAAATATATGTATGAAAGAATTATTCCTCTTGAAATGATCTAAAAAAATGTCCGCGACAGTATATGTCTATCTTTTAAGACTAAATCACTAGAACCGTTTTTATAGTAATCAAATTTGGTCGAAATTAATGCATTATTTGTTAAGAGTTGTATCAACATCATAGTCATAGTGATTCAACGGGAAGGTTTTTATGTACTTTTAGCCCGGAAAAACTTACTAACGCGGGCGAAGCCGTGGGCAAAAGCTAGTTAAATATAAATGAGTTACTGAAGAACCAATATCATGATTATCGATGTCATCATCATCAGCCCGTTACAGTCCGCTGCTGGACACAGGCTCTCCCAAGGTATGCCACAGAGCCCCTGCTGCTTTATGCATTCAATTGCTGCCGTCCCTCTTATTGTTTGTGTAACCAAAATAAAATATTCAAATTAAAATCTTGTTTCCATTTTTTCAGTTCTTTAGAATAAAGATAGCAGATATTGACGCAGTCGGGATTTTTTTTTCTTAAATGATTTCCGAAGCGATGATAAGCTAGATGAGAATGGAACGGTCTACCGAGACATTGTCCGGAGGTTCAAACCCAAGGCACACACCTCTTACTTTTCGTAGTTATGTATGTATTGTATATCAATTATCGTTCGCTTTAACTGTGAAGGAAAATATCGTGAGGAAACCTACATACCTGAGAATTCGCTATAAGAATTTCGAGGGTATATATAATACAGGGCTGATTGCATTGCATTGCAATGATTTCCTACCACTTATGGGTGCTAACTATGAAATATATGCGTGATTCCACCCTGCGCATAAAATAAGGTAATTGCTAATAATTATTTTGAGGAGTACACAAATAATTATTTAATTTTGGTAAATCGTTTATTTTACATATTATATTGTTGTGGAAGTCATGAGCATCGAATATAGTACTTATATTCAAAACAGTATGATCACGAGCGCTCGCGGGGAGCGGCGCCGCCACACTCCGCCGCACTCCGCCGCACTCCGCCGCACTCCGCCACACTCCGCCACACTCCGCCGCACTCCGCCGCACTCCGCCGCACTCCGCCGCACTCCGCCGCACTCCACCGCACGTGCGCTTAACATTATTTACATTAACAGTATTTACAGAGCGGATAAGTTCGGCGACGGCCGCACACGCGTCACGACCACTTCACTGACGAAAGTACATTCAACTACACTGCGCGCTTACGTTATGATACGATTTTAATAAGTAGTTCTCGGGACGCCTGTTGTATGAATAGCTATGCTTGTGTTTGAGTTGGAGCTCCGCGTGCTCTCTGTTAGAGTTGGATACAACACGGTTCAGAGTACCTACTAAGATCGAGTGAACTTTTCATCGTTTCCAAGTTTGTAGGTACCTTATGTCCAAATCACGTGTTATGCTCTCGCACGCCAAACAATAACATACACTCATTAACAAAAAAAACGGGCGGTTTGGATTTTAATTCTTTTTTAAAAAAATACGGTACCAAAATGATTTCAATCATTTGTACATGTTACTGGCCGGTTTTAAAAATGCCGTGGTGTTTAAAACAGTACGTTCTAAATTAAAATTTTCGTTTGATGCTCGTTTTTACAGAAAACCACTTTTTATCCTACATTTTTGGGGCGAAGTTCCACAAGATAAAATCGATTTTCATAAGTTTTAGTCAATTTTTATGAATTTATTTCATATTCTTAATTGTCAAAGCTTCATTTATTGCTGTTTAGCTGTCTCAATAATGTTAGAGAAAGTGGTAAAAGCTACCAAAATTATTGCGCTGCTCGAAGAGGGCTGCAGCCAATGCTTCGTGGCTCAGAGGCTAAGTGTGAGTCGCTCGACGGTTCAAAGGACCTGGCAGCGGTATCAAGACACCGGTTCCGTCAAGAGAAGGCCTGGTTCTGGAAGAAAACCATGTACCCAACCACGAGATGATCGTTTTCTTGTGAGTGGCGCATTGAGAAATCGCAAGTCTTCGTATGTGGACCTTAAGAACAACATCGAAGAAGTAAGAAATGTGCATATTAGTCTATGGACGGTCAGGAGGAGGCTGCTCTCGGCCAATATACGCAGTCATCGCCCGGCCCGCGGCCCTAAGTTACTCCGTGAGCACAGAGTTGCCAGGCTTAGGTTTGCTCGAAATTGTGAGTCATGGACTCAAGAAGACTGGAATAGGGTATTGTTCTCCGATGAAGCCAGGATATCTCTGTTCGGTGAAGATCGATGTCGGCGAGTGCTACGAAGACGAGGAGAACGCTTTGCAGAGGCTTGTTTTGAAGAAATCACACCTTATGGTGGGGGCTCTATTATGTTTTGGGCAGGAATAAATTCAATGGATCGTACAGAGTTAGTCTTCATTGAAAACGGCTCACTGACTGGACATCGATACATAACGGAAGTTCTTATTCCTCATGCACAACCCGCATTGGCCGCTTTAGGCGAAGACTCAATTTTTATGGACGACAACGCTCGCGCCCACCGGTCTGGCGATGTGGAAACGTATGTGCAAGAGGTCGGCATTCGTCGTTTGGATTGGCCAGCTCGAAGTCCCGACCTCAATCCTATAGAGCATGTCTGGGACGTTCTGAAACGACGCGTGAGATCAGTACAACCGGCTCCGCAAACCATCAGAGAGCTGAAGAATGTGATTACCGCGGAGTGGGAACGTATTCCGCAAGCAAGTATCCGGGATATCCTCGCTAGCATACCCAGACGAATTGAAACTGTGATTTCAGCTAGAGGGGGTCACACTCGATACTAAACATTTATCTGCTTTTACTTTATTAAAGAAAAAACAAACAAAAATCTTTGTTAACTTTTACTTCACGAGCATATGCACTACTAGCGAGCATACACTACTAGTGAACTTAGGCATTAAAACCCATAAATTTTATCAAAATTTTATGATAATTCTGATGAAAACGATTATTTGCTTATTAATTTACAAAATTGTGAAAGAAAAACTACCTATAATTATCAAACAAACCAATAGTAACATTTGAAATGGTTCATTGCTTAGGTGCCCGTTGTTTTTGCAAATGAGTTTACTTTAAACGCCATATTATCGAACATTCATAAGCGGGCAGTTTTAATTTATAAAATGTATTGTATTAGAAGAAAACATTTCTACAGCGCGCACTGAGAAGTACCCCCGCCATGAATTCGCGGCTTAATATCCTCGCGTCATCGTCACTTTACAGTTTTGCTCATAATTTAATATACAACATAATTAAAGATAACTTTTGTCCAACATGATTGTAGTCTGCGACATCACTGTGCGGCACAACACTTCAGTTTAGCTCCGGCTAGTCAGGTGGGTGTGGTTCACACTGGCGGCCTATTTTCCGCCGTTATGTGTTGAATTAAATTCGTGTAAAGTAATAATATGATGAACAGCAGTTCGCGGACGCGGCACGGCGGCGCACTGCTTGTGTTGCGGCTCAATGTGGCCGCCATTTTGTCACCTGCAACAAGTTCAACACGTGGTTAACCATCTTAACTGCTTGTTATTTTCATATTTGACAGATTTATATTGGCCGTGGTTATTGGCCGTTATGGTGGCCGTGGCAATGGTTATTTCTGCCACTAAACATCTGATTCATGCATTCAATTGTCCCCATGGTCTTGTGCTGGAGTTAATGTAATTAAAAGCGCCATTGCAACGGAACACTTCAATTAAGAAAAATATCATAGAACACAGTGAAATCCTCCCAGCCAGTTTCGGCCACGGCCGCCAATCTCAACGGAGATCAGCCAGGTACACAGGAGATATTATAGTGCACAAGTGTGTGCGCAATACACAGGTGCACTCGCTATTCTTTCACTCTCATAGTGCGGTGAGACGGCAATCCGACATGACCGGAGAGAGATCAGGCGCAGGACCAACGGCTTTACGTGCTTTCCGAGGCACGGGGGTATCACACCGCCAACTTCCTGACTCCGAACTGCGACTGAGTAATTTTTAAGATGGAAAAACCCAGTCACAATGTTTTTTTGGCCCGACCCGGGATTCGAACCCAGGACCTCAGCGCGCAAATCGTACTCGTAACGCGTACGCAATACAACTACGCCACCGAGGCAGTCAGAACACAGTACATACATACAGAACAAAAGATCTCATGTCTCAGAGTGTTGACCACAGCGGAGTGCTTCACAGTACCTTGTTATTCGCACCACTGGATGGTGTTGCAACAGGTTATGGGCGGTCGTATCGGTTACCATTAGGTCAGCAGCATACTCTTTACGTTACTCAATTGCAACAAAAAAGCAGTGATGTACAAAGTATTTTTATAAAAGCATTTTAAATATAAAACTCTTTAACAAAGTTAAACGGTCTTTAAAAATCACTAAAAACCTAAAAAAATATTTAACTTTACCCAGATTCTGATAACCAATTTTGGAGTTAGTAATACAAAACACACGTAACTTCGGAAAGTCAGAGGTGTGTGCCTTGGGTTATGAACCCCCGGACATCGTCTCGGTAGACCGTTTCATTCCCAACTAGGCTATCGTCCACTATAATCAGTTTATAGTTAATGTTAAATTATTTTACAATCCAGGACTGGTATGGCAAATTATTTAAGGTTTTTTAATGGTCTTCGATGACGGCTTAATCTATACTAATATTATAAAGCTGAAGAGTTTGTTTGTTTGTTTGAACGCACTAATCTCAGGAACTACTCTACCGATTTTTAAAATTCTTTCACTAATAGGAAGCTACATAGCTCCTAAGTGCTATAGGCTACTTTTTGTCCCGGCAAAATATTTTAGTCCCGGAAAAACTTTTTCACGCGGGCGGAGCCGCGAGCACTACTAGTATTTTGATAAAAGTTTTGATTTGTTGAGTCTTACTAGTGGCAAAACGACTTGAATAATTTTATTATGACGCGTTTTGAATGGTTAGTGCAGCTGCTGTCAAGATATAAATAGTTTGTGTAGTGTAGGGTGTTGATACCCACTGCCTTCAGAGACGTATACGTATATGTGTGCGGGCTCGGTGTTGGCGGCGGCGCAGGTGTAGTTGCCGGAGTGGTGCGGCGCGGCGGCGCGGATGGCGAGCGCCGACTGCGTCTTGGGTCCCGGCTCGGTGACCACGGTCACGCCGCGCGCCGCGTCGTAGTTGATCATGCGCGCATTATGGTACCAGAACACGTACTGCGGCGGCACTGGACTCTACACACACAATATACACATATTACACAATCTACACTAATATTATAAAGAGGAAACATTTGTATATTTGAAACGAATAAACTTAAAAACTACAGGACCTGTTTCAAAAATACTTTCACCAATATAAAGCTACATTGCCAGCATGTAACATAGGCTACTTTTATCCCAGAAAAATATAAAGTTGGACTTTAATTCGGAAAATTCTTTTTCACGCGGGCGGAGCTGCGAGCAAAAGTGAAGTTATTGATTATACAGGGATACTGAATTATATAGCAAGATCTATAATGGCAGAGGTAGTGACCTTCTCTATAATGCAGACAAGGTTGATGGTGGATCCGGCGTCTACGTGGTGCTCGTCGGCGCCGAGGATGAATGCCTCGGGCACGGCGATGTGTAGGTGCACCAGCCGCGACAGCGTGCCCACCGCCGTCGACACCTGCGCACACCGAGTTATGTGGCTATTGCTTGCAATATGCTGAGCGAGAAGTTCGTCTTTGCATATCTTCTTTGTTATTTCACTTACCTGACACTCGTAGGTGCCATTGTCTCTTTTCTGAACGTATTTGATCTGCAGGATCCAGTCATCGGAGCCCTCACTGTGTAGGACCTGTGTCCATAAAAAAACATTATTAGTAACATAATTCACGTGAACCATCAGTGTAACCGATGAGATAGATGAAGTATTTCACCTGGAACCGCTCGTCATTAGTGTACATGAGGACACCGGAGCTGATGATGTGCCAGTCGCGGCGACGCACCCACGACACCTACCACAGACCAACACACGTAAGTTTGGCCTAAGGTGCGGCCTGTTCGCACGAGGCCATGTGAAAATAATCACTACATAGTATAACTAAGTAAAACTAAGTCACTTCCCGCTGTCTGACCCTATGTTCCTATGTCTCTGTGTATGCTTAGATCTTTAAAACTACTCAACAAATTTTGATGCGGTGTTTTAAATAGATAGAGTGATCCAAGAGAAAGGTAAATATTTTCGAAGATATTAGAGATTTAAAACGTAGGGACATATAGGGGTTGCGGCTGTACCGGCCGGGGGGCCGACGGCGCGTGCCTATGAATAGCGCGTCGAAGGCCGCGCTACTCTATACAGAACTTTAATTTATGTTTTTGGGTGTTTTAAATTTAAGTGGATTCGATAATGGTTTGGATTTACAATTCGGTTCGGGAAAATGTATCCTACTAATATTATAAAGAAGAAAGATTTGATAGTTTGTGGTAGTTAAAAATACCACAATTTGAAAATTTTAACGGACTGTATTGATATTAAGGCTTATTTTACGTGCACTGGTAGTGTTCTATTATAGGTAGTATGCTAAAACAACTGATAAAGGATACGGGAACAAAATAAGGGACTTACTGCGGCGCGGTGACCTGCCTGTTCCTGGAGCTCCCCGGGATCCCGGTTCTTCCGATCTTCAATGGTGGTGATGAGACGGCAGGCGGACGGCAAGTGTCAATAAAATTGACAACTAAGTGTCCAAAGACAATAGACAAGAGTTTGTTGCCAGCGCGCGTTCCTTATTCAAACTTGAGTGGATAATTGTAGGGAAAAGGAGTTGAGTTGCTTAGCATATTAATAGACAATGCACAGTGCATGATGCCAATATATTGTAACAATACCAACCATTTCCCCCGGGGTTTGAAGGTTCCCTTCAAAAAAAAATTAAAAGGAAATCAAACGCATATAAATTAAGGCGCCGACAAAACAAAACCCGTAGGTATGCGAATGTTTGTGCGGTATAATGACAATTGAGTTACAAACATTGTACTTACTATCAAAAATTCATTATAATAGCTTAATTTACTACAACTAAATGCATCTTACACTATCTCTCTACTGTATAGGCAAAGGACAAAGCCGTACAACAGGACAATCATAAATACCAGTTTTAGTTTTTACTTGAACTACGCGAATTACACCATCCTTGCCAGGGTACAACTTGGTAATAATGCCTAAAGGCCACTGGAGAGGCGGAGCGTTATCGACATTTAGTAGAACAACAGTTCCTTCCCGCATTGGACTACTGGGAGTATTCCATTTTTCACGAGATTGTAAGGTGTGCAGGTATTCAGCACGGAAACGTTTCCAGAACGACTGGACAAGCGAGTCCATTAGAGAGAAGCGTGTGGTAAGTCTGGTATGGCTCCCAGTTAAATCAGGTGCGGGCAAGAACGCCAGTGGCGTAGTAGTAAGAAAGTGAGACGGAGTTAATGCGGAAGGCTCTGATGGATCAGAGCTTAAACAATACAATGGACGACTATTTAACACAGCCTCGATTTGGGTGAGAACTGTGAACATCTCTTCATAAGTTAATATTTGCTTACCAATTATGCGGAACAACAAAGACTTTACACATTTAATGTTTAATTCCCAAATACCACCAAAATGACTAGCAGTGGGAGGATTCGTACGCCAGGTTATTCGATGCTTAGAAAGTTCATCGCAAAAAACCTTATAATAATCTCAGATGTTAAAAACTTGTGAAGGTCATTCAAGTAGGCCTTGGATGCGATAAAATTCGTACCGTTGTCGCTATAAATAAACTTACAAGGGCCACGTCTAGATAGAAATCTTTTAAGCGCATCTAGAAAAGAAGCGGAGCTTAAATCAGAGGATAGTTCAATGTGAACAGCTTTTGTCACAAGGCATATAAAAATGCACAAGTATGCCTTCTGACTGCGCACACCTCGTTTCCTAGTTAACGTTATATACAGAGGGCCCGCGTAATCGACGCCGGTATGTGTGAAAGCCTTACATTCCTCTAAACGACACCTCGGTAAATCTGACATAGCGGGAAAAGTAGGTTTTGGATTCGTGCGGAAACAGTTACGACATCTGTAAATACGTTTGCGAATCAGACGTCTAGCGGATAAAATCCAAAACTTATGACGTAAAATAGACATTAGTAGTTGAGGTCCAGCATGTGCGTTATTACGGTGGTACCAATCAACTAGCATTTCTACAATGTGTCCGCTTTTAGGCAGCAATGCGGGATGCTTCTGTGAGTATTCCAGGGAGGATTGCGACAAGCGACCACCTACCCGAAGAATACCCCCAGAAACAAATGGAAATAATTTCCGAAGTGCGGAAGAACAAACTTTGTTATTCTGTATACTGTGCAAGTCATCAACAAAATAAGTATGTTGTATCGCTTGCACCACCCTCAACTCTGCGGCGTCAAGATCCTCAGCCGTTATGACACTAGAGCGCGGAATAAGTTTCAAAAACCTTAAAACATATGCCGTGGATCTCAAAAACCTGTTCCAGCAAGAGAATTTAGAACCAAGAGTTATTAAAAAATGTTCCTCTGACTTCGTGGCAACATGCGAAACTGTTTTTTCTTCTGGTAAATTTGATAATGTTGAAGAAAATTTTGGAAGTGGCCACTCTTGGCGTGGCAAACACAACCATGGAGGGCCCTGAAACCACAATTGGTTACCAGAAAGTTGCGAGGGTAACATACCGCGGGAAATAAAGTCAGCAGGATTCTGAGACCCAGGCACATGATAAAACTCCCCAGAAGGCATAGTAGTCTGCACTTCCGAGATTCTATTGGCTACATATGTGCCAAACCGGTGTGGCGAAGAGCTAACCCAACAGAGCGCCACTTCTGAATCAGAAAATGCGGATACGTTTTGTATAGTACATCTTTTCGATAAGCTAATATAAACGGCGCGCACTAATTTCGCAAGTAACACCAAACCATTGAGTTCAAGCCTAGCCAACGTTATTGTAGGTTTTACAGGTGCGACTCGAGACTTCGAACACACGAGCGAGACGAGCGGAGGTTGATCGCCGTTAACGACATGTAGGTAAATTACGCAACCATACGCTTGCTGACTTGCATCAGAAAATGCAACCAGCGATATCTCTGAGCCATCTTCAATACCCATATAACGCGGAAATTTAAGGCTAGAAATCAAAGGCAACTCGGATAAATATTTTTTCCAAATGTTAACTATGCGTAAGGATGGTACTTCATCTCAATCAATTTTTTGAAGCCATAACTCTTTTATTAACAACTTAGCGAAAAGAATGACCGGTCCCACCAATCCTAAAACATCATACAAACGTGCGGTTACTGAAAGAATTATACGCTTAGTGCAAAGTATTGGTAGAACAGCGGTTGCGAAAACGGAAACCATCTTCAGGACTCCTAAACCTTTGAAAAGGCAGTTCCTGCATAGCCCAGGACCTTTCAACAGAGTCTTGAAGAGGTTCCGTAATAAATGCACAAAAGCAGCGGGTTGCGGGAGGGGATACAATAGGTGCGTCACCCATGATGATATATCCCAAAGAAGTCTCAAAGGCCGAGGGTGAATTCGTATCTCCAACAACTTTGTCGGAACGCAAAATTTTGCAACATGTGTTTACGCCCAACAACATGTCAATCGGGCCAGGTTCAAAGAAAGAGTCATCAGCTAGGGGCAGCTTATCAAGATGTTTTAAAGACCCGAGATTGACGCGAGCGTCCGGGAGTTGTGACGTTATTTCGTTCACAACCAAAGGTTCGATATTATACGCATACCCATTGTCGAAGCGAGATGTAATTGAAATATTGGTAACACCTAAATTTTTTTGTTTCATCCCTCCTATACCTTGGACCTCAGAAAAGCGAGTTTGATTGTGTACATTCAGCGCTAAGCGCATACAACAATCAGCAGTAATATAATCACTTTGAGAGCCAGCATCCACTAAGCATCTCAAATAATGAGTGTGACTATATTTATCTACATATTTAACTTTAGCGGTACCTAATAAAGTAGTTTTATATAAACGATCAACACTATCACACGACATAGTGCACGCTGATGGGTTGCTCTTATTTAAATGCGGTGAATCAACATGGTGCGTACTGCACGCAGAGTTGAGAGTAGCGGATGCGATATGTTGTGACTCGGGCGTCTTTAAACAATGCATAGAGCCACTCGCAGTAGCGGGATTGAGAACCTCAGTGTGAGCGGAGCGAGATGTGTCATGAGCGACCACATCACTAGATTTATTTGATTTAGCGGGTTGCTTAAAATGCAATAATGAATGATGTTTGCCAGAACAACTTGAACACCTACCTTTAGAATTGCATACAGAAACTTTGTGTTTAATGCTTAAACAGTTGATACAAAATGAATTTGCTTTAACAAAGTTAAATCTTTGGAGCGGAGTTAATTTTATAAAAGAAGGGCACTTATAAAGATGTTCATGGCTGCTGTTGCATAAAGTACATTTATTTGTATTATAAGTAGTTGTATCACTCCTCAACTTGTCACTAGAACTACACCCCGTATCAGTATTGACAAAATATTTTGTATATTTAACCTGCGGTAGTGTATTCTTTTTATTGTGTGTAGTAACCTTTGAGGTGACAGCAGGCTTTCCAATTGAACGTGACAAACATTTACTTTGCTCCTTCACAAATGTTATAAGATCATTATAAGAAGGTATTTTGTCTTTGCGGTGCATAATGTCAAACAAATGAACAGTATTGGAATCTAATTTTTCTAAAGCTAGATGTAAAAATATGAAATCAGACAAGTCATTTAATTTTAATTGTTTAAATGCCTGAACCGCTGAATCAAAATTTATTAAAAATGACTCTAAATTAGTTCCACTGTTATTATTTATTTGTTTAAAATTTAATATTTGGTTCAGGTAAGAATTACCTAAAGACCGTGGATCATTATATTTATCAACTAAAGCATTCCAAATAATTAAATAATTTTCTTCGGTAGGTGCCAATCCGGAACAAACTGTTAAAGCGGGGCCTGACAACTTGCCTACTAAATATTGAACTTTGTCCCCGTCTGACAAATCTACATTATCGTGAACCACAGATTTAAATTGTTGGTAAAATATAGGCCAGGTACGAACATCCCCTGAGAAAGAAACCAAATCAATTGGCGGGAGGTATTTTTTAGAGCGCTGAGGTTGTGCACTATTTTCTTTACTTGGTTTATTTTGGTCGGTTAATTCCGACAAAACTTGTTTTACATGGCAGTACAACTCATCAAAGGAAATAAATGACTGGTAACTAATGGTAGCAGTTGGATTTAACTTTAAAAAAAGCAAGTTATAATCATCTAATATAGTTTCAAACTCCTTGCGCAAGTTGTCTATACAAGACGCAGTTGATACAAAAAGTTTACATTTACCTTGATCATCTAAATCATTTGACTTGTCGTATATGTACTGCATACGTTGAAAAAGAGCGTCTCTCTTGGCCTGATACACCCTAAGCTGATTATTTTCAATATCAATGGCATCTTGAAATTTTTGAGAGCCAGTTTCCGACTGTTTTTTAGCCATTATCGAAACCTACTCAAATGACCTCCACAAGTTAAACAATATATTATAATAATTGATTTTACCAACCTTAAGCGGTACAATCCGTGTTAAAACACACTGTAGTCACTTTAAAACAGTTGTATTTTAATTATTTGAACACTACAGGCACTATTAACACTTACACAAATCTACCCTCGACTTTCGGAAAAAAAAGTAACTACGTAAAAACCAATATTTTTGCACTGATCTTGCGGTGGTTATTTATTTTAATAATAAATACAATAAATAGTCTGTCAAAGCGGAAAATTAAAGTTTTAAAAACACTATAACAGCGTACGAAAACTTGACAGATTTTATTTCCTGACCAGCACAAAATTCACGTACGTAATTTAGCGGGATTGTAAAATCGGGGCAAATATGCGTTTGATATCTTGCACAATGCAATATATCGCGGTTCGAACGACCAAAAAATTATGGTAGTTAAAAATACCACAATTTGAAAATTTTAACGGACTGTATTGATATTAAGGCTTATTTTACGTGCACTAGTAGTGTTCTATTATAGGTAGTATGCTAAAACAACTGATAAAGGATACGGGAACAAAATAAGGGACTTACTGCGGCGCGGTGACCTGCCTGTTCCTGGAGCTCCCCGGGATCCCGGTTCTTCCGATCTTCAATGGTGGTGATGAGACGGCAGGCGGACGGCAAGTGTCAATAAAATTGACAACTAAGTGTCCAAAGACAATAGACAAGAGTTTGTTGCCAGCGCGCGTTCCTTATTCAAACTTGAGTGGATAATTGTAGGGAAAAGGAGTTGAGTTGCTTAGCATATTAATAGACAATGCACAGTGCATGATGCCAATATATTGTAACAATACCAACCAAATAATGGATAAATTCAAAAACTAAGGGGCCGATTTTGAAAATTATTTCACTAATAGGAAGATACGTTACTTCTGAGTGCTATAGGCTACTTTTCTCCCGGTAAAGGTAAAAACGGGGACTTTATCCCGGTAAAGGTAAAAACGGGGACTTTATCCCGGTTTTATTTTCTCGCGAGTTGAGCTTTCATGGCCAAGCTACTTTTTTTTTTTTTTTTTTTTCAGTAACCTGGCAATCTGTTTGTCAACAATAAGCCATTATTTTGTCTGGTTTTGGTCATTTCGCGTTGAATTACAGTAGAAATTTTTTTTTTTTTTTCTAATCTTTAGGTGACTAGGAATCTGTCCTTGAGTGTTGGGATACTGTGTCTCCTTAGTCTGCGGTATAACACACTTCCAGAATCATAAAGCTGTGCCGCTAGTTCATTAACATGGCCAGATAGTCTGGCTTGATATTTTTTGCTGTACTGAGCAATCTCTTGTTGTACGGTAGTGATTTTCAAGTCCATGTGAATTTGTTTATTACTAATGTAGTACGGTATGTTAAACATTGCCCTCATTCTTTTGTTTTGAAATCTTTGCAGTATCTCGATGTTACTGTTGCTAGCCGTACCCCATAGCTGTATCCCATAGCTCCAAACTGGTTTTAATATGGATTTGTAAATCATCATTTTACTGGTGTCAGAAAGTTGAGACTTGCGTCCCACTAGCCAGTACATATTTCGCAATTCCGTGTCTAGCTGTTTACGCTTAGTCCATATGTGCTTTTGCCATGTGAGTCTTCGGTCGAGATGCATGCCCAAGTATTTAGCATCGTCTGCTTGCGGAATATCCTTATTATAGAGTTTGACTGGTGGACAGGTTTTCTTCCTAAGAGAGAAGGTGACGTGTGTGGATTTGTTCTGGTTGGCTCTAATCCTCCATTTATCCAGCCATGTTTCTACGTTAGTCAGGTGGGCTTGCAGTAAATTAGATGCAATATCTGGATGTTCGTGAACGGCTAGCAGTGCGGTGTCATCTGCATACGTTCCTATTATGGTACTATCATGAGTCGGTATATCTGCTGTGAATATCAGATATAGTATAGGTCCCAAAATGCTTCCTTGAGGTACACCCGACAGTGTTTCAATCAACGGTGAGGTCGCATTATTTACTTTTACTTCGAGGCATCTACCTTCTATGTATGATGATAAAATGTTGAAGAATGAGTGTGGCAGTAGTGTTTTGATTTTGAACAACAGTCCCTCATGCCAAACTTTATCAAAAGCTTGCCCTATGTCGAGAAAGACAGCTGAACAGTACTGTTTGTTTTCAAGTGAACGCCAATATATTGTTATTTGGTTGCTTCGTAGTAGTACTTCATTTGTATCTTAGGGCTACATTCATGTATGCATTAACCTATGTATTAATCATATTGTAAAATACATATTTAAAAAAAAAATGCAGTATATCATGACAATTGATGACGAAAAAATTAAGCCCGGAGTTTCTTTCTGCCTTTCTTCTTCGGGTCGTCATCGCTTAGGTAGCTAGTGAAAGGCTGGTAGGTTAGCTAGGCTAGGACCTTTTTATCCTCGCCGGCGAGGACCGTGGCGTTTCCTTTCCTCGTAATGTAAAGATACTCCTTCCCTTTCTCTTATATCAGCTCCACTTCTCCTTTCCCTAGCCCTTTTCCCGTCCCTAATGTCCGTGTCCTCTGTACCTATCAGCCTGTGCTGGTTGTTCAATATTTAACTTTAAATTACTTCATTGGTTTATTATGTACCTTTGTTATTGTGTCTACCTTCATGTCATGACCTGTCATAAATGCTTTTTTATAAGCCTATTTGACCAATTAATGATTTTATTTTATTTTATTTATTTTAAGTGTATGGCTTATTGTCTGGACTAGTCGATGTACTTGTTCAATTGTTCCATGTTGATTACGAAAACCAAACTGGTGATTGGGAATTACATTTGTTAAGTGTAAGCGCATTCTTTTTAATATCAGTTTCTCAAAAAGCTTTCCCAATACTGGTAGAAGACTAATAGGCCTGTAGGAACTCGGTTCATGTAGTGGTTTTCCTGGTTTAGGAATCATAATCACTTGTGCTATTTTCCATTGACAAGGGTAGAGTTCTGTTCGAAGGCAAGCATTGAAAATAGCAGTCAGCAGGACTATACCTTTCTTTGGCAACTGTCTGAGTAATGTAGCATCTATCAAATCATATCCAGGTGCTTTTTTTTCCTTTAAGTCCATTATTTCTTGTCTAACTTCTGTAGGAGAAACACTTTTTAATGGTAGACACATTTGTAGAGGTGAGCTTAGATAAGATGATATTACTTCATCGTTTTCCGGATACATGGTGGGAAATGGTCTAAATACGGTTTGCAGATGTTCCGCATATACCGCCGCTTTCCCGGGATCTGATCTAGCCCAATTTCCTGTATTTGACCTTATTGGAGGGATTTGATTTTTCGGTCGTTTCATCCTCTTCGTTGCTTTCCAGAGCGAGTAGTTCGAATCCTTAAATGGTGTTAAACTAACCAAGTTCTTTTGTGTATTTTCATTTATGAATTCGCTTATCATCATTTTCAAATCCTCAGATGCCTTGTTAAATGCTGTTTTGTCCTGTGGGTATCTAGTGTTATGCCATATTTTTCTTAAACGCCTCCTTTCGCAAAGTTTAGCCTTTATGTCTTTAGAGTATGAATTAAGGTTGGTGGTTTTATTTTCGGTTTTTGGTGTAAACTCGCGTGCGGCTTCATGAATCATTATGTTGTAGTCATTGATAGCAGTTTCTATCATTTCAGTTTCTCTTAAGTTTATTGTAAGATTTGAACGATCCGTTATGATATCCCTGTACTTATCCCAGTTAGTTTTGTAATTGTATAGTTTCAAGGGAGTCTCCTTAATAATTATTTTACTGTCAACATTAAGTAAGACTGGAGTGTGGTCAGATGATAGGTCAGTAAGTGTTTCAACTGACATGAAACCGATTGGTATGTTCTTAACTATGAAAAAGTCAAGTAGGTCAGGTATTTTTTTCCTGTCAGTGGGCCAGTGAGTAGGTTTTCCATGAGACATACAACAAAGGCTAAGATTATTAACAGCTTGGTAGAGTTGTCTCCCTCGCGGTAGAGTTATTCTAGAACCCCAGAAGGTGTTCTTGGCATTCCAATCACCACCACAGACGAATCTATTTCCTAGTTTGTGGAATAGGTCTATAAAATCATCTTTATTCGTGGGTTGTTTTTTTGTTTTGGGGAGGACAATAAACAGCAGAGTAAGTCGTTTCAGTTTTATGGTCTTGTACTTTTATTGATGTTGCTTGAATTTTTTCCGTACAATGTTCTTCCATCAAATAGTGATTAATGTTTTCCTTTATTATAACTGCTGTTCCTCCATGGCTATTACCTGATGGATGGTTGGTTACGTAGACATTGTAGTTTTTTATGTGTATAAAACTCTTGATAGTGAATCTAGTTTCAGATATAAGGGCTATGTCAATATTTTCTTCTCTAAGAAAGAGTTCGAGTTCTTGTTTGCGTTCTGTGAGACCATTGGCATTCCATGTAACTATTCGTAGTCTTACGGGCATTTTGGTATTAAGTGAGTAATTAGCTGGATGAATCGATCCATCATGTTGTCTATCATGTTGCTCATGAATGTTTGTAATTTAGTAAACATCGCATCTAAGATGTTTACTATATTATTGGCGTCGTTGGAGCTAGTGGCGGTGTCAGGTGGTGGAGTAGGTTTAAGTACTTCTGCATAATATGGTTTAAACTTTGTTTGCGAGTTCTTCGTTTGGCTGTCTTGCTGATCAGTATCTTGCAGATTTATTTCTTTAGGTTTTGTAATTATCTGTTTAGGTTTGAAAATAAGTTGTTTATATTGTTGGTATACCTTACAGCCTTTGTAACTTGCAGGATGCGTTCCTTGGCAGTTTGCACAAGTGGCATCAGTTTCAGGTTTTTTAATGCAAGATGTTGTTGAATGTTCCTCACCACACTTGACACATCTATATGGTCGAAAACACTGATTTTTGAGTGGCCAAAACGTTGGCATCTTTTGCACTGAAGTATTTCTTTCTTTTTATGCGGTGCCTCAAAGCTCACTTTCATGTAATTGAGTTTGGTTACTTTAAATATGTCTTTGTTGTTAGTTTTTGGTTCAAGATCTACGTAAAATAATGGTAGTGGTTGTTTAGTGGCTCTATGTAGCACATTTACAATTTGGCGTACTTCGTGTCCAAGAGATAAAAGCTCCAGTTTGATGTTATCCTTGTCTTCTGATGAGTGAATGCCACGGAGGACTACTCTATAAGCACGCTCACTTTTTAATTTGTACGTATAATGGTTAATATTTTTTGTGAGAAAGTTTTCTCTTAGTAATTTATAAGTCTCAATATCTACGGGCATTATTTTAACTATGTGGCCGGATTTCAGGGTAACCATAGTGTATTTTTTTGTATCTGTAATTTTGTTAAGTATTTCTTTAAGTGATGTGATGTCTAATACTCCAGTGATAAAGATTGGTTCAGGTTTTGGAGTTATAGGATTAGTGTTTTGTGTCTGGTCAGTTGTTTCTTCGGTGCCTAGTATTTCAAACTGATTACCAGTAGGTATGGTATATGATAGTTTTGTTACCTTTTCAGATTTGTTATTTGCTTCTGGACTATATTGTACCCTTTTTCTTTTTGCTGCAGGTATATGGTCCTTTTGCCACATTTCTGGAATAGTCCCTTGTTTTTTAGACGTTATTGAATGCTCTCCGGATTTTATTTGAGGTATTGCACCAAGTGAATTGCTTCTAGTCCTTTCAAACATGCTTAACTGAGACACTTGGAGTGTCCTTTGGTTCTGGTTAGGTGTACTTATTTTATTTTTGTTTATTTCATCATTCATAGCTGTTCCCACGAGAAGGGTCGATATATTCCGTCGCTTAAGGGGTGACGCCCATTCCCTTAAGAAGGCTCAAATACAACGGTGTTAGCCGGGTCCACCGAGGTTGGCGCTAGGAACTGGTCTCCCACCAGCCATGCATTCTCTTGGCGCGTTTCCCACCGTCGAATTAGGGTGATTTTTTAAAGAGGTTTTCTTCCTCGCAGCCCAGGCGGTTAAGCCAAGGCCTCCGTTCAGTTCAGGCAACGCTGAAAGATTACGGATTAAGGAGGTCAATTTACTACCTCTCTTGCTATCTGTAGAATAAACTACAGGCTCGGGATAGTTGACCGCCGCCCGATACTCGGCGTTGTCAGTCATTTAGCACCACCCAGGGGGCACGTGTAGGGTAGTGATTAGGTAGATCCTACGGACGCGACCGACTCTGCCCCCCCTAAGCCCCTGCCAGGCTACTAAACCAATTTCGATGAAATTTTATAGGGAAATAGTTTAAGACCCTGGGAAGGACCTAGGATACTTCTTATTTCGGAAAATCATAACCTGGGACGTTTATCCCGGTAAATATTCTCTTGCGGGTGGAACTACGAGAGAATAATTATGAAGATAGTTTGAGATCCAGAGAAGGACAGGCTATTTTTTATCTTTTTATTTTTAGGTCCGAAAATCACTACATATTATAAAACAAAGTCCGCCTGTCTCGTCTGGTAGTCTGAACACGATAAACTAAAATTTTTTTGAATGGATTTTCATATTATGTCGTTCACCAATGGACGGAGTGATTGAAAAGGAATTTGATATGACAGAAAAATACACTTCGGCATATATTATGCTTTGCCACCTGTGCGAAGCTAGGGCAAGTCGCTAGTTAATAAATAAATAAAACTCACGCCGCGCTCGCCGAGGTTGCGCACCGGGCAGTGCAAGAAAGCGACGGCGCCGAGCTGCGCCAACACATCCTCCTGCGTGTTGTTGATGGTGGGCTCCCGGTGCAGTGCCTCCAGTGAGCCGTACCAGAGCTCGCGCCACGCCGGCACCTCCGCCACCTCGGACAGGTCCAGCTCCGATGGGTCGCGCACCTCCTCCCCCACGACCGGCCCCGCGCCCGACAACACCACCCCCGGCGTGGGTGCCTCGCGCTGCACACGCCGCGCTCGCTCTGCAAGCACACAACACGTCGCGCGTTACTTTTTGTTTGTGAACACACGCGAATCTTAAGCGCCAGATAAAATTAGGAGAAACTTCGTACAAATTTTATTCTTGACTGATATGCTATAGGCAGAAAGAATATATTAACTGACTAATCACTACTCCAAATATTATGGTAGTGTGACGTTGTACACTACGTCGATGATATTTCGTCAAGCCCCTTTGATCCCAGTTACACACTTCTAACTGCATCGAAGGTGAGCGCTCAAGGTTCCTATTGGGTGATGGGTGTACGTGCGTGGGTGTTTGTATGTGTGTGTGTGTGTGTCGCGTACGGGGCTGGTGTCCGTGACCGGCGCAGGCGAGCAGCGCGGCGAGGACAGCGGTCAGCACGGAGCCGCTCATGTCGCCGCTCAGCGCCGGCCCGACGTCTGCGCCGCTATCGCCGCACACACCCGCATCTCGCTCCTGCACACACGTCAAACTTGTGATGGGATGTGTTGCAATTATAGCGGATCATAATTTTTGCGCGTCGCATCGCTCGCATGAAAGTATTTTTTCGGTGTTAATACAAATATTATACAATCTTGAGTAGGTGTACCTATGACAACGATGGGATGGGCGGTAGCGTGGGTGGCCTCACGCTGCCTTTGGCGCCAAGGGCTATCATTGATGAACAAGCTCTATGAGCGCCCCATAAGTTATGGAGCGCACTCGGCGGCACCGCGCAGGGGCGGTTGCGGAGGACAACTAGGCACTCTTTGTCGGAGGCAGCCGTCCTAAATGTGCCGAGGAAGGTAACCGCGGATTCTTAGTTGGTATTATCGTGTATAGTGATGAATAGTAGGGACACGGCCCGGTAATCATCCGATTATTTAATTTTTCCGAACGGCTCAACACGGCACGGTGAGCCCAAAATAAACATCCAGTCGCCCCTCCAGGCAGGCCCTAGTGGTAAAGACTGCACTTTCTACGCGAAATATTTTTTTAAGCAGGATTCTTAATCGCAATTCCACAAATTCAATTAAAGCATAGATTATACGTGTCAAAAGTTAAATCGCGGCAAATAAAAATTGACAGAAGTTCAACAAACTTAATTTGTATTTATAATACGTATGTAATATGCAATAACTGAATTCAAGGACATACCTACACAAGTATGAGCTTGTGTTTAACCTAGGAGGCCACAGCTACAAAGGAAAGAGGTTACGATCCGCCAAGCCACGTCACGGTCGCGTACGGCTTATAACTTACTAGCTTTTGCCCACGGCTTCACCCGCGTTAATAAGTTTTTCCGGGCTAAAAGTACATAAAAACCTTCCCGTTGAATCACTCTATCCAACACATTTATTTGGATAAAGATTAATATTATGACGTTGATACAACAAATAATGCATTAATTTCGACCAAATTTGATTACCATAAAAACGGTTCTAGTGAGTTAATCTTAAAAGATAGACACATACTGTCGTGAAAATTTTTTTAGATCATTTCAAGAGGAATAATTCTTTCATACATATATTTTCGGTATCTTGAACCGTTTTCGCAGCGCACGCAATGGAAGCCCTCAAGGATGAATAATTTTCCCCGTTTTTTTTACATTTTCCATTATTTCTTCGCTCCTAATAGTTGCATCGTGATGATATATAGCCTAAAGCCTTCCTCGATAAATAGTCTATACAACACAAAAATATTTTTTCAAGTCGAACCAGTAGTTCCTGAGATTAGCGCGTTCAAACAAGTCGGTTTATTTTTTGTTAATATGTTTTTATTTATTGCTTTTTTGTTAGTTAATTATAGAATGGTGATAATAATACATCATAGATATGCGATTGCAGCATTCGTGAGTCATCTGCTGTTAGTTATTGAAGAGTTAGATTGTGCAGCTCCAAAGATTTTCATCAGATCTTCATAAATTATATACTTAAACTTTCCCTGAAAAATATACATTTGAATATCGAAAACCACGTCCAAATCGGATCAGTACTTTTTGAGAAACGCGCGGCCATACAAATTTACATACAAACAAACATATATACATACATACATGCATACGGATCGAATATAAAACCTCCTTTTTAAATTCGGTTAAAAATATTATTAGTCTAAGAGCCAGACCTAGTTCGACCCCCACCGATCTTGCAAACTGATGAGATATATTTTTTAAAACGCTTTGATAATAGATAAATACGCCTATAATAGCTTGTCTATCAAAATTCTGACCAGGCTATTTTTAAATGAATTAATACATTTTTTACTGTTATTCTAACCAGTCTAATCGTACTCTAACCGACAGCAAATAATGCATAGAATATGCCGCGGTCGACTTGCCTACTACCCATTTCTTGATCAAACTACCTAATACTATACTAATGTAAATAGTTTCAATTGAATCGTCTCTCTAAAGAGTGTGCAGGGATGTCGTTGTATTAATTAAACAATTTAGAAAGACGACCGTTTATTGTACGTACCATTGACACACTAATCCTAACATCACAATAATCAATTACCAATATGAAAACGTTACATAGAGTAGGTATATAAGGTAGAAGCGCAAAATACATTTACATACGCCACAGATTACATAACGCAATTATTGTCGGAGTTATGTGCCTACGGCACAAGAGTAATAAAGTTTTGTGTTCTTCATGGGAGCTAGTTATTTTTATTTAACTGTTGATTATTTTTAATAAATATTCGTTACTTCGTGAAATCTACTACGAGCTATCGAAGATACACTTATCTACATGACGTCATTTACGTGATTTGTGCCGGATAGGTCGATGAGTATTGGCTCCACCCTTGTCTGACATATCCACGTATCTGAGTCAATTTCAAGTCAGGCGCTTTTTTGATCATTAAATATTATCGATGAAACTGAGTCCGCCACGGATGGAGAGTAAAGCGTTGCGTAAGTACTTACCCAGTCGCAGAACTCATATGGAAGCGAAAGAGTTCACTCGAAGCGTCTAACACTAAGCTCATATCTCGCACCGTTCTCTCGCTCACAGACTGTGCGAATATAGGTATTGCTCCCAGAGATCCGTAGACACAAATGGCAATTTGTGTCTACGAAAAACGTTAAGACTCTAAATGCCATTGAATATATTGTAATCGGAGCGGCCATCGAACGTGTTATGACCATCTTATTTTATGATACCGTTACAGTTCCACTGGGCAGTGAAAACTTCGTCGCCCTCCCCCAGCAACGGGTGTTTTTTTTTGTTATTGCCTAAGTAGACAAACGACGTTGAGCCGCAACCACCGCCCTTAAGCTATGCCGTGGGCACAGGAGGTGAGACTGGACAGGGCTCTTTTTAACCGACTTCAAAAAGGAAGTTCTGTATTCGATCCGTATGTATGTATGTATGTTTGTATGTATGTTTGTATGTATTTATGTATGTATGTATGTATGTATGTAAATTTATATGGCCGCGAGTTTCTCAAAAACTACTGAACCGATTTGGATGTGGTTTTCGATGTTCAAATGTATAGTTTTCAGGGAAGGTTTTAGTACATTATATAATTTATGAAGATCTGATGAATATCTTCGGAGATACACAATGGAACTCTTCAAGAACTAACAGCAGATGACTCGCGAATGCTGCAATCGTATATCTTTGATGAATTGATTACACTATTCTAGAATTAACTAACAAAAAAGCAATAAATAAAAACTTGACTGCCTCGGTGGCGTAGTTGTATTACAGTACGACTGCAAAGCTGAGGTCTCGGGTTTGATCCCCGGGGCGGGTAAAATGATATTGAATTTTTCTATTCAGTATCAGCCCGGAGTCTGGAATTTGTGCCCGACATGGCGATAAGCTCGCCCCCTATCACACCATGGGACGGAATAACGGCGAAAAGCTGGTGCCCTAGTTGCGCCTCTGCCTATCCCTTCGGGGATAACAGGCGTGAGTGTCTGTGTGTGTGTGTGTGTGTGTGTAAATAAAAACTTTTTAACGAAAAATAAACCGACTTCAAAACCACTACAAATCAAAAAATAATTAAGATTTGTATTCGGTTAGTATATACGTATATTTGGAGTCGACGCCTAATTTAAATTGCCAGCTAAGCTAAGGAAATACACCAACAAATATACGAAAATATTGTTCAATTTAAATTAGGCATCGACTCCAAATATACGTATATACTAACCGACATAAAAATTTAATTATTTTTTGATTTTTAATGGTTTTGAAGTCGGTTTATTTTTTGGTATTGTTATAAAGTTTTTAAGCCTCTTTTAAAGAAGGACAAGTTATTGCGTTCGAGGAACACCGAATTCATTCCGAAGTTTGCACGTGCGTGGTAAAAGAGGTCATTGAAAGCGCAATGTGCTGCTAAGCATGGATTTCACATAGTATGGATGAAATCCCCTGGCATATATAGGTGAGCGGTGACAAAATGGTATTGTAGGTAACATATTAAACAGTTTCTCGGAGCAATCTCCATGGAATAGGCGGAAGAATACACAGAGATTAAGTTTTCTAACCTTTCTCGTTGGTACAACACTGAGAGGCGTTATTAAATTTGGACATTCAAAAGTAATAAAAAGAAGGAACGGTTGTGGGAAGATTTCTTAACCATAATTGTGCGTGATTATATTTGTAATGGACAAAAACGAAGGGCTCGAGCCTCGCAGCCGACATATTGTAATAACTTAGGGGTTACACGTTTTGCCTCTACATTACATATACGCTTGAGTTTGTGTTTACAGAGAAAAGTCCTTTCATTTATTCATCAATGGCTGCAACAATTCCTGCCTTATTTTTTTAATGTTCTTCAGTTGAACGCCTCAGTTAGTTTAATTATAGTGATATATTTTTACAAACAGGTGCATTATGCATGTGTTACTATGGTACCTAGTACCTGTTAGAGATGCCTGATCTATATTTTTAAAGAAATTTAAGCGTTGACGTTCTACCCTGTTGTCGTCGCTCACTGCTGTTCTCAACAAACATGCATTGCGTTTAAATTCGTGTGTGTTATTCTCTCTTTCTCTGTTCTGTGGTGTCCTTCGTTAGTGTGTGACGAATGACAGCACCGATGTCTTATTTCTAGACTCGCGTACCATGAATATAAAATAATAAAAAGAGGAACCCTTATTTGGAGTACCTACCCATACACATTTATTAAATTTAACATTTTTTTTATAATAAAAATATTTTCCTTGAATATGCCTTTACATCATAGTCACTCCCTTGGCGTGGGCTTCCCCCATAGCAATCCACAAGTTCTTTTCTTTTGCTTTCGTGATCTAGCTAGTCCTATTTGATACATTCAAGAGAATATTTTCGGACTTTTTCAATAGTCGACCTTTGTATCTGGTGCTTATTCAGCAATATTTTTGGCAGACTATTTAATTGTTTTCCTTCCTAAAAATGTGTCCTGCCCATTGCTACCTTGAAGATCGTAAAAATCAATTTTCTCCGATTAGTTCTGCTATATCACGAGAAGTTACCTGTGGTTAAATTCTCTAAGGGTTGTATTGGGGACTATTTTCTTTTTGTTTTATACCTGGTATACGTATTTCCATTTTTCATTGGTCAATGGTCAGTTTGTTTTCATGCAATGCAATGCAATCAGCCCTGTATTATATACTACCCACTGCTGAGCACGGGCCTCCTCTAATACTGAGAGGGGTTAGGCCTTAGTTCACCACGCTGGCCTAGAGCCGGTTGGCAGACTTCACATACCCTCGAAATTCTTATGGAGAATTCTCAGGTATAACGGTTTCCCCGCGATGTTTTCCTTCACCGTTAAAGTGAACCATAATTGATAAACAAGACACACGTAACTTCGAAAAGTCAGAAGTGTGTGCCATGGGTTTTGAACCTCCGGACGTTGTCTCGGCAGACTGAGTTTGTTTTCATATTAATTTTTATTTAGTTGTTACTCCATATACAAATATAATATAATATACAAGCTTTTGTTCGCGGCTTCGCCCGCAAGAAAGAGTTTTCCTGGACATTAGTCCCGCTATACATTTTCACGGAATAAAATAATTTAAAACCTTTTTACCCCCTTAGGGGTTGAATTTCACAAAATCCCGTCTTAGTGAGCATCTACGTCCTAAAACAAACCCCTATGCAAAACTTGAGACTCCTAGCACTTGTAGTTTCTGAGATTTCGTGATGAATGGGGGATTGATATGATATACATCAGTAGTGCTCGTGGCTCCGCCCGCGTGAAAAAGTTTTTCCGGGACAAAAATATTTTCCCGGGATAAAAAGTAGCCTATAGCACTCAGGAGTTATGTAGCTTCCTATTAGTGGAAGAATTTTCAAAATCCGTTGTACTCAACCGATTTTGAAAATTCTTCCACTGAGATTAGCGCGTTCAAACAAACAAACTCTTCAGCTTTATAATATTAGTATAGATTATATACAAATGCCATTTTTATTGAAAATTCTGTTACTTGTGATCTTATTTTGCACTGATGTTGGAGTACACACAATAAAGCAAATGGTTTTTTTCTACATCCTGTTATACTAGGGATTCCTAAATAGCATCACGGTTTATGGAGTCAAAAGCCTTTGTTAGTCAATGAAAGACACATAAATAGTTTTACTGTACTCGTTCTTTGTGTCTAGTACTTGAGTGACCATGTGGACGTGGTCTATTATTAAAAAGTGATAGCTAATATTTGCTGACATTCGATGTTAAGTTTGATAACACCTAGTAATTACGCTGACAACAATGCTCTTTAAACCGAAACACAACAGTGCATGCATACTGCTGCTTGGCGATAGTAAAAGATAGTGCGGTGGTAGGTACCGACCCAGACGGAACCTTCGCATACGAGACATCTATTACAAGTAAAGAATACGCCTATAAATTCATATTTCACACGCTGCACGGAGAAGTAATTAAAATTATAGCACGTTTGGGAAACTATTAACGAAACTTCACTCATATAGCGGTACTAATTTGCTGTACAAACACAAAAAGCTTCTAGGTACAGTACAAATATGACCCTTTCTACAATATTATGTACTTTTAGTCGAGGGACCTATTTAAATACTCTGCAGTTTATTCTTATATCTAATTAAAATATAGGCCCAAAAAAATGATAAATGATAGACTAAACCTCCTAAGAATATTGTAAAGAGGCTCCTTATGTGTGAATACCCATCTGCTGGCTATTTATTAGACTCATCAGCCATTACGAATGAATATGACTTTAAAAGTATCCCTTTATATTTCAAGCCCTGCTTCGGTAGATAAAAATATCTAGATGTCAAAAATCCTGTAGAAAAATAAGGTTATAATATTACCTATATTATATCAAATGAGAATCCAGCACTGAATACCCTCCTTAAACAGGTCCTCCTTAAAAACTCACCATTATATTTCTCTACAGTTTAGGCTTGTCGCAACTTTTTTCGTATATTTTCTTTTCTCCTTTGAACACAAATTCATTAGACTTTAATTTCAGATAAATGTATTCTCTCAATTTTTGCGAATATGAATATCAAATCGGGTGAATATTCGCAAATTAGAATATTCGTTACATCACTATTACAGGGTCTTAATGTACCGTCTGTTAAGCAATAAAACGTACTTTCTCAAAGTATGTTGAATGTAAGTTATGAATTCTAAAAACAGATCGATGTCAATGTGATTATAAACATATATTCTTTTGGGAACGCACGAGAAACGTTATGCCATGCAATTATGCTGACATACCCAATGCGAACACAGTTTTTAAAGGGATAGAGTCAGTCACGACGCTCTGATGAGACTCTCAAAAATCCACTTTTTTTTACTTTATTCCTATTTATTTTCTTTAAGACCGCACTGCATCCATGATTCTTGTGGTAAGTATGCTTCGCATTGAGGGCGGTGACATCTCTTAACATTAGGAGACTCACTTGCTTGTTTATGCTATGAAAAAAACTCGTTAGACGGGTCCGTGTGAGGCTCGCAAGCTCAGCTTGCAAATTGCAACCAAACTGTCTTCATATTCTTGTGGCTTAATATCCAGTTTACTATTGTTTACATGAAGCACTGTCCTGCAGCAGGCCGGCCGTCACTCACCACTCACCGCTGCTAGTCCCAGCAGACCCGCGGCACTCACATCTCAGAGCACGACACTTCACTCACTCGCCAGGTATCCTCGGGCACTCGCGCGGTCACTGATAACTTCACGATACGCTTGTAGATCGGTACAGAGCGAACGACGGGCCGTGTATCGTCGTCGACGGGCCGCATGCGACTGAGCCACTCCGCCCCCACGCGCCCTCCTCGCCGCACCGCACTCGGCCCTTGGCTCTCGACGCCTTACGCGGTGTTAGGGAACTCCGCTACTGTACCGACAAACCGGGTCTAGTTGGCGATGCTGCTAGTTGCTATATTAATATATTATGTACATACTACAGTACGCCGTGAGCACATGGCAAATATCATGTGAGGGTCGCTGAGGAGTCAGTGGGTACCAGGTGTCAGGTGGCAGCGCGTAGTCATCGGGCCGGTGGTCGGGCCGCGTTCCCTTATCGACTGTGCAGTAAGGCGGAGTGCGCGAGGGTGTGGTGTGACGTCACCGGGCGGGCACCACGCGGCACTCGCCGCTCGCCCGCCGAGAGGACGCTATCACTGCGTGAAGGCTGCACAAGACCGGCATGCTCTCTCTATGGCAAGCCACCGATAACACGCTCTCAATGTATAAAATAAATAAATAAAATACTTTTGTAGGCGACTATAATTGCACTTCTGACAAGTCAAGATACATTCAATTAATTAATATTATTATTACAAAATAAGTAGTAACTTATGTAGCTACAGACATTTTTATAAGGTGCAAAATCGATGAAAAATAAATATAGGAGCCAAGTTCGGGCTGGCAGGAAAGAGGTGATAAAAAAAGATGAATAAGTATTATTAAAAATAATGGGAGGAACGCGTCGCGATCCTCACAGTTACGTCATTTAAACAACAGCAAGTGAGCATCGATTGTGTTACCTAGATCAAACATTAATTAATTATATTAAAAAATCCAACAGTTACCCACTATCAGAACCTTAAATCCCACAAAGTCTAGAATAAGTTCTCTGGTTGGCTTTATGTGGATTAGAACAATGTAATATGAGATGCGAATTTCTGGCTCGGGTTGATAGTAATGACTGTTTAATATTGAATTATGTACAAAATATATTTCTACATCATTTTCATTTTTATTGAAAAATGTTAACTTCATATTCAGGTAATTTTACAAACGTTGAAAAAAACCTTTTTAACAAAAAATAAAACCGACTTCAAAACCACTGCAAACCAAAAAAGAAATTAACTTTATACACGTATATTTGAAGTCGTAATAATGTTATGTTCTTACATCATTAAATATTATAAAACAAAGTCCCCCTATCGTCTAATCCCCACCTGATTGTCTGAACATGATAAACTCAAAAACTACCAAACGGATTTTCATGTCTCTTTTACCAATGGATGGAGTGATTCAAGGGGAAGATTAACATGTATACCTATTACATAAATATTTTGTATGGCAGAAAAATAAACTTCGGCATATAATATTATGCTTTTACTGGTGGTAGGACTCTCATATGTAAGAGTCCGTCTGGGTGGGTACCACCGTAATGTTTATTTCTACCGCCAAGTATCAGTGTGCATGCACTGTTGTGTTTCGGTTTGAAGGGCATTGTAGTCAGTGTAACTACAGGACATAACGAGACTTAACATCTTATGTCTCAGGATGACGAGCGCAGTAGAATGCCACAAAGTACTTTGTGAATCAAGGTTCTGGATGGTATTTCTACTTTTCATGGGTGGTCGTATCGCTTAACATTAGACGAACGGCATGCTCGTCTCGTCATTCAATGCTATAAAAAAAACCCTTGTTACCTGTGCGAAGCCAGGGCGGGCAGCTAGTAAATAATAAAATAGATACGTTTTTTTTTTCACCCCCCAACCTTTCAATTGAGGGATGGAAATTTATATTGCTTTTCCTATACACACTTAATTTTATGCTAGAGGTCTGAAAATTATACAGACTTCTTATTACAAATAAAAAATTGGAGCATCAGATTAAAAAAAAAAAAACAAAAAGAAGTGAAACCCTACCAAAAACATTTACATTTAAATGTTGCCAAGACGAAATCAAATGGCTCGCACTGGCAAAACATTATCAGATCTCATGTAGAGCGAAGCTTCTAGCTCTACACGCCCTAACTTCACAAACTCCACACCTTAGTCAAAACATGTGGCTTAGCCGTTTACATACTACAAGAACTTTTCTAAAACAGAAGAATCTTGAACACTGAATATTTTTTTCACCTTACCACGTGACGGAGCGAAACGACCTAGTTGACTCAAAAATTCTGACTGCACATTTATAATGTCTTACCCCTGCTACATACCCGATTGCTTTTGTTGGTACTTAATAGTTCCGTTACCTAATTAGTCAAATTAAAAGTTATATTAGTTACATACGTGAACCGTTTATGTAAAATTATATAATATTGTGTTGAGTAGAGCCTCTGGCTCTGCGCGGGCTCCACCGCGATGATGACGGCGGGCGTTGTGCTCACCGCACAAGAACCACGTCCGGCGGATTCGTCGCTAACTCTGTTAAATCGCTAACGAGGACGTAGCCACGTCTCATTTAAACTTAGGCCGTCGTCACCCTGCACCTCCTCTGCCCGCCGCCCCGCACCCCGCCCGCCCTAGCTCATAAAATATTGTGGTGAGCCGCGGCGAGCGAGCGGGGACGGAACTGCGGCTCTCTATGAAGTCTGCGCCCGATAAAGACGAGATGTGCTCATTAACGCCGCGCTCGGACCGCCGTAGCCGAGCACTGAGCTCAGCTTACTTTCAAACGACCAGCGCGCTGAATAATTCAGCACTCATATAATGTTTGACTTAGGTACTCTCCGTTAATTTTCGCATTTAATATCCATATTTGAAATTGAATTTATATTGTTCCTTGCTATCTGTAAAATATACATATAATTAAAAAAAAATAACAAATAAAGACCTACGCTGAGTTTCTTGGTGCTTCTTCTCAGGTCAGTGGGCTTTTCCGTAGCATTGTATTCTACCAGAACTGAGATTTGACCCAGGCACCGATGCACCGCCACATAAAATTATTACCTTCGCAGTGAGTAATGACATACAGAAAATATTTTACGAATTTGTAGGTAGAAAGAAAAAGATAGAGATCACCGCAGCATATAACTGTGTGACTTCTTGTGGGTGTAAATTATTTTAGTAACTTCTAATTATTACTCGCTGTCAATATGTAATAACAACACGATGTAGAACCTTGAATTACAAAGCTTTGGTTTAGCATTTTTTGGACAACATTACGGCTCAAGTGCAGTATTGAAGCGGTTTTATATAGAAATCTGTTACGGCCACGTTTGTGCCAATCCTTATACGATGTAGAGTAAACTTAGTTGTATCACGTACTACGGACCAAGTCACAAGTCTTTTGAATAGAGAACAGTAACACGGAAGTGTATGCACACACACAAATACGATGTCTTCCTGCGGCTGCGCGAGCCCTACGCTGTGATTTTTGAATCATCAAATAGGAAACTTGTACTCAGTTCACTCCTGCCGCGCTATAAGATGAGTTCTAACATGACCGAGTCGTTGACGGACAGATGCAAGAGTAACATAAAGTTTTACATTTTTTAACTAAAATAGGCCAAAGAAAAAGCAAAAGAATGCATTCGCACTTACTTGAGACTGGTATACTGATGCAAAAGGATCAACGACCTTTTTAAATTTTCGGTACTGTATACTAATAATATGCAATGGTGAAGTTCCATAATACAGTGAGTAAGGAGCTGGCTGTGAATCTGCTTGGGAATTTTGAGTTACTTGAAGAATAAACTCGCGGCATGAGACTTGTATATTGGTACGGAGTTGAGATTATAATTTTAGATCGTTGCCCTTACCACTTTTGGTAAGTACTACAATTATAACGGACCCGATCCAGTGACGTAATGTCATGCTGTCCAGCCCTGTTTGCTGTAAGCAGGGTGCGGGCGCGCTGCGGTCGTTTTTCGCGGCGTACTGTCGCGGGGTCGCCGCTCTCGTGACATGCCGTTTATGAGAAAAGTTCTCGGACTCTCCCAAGCTCCTGCCCGCCCACAACGCGCACCGCACATGTTTTTTTGTAACTGTAAGTTTTATTATAGCTGCAAGATAAATTGTCCCGGCTGAAGTTACATTAATGAGTCGCAGAATGCGTGTGGACTGTGGCGCAGCGCTAGTAGGACTCCGAGAGAGATCGCAGCTGGTCTCTGATCCGATGAGTGAATGTCTCCGTTTCTTGTAATTACAGTTCTCGCGGAATAAATCGCGTCTCATCTGCGGCGGTTAATTACGACGCGCGCATCACTCAAGCAAAGACAAGAACAAGCACCGTGGACGGTCGGAGACCAAGGTGGATACTAACTACACAACTTCATTTGCGCGGACTTAGATCTGGGTATCTCAGCCTGTTGCCTTGACGCGTATGTCACCGACTTACCCTTTATGCTACACAAAATAATGCTTAATATTTTTCTGTTATTACATTTTGAATTCAATGATTGGTTGTGGTGTGATACGCCGACGAACATTTGAGCAAACAGACAGACAAAAAATTCAAAGTTATTGTTTAACGTTCCGTTACCTATTAGGATGTTCCAGATATTATGTTATACTATTTGATGTAAAGATACGGAAAAAACTACGATTTTATTATACGCAAAAAAATTAATCGATTAGTGCTGATAAATATTACATCTGTGTCATAAGCATTCGAGCAGGAGTACAAAACAAACATTCAAGAGTACCAACAAAATGACTGTAGTAGGGCAGCGGTGCAGATAGTTTGTTTACCGCGAAGAACCTAAAGCTAGCCGTATGGAAGCATTTTCCTACAGGAAGTCATGAAAGAATAGATTCCTTTTGCCTGCGGTCAAGATAATTACCAAAAATCTAATATTAACTATCCTTCATACACAAAATCCCGATTTTCAATGTTTCTTTTTTTTATAGGTTCACAAAACTGATCGCAGCACTTAAAATGAACATAGGCAATCTTAACATAACAAACAAAAAAAAAGTGAGCAATCTGCTCGATGTGAACACACCATGCATTTGTAACTTGCACAATGCGAATTCACAAAAAGTTGAATCACTCTTTTGAGGAAAAAAAGTTCATCTTTAAAAGCAGAAACATGACCACGATGTCTTTGGTATTAGGTTGCTCGTGAGTAATTGCAATTACTGCCAGATGCTTGATTTTATGCCATATATGGCAATAGGTTCGGTGCTATCACATCATGGGATGGCTACACATAACGAATTGTGTGTGTCCTGATTGCACCTCCGCCTACCCCTTCGGGGACAAATGCGTATTATGTGTTTGTATTGTAATTACGGCTTATGTGGCCTACGTTCTAGCCTATTCGTCAACTTGGTGTAAAAACAACGCCGTTGCAGGATATGACCGCGCGCGTGCCACTCCACTCGCCTCATACATAAGTAAGCGCCGCACCGCGCCATCGCGCCGCTCTGTGTAATGTATGCCGCCAGTGAACACTGCGCCGAGTGGCGAGTGTTGAGTGCTAAGTGTGCACGCAGTGGTGATGAGGGGGGCGGTGAGAGGGAGGGGGACTTAGAGGAAAACTTTCACACTAATTGGATTTCCGTTACCGCTTTTAAAAATGTTCTATTCAAATGGACGCCGTGCCACTCGGCGGACGTGCAGAGGAACCTGAGAGCGCGGTGCGGATGGGAGCGGAGTATTCCCACGTGGTATTCTGCACTCTTTACAGAGAGTTGACGCTGTTTAGTATTACAGGGAGTACGCGCTTTATTACCAGCTGTGCTGCTTCGCCGCAGCGCACGGTTCCACGCTGCTTATAAACTTTAAAGTGTATAAATACAACAATCATAATAATATAACACAATAATAACTATTTGCCTTATAAAACTTATCATATAATTATTAAAGTAAATGGTATTGTGTACTTATTTTTAGTAAATTACGACAGCAAGCGAATATGAACACCATCTTCAATATCAAAGATGTGTACCGTAGATCTGCGATGTAGGTCTGCTTGTCACCGGTCATAGACTATTACGGGTGATAATGCCCTTCAAATGTTCGCGATCGATTGTACTCGTCTATCATAGCCAATGGTGTAGCGGAACCATTATATAGTGCTATGAGTAATGAGTACACGTCACAGGAGATGGTGCATGTGGCAATGTCATTAGTCATTACACTCTACATCGTGTGAGCCAGCACTGCCGGCATCACACGCGCCTGTTTCGGGACGGGAACTGCATCTCTGTATCTCATTAGAAACTGTTATTACTGTGATTGAACAAGTTTTACGAGCCTCGCGCCCCGCTCCCCACTAACCGACAGTAAATATCAGTTTGCGTCACGAGTCGCGAGTGCGTCGCAGTTTCCCTTCGCTAACGATGATGGAGCGGCACAGAATTTTGTCACTCTTCCCGCGCCACACCTATAGTTTTAATTACTTGTATTACAACAACAACTTACGCTAGTAATATTCGTACACAATTTTTGCTAGCAATATTCGTACGCAATTATTGCCAGCAATAATCGTACACCATTAGTGTTAGCAATATTCGTCAGGACATTATTGCACTGTTCAAACTCAGGCGATTATATCATACAGGAACCGCTTGAGCCACTCTCTCGCGTACTACGACTAAACAGTTCGACGGTCCCATAGAACAAAGTCGTATATGCAAAATGTTAGCTTTTCATTAGAGCTCTTTGTATTCATGTGCGAATTAGTGCTATTTTAACACATTAGGTTCAAAGTTGTTACTGAACCCTATAGAATATAATGTTTCGTTCATGTATAACTTGTGATTTTCACAATTAACGTAGACTTTCAAAGCGTTCTACTGAGAAGCTTCATTTTGCATATACAAGGTCAAGGTCATTTTTATGCAATTTATTAACAGCCGATATGTTAATTTAACACTTTCAACTCATAATGTCCATTTATTTCTGAAAAGCAAGCGCTATGTATGCGAGGCGAGAGTCGAGGGGGGGGGGGGGTCGTGTTGTGCGGAAACACTTCCGGCGGTGAACAGGAAATTCAATAGGAAAGCAATGAATTTTATTTGCCCAAGCTGAAGTACCTACAATCGTGTCACCTACCCATAAAATGTACTATACAAGGCGTCAACAACGTGCATCATCGCAGAGCCATACATTTTACATTTTATAAGATGCGAGCCCTATCAGAAATCAACCTCCGGTAGGTTTTATAGTGTTTATAAATTTTATTGTATATTACTACACTTCCTGATATTTCCGTAAGTGGGACTAGCCTGCGCGCTTTTCCGTGTTCACCCCCCCCCCCCCCCCCCTAACATCTCTCCAGCCCAGCCCCCTACCGCTAACGCTGTGGCAAAAAGTGCACAATTTACAATCGTTAAATTTAAGCTGTAAACTGTCTCATTATTTTTCATTTCCGACACTCATGTCTCGTGGCTCCGCTAAAAATATAGCATTTGCGTCTAAAATATGAACAGAACATTTATTTGACTTGTGGTGCTTTTCATTTTCATTATATCACGTGGTTTTCATAAAGAAAATTAGGTGAGAGCCGAGGAGAATCCCCTGCCCACACAACCACTCCCCCGCGCCTCCACAAGACACTCGTGTCATAATTTTTTTGACATACAATATAATAAATATTATCATGCACACAAACATAAAATATTATGTTGATAGTGGACGTCCGGGAGCATTGATGAGAGTGCCTCTCTCTAATTGCACTTACGTTTTAATACATCAATGACTTACATTTAAAAAAAAAATATGACAGAGCTGCGTTGTATCCACTGCGCAGTGATGTTTACAGTAGCAACGAGCTGGGTTGGTGATGTACGGCAGTGTTTCTGCTACTTCCATTCTGTTCGATTGGTGAGTCTATCGACGGCTTGGTTATTATTAAATCCTTAGTTGTGTTCGACGGTCAAAGCATTTGTAATTGTTTAAAATAACTCACGTCCTACGATTGACTTTCTTACACCAGTGGGCTTTCCAAGATTCTTTACTTATTTAAGTATAATTTAAATTCATTTGTTTTATAATATTCTATAAATAATACATGAGCAAACGAGCAAGCCGCTCACCTAACGGTAAGCGACACGGTTACACATCAACAGTAGCAACACTGTCCTATATAACAGTCTTTGGGGTTTTATAATCAAAACTAATTATTTATACTCTTACACAATGCAATAAAACGCGTTAAATAGTATAGTAACATAATTAAATAGTGCCTGGACAACGTTGGTTAGCGGCAAAAACAGACATTAGGGTGGTGTCAAATCAGCGGAGGTGAGCCTATCGCCATGTCGGGCACAAAGAATCATGGCAAGTTTTTACCTGAGTGTTTCAGTTAGCGTCTAGGATTAAGATATGTAAAAACAAATATAATTTAAATATGTAATATTTTCCACAGTTTTAGTTTTACTTTTAAAAGCCACAAAATTATGTTCATAATTAAAAGTAAATCAATTGTACTTCCGGTTTCGTTATTTCTGATCTGTAGTGACATATAAAAAGTGTTGCCACCTAAGAATAAAAGTGGCAGAACACGGTAGATATTACCTTTTATTTTTATATAAAAGAAGTGATAATAATATGTAACGATTATTCTTGAATACTAATATTGTATTTAAAATAAACACCGAATGGATTTTTTGCCATTCAGTGTTAAGTTGGCGTAAAAGATTGTTCCATTTCTCACGCTAGAAAGTAATTATAAAAGAAGTAATAGCAACCCAGCCGAAGACAGTGAGCGTCTTATTATGACATTTTGAATTCGGTTTATTTACATCAGTGCCAGTGATCTCGAACCTACCGATTTTTCGGTATTTCTACCGATTTTGGGCCAGTCCTACCGAAATACCGAAATGACATGATTTTTCAACGATTTTTTGAAAGCTAGAAAATTCTCCCGATTTTTATACCGATTTTCAGCGATTGGAAGATTAAAATCCCCTTTTTCTTATATATTTTGCGATTACTTGGTTAAATAATATGTTGCTGTTTGGGGCGGCGGGGGACAGTATTTTTAAATGGGTGGCAAAATTTGTTTAAAATTTTTAGATTCATGAGGGTGGGGTGGGTGTATGCGTGACTCTCGTTTGTTAAAATTACTTTCTTTTGGTACAATAATAGTCCCTAGACTTTAAAATTAAGAGGGTTTTCATTGAATATTGCTTGTTTTTTGCATATACCGATTTTTGCTCCAATATACCGATTTTTCTTGGCAACTCTACCGATTTCACATATTGTCGTCCGAGACCACTATAAATACAGCCTATATCTGCTATCATATCTCATTGACAGATAAGTGATAACCATTAACTATGACTTTTGTTTTAATTTTCCCTTTTTATTGGGATGGCAAAGAGTTCAAGCAACTGGATGCATAAAGCAGCAGACCGGGCTCTGTGGCGTATCTTGGGAGAGGCCTATGTCCAACGGTGGACTGCACCAGGTTGATGATGATGAAAAGGTTCAAACCCATACAGCCAGCCATCTTATGTGATATTTTTGTTTCTTTTTTTTACTATGTACTATGTCGTAGTAAAGCAGTGGCTACCTTACCAAGACTTTATCGAGCAGTTTTGGCGGCAACGAAAAAACACTTGATTGCCACAGTTAATTCAATTCATTTCATTTGAGCCCTTTAATAGAATTATATTGGATAATATACCTCCATAATTATGCAATATAACACTAAGTATCACCAAAATAATGAATTAAAACAAGAGCACCTCATGACACTTTAAAGTTCCCGCCAAAACTCTCTATGAAAATTTTAAATAACTCATAACTTTTTTTTGTGGGTTCCAAATAAAAAAAATCTTTTTGATTGGGTTCAGGATAAGTATATTCTATCGTTCTAACATTTTTTCATTCCAAGACGCGCCAAATTGATATCAGGTAAAACGTTGTATGGAACTTGCCATCATTCTTTCAGTCTCCGAGCTGATACTGAATAGAAAACCTCAATATATGTATACACACCATTGATTAAATCGGCAAGATATGCTACAGGGTCATTTTGTCATTGCGAACCGCCTACTCGTCTTAACATCTGCTGACATTGTGTCCGAAATTATCGGTGAATAACGTATTGACCGATGATTTAGTAAAGGCCGCAGGAACGCGCTGGATGTGAGCTGCTTTTGACAGGTCCGGAACAGATCTGGAAATCTTCGGGGGAGGCATATGTTCAGCAGTGGACGTCATGTGGCTGATGATGATGATGATGAATTTGTTCAACAAAAATCCCGGTTGTTATTTTCAGATTTTTCGGTAATTTTATAGTTTTATTCGGATATAGGTGCTTTTGATGTTGCCGCTGTGATGAATTCTCTAACAACAGTAGTAGTGGCATTGGGACCTGTAAAATTAAAATTATATTTTATTAAATTTTATTTTGTTCGAAACTTTTACTTTTTTAACCGACTTCAAAAAGGAGGTTCTGTATTCGATCCGTATGCATCTATGTGTGTTTGTATGTATGTATGTAAATTTGTATGGCCGCAAGTTTCTCAAAAACTACTGATCCGATTTAGATGTGGTTTTCGATATTCAAATGTATATTTCTCAGGAAAGGTTTTCGTATATAATTTATGAAGATCTGATGAAGATCTTCGGAGATAGGGGAGACCGGGGATGGTTGGCGATAGGGGCAGGATGAATAACCGTCAATAACTCGAGCTATGTTAAAGTGTTGCGTTGTCCTGATATACACGAAAAACCGTTAACTGTTTACGAATCTTCATCGCAAAGGCGGCACCGCAGGCGCACGTAATCCGCGAGATAAAACGATTTATCGAAAAATGATACCTATGAGTAATTATTTACCTCTTAATATTATTTGTATTGAAGCATTTATACTCGATGCTATGTACTTTCAAGCAATTTAAAGTAAGAGTTTGGTTATTGATGATTATTTTAGTGTATTTTTTTTTATATATTTCGACACAGTTTTGAGGTACTCACATGTGGTTGAAATCTAAAAAGCTGGTTGGGGCTGGTAGACAAACTTTGTATTGGGGCTAGTTGACTACCTACAAAATGTACTACGTAATAATCGAAATATTCTTCACATGGAATAAAGTGAGCTTTTCGTCAAATTTATCAAAAGTTTGTTATTTTAAAACCATGCAGATTTACAAAATAATAACTTATCGAAACAGTAAACCCTCTGCTGCTGGTAGGATTTTTGTTTCCGCCCCACTAACGGATATCCTACAAAAAGTGTCAAATGATGTGTAAATTATGTAAATGTTACTGACATTTTATCTTAATAAGGTACATTGATACATTGTAAATAAGTATTTGTTGCGTTTTCTTTTATTATATTGCCGTATTTTATACCACTTACTTCGTAGGTCAATTTACCCCAAGTGAATAGTCCACCAACCCCAGGCATGGGGTAGATTGACTTGATTTTCTTGTTCCACAAAATGGCTTTTGTACACTATGTTATTAACAATTGCGAGGTTTTTGGTATTTCCTTCGAAAGCTTATTAGTTTACCTATCGAACTTATAGGATTTTTTGACATTGTATACTGAAACAAAAAAGTTATAAGCGTCCAAGCCGAAATTTGGTCAACTATCCCCGGTCTCCCCTACATAATGGAACTCTTCAATAACTAACAGCAGATGACTCGCTACAATCGGATATCTGTGATGTATTGTTTACACCATTCCATAATTAACTAACAAAAAAGCAATAAATAAAAACTTTTTAACAAAATATAACCGGACTTCAAAACCTCTACAAATAAAAAAAAATATTTAAATTTGCATTCGCTTATTATATATGTATATTTGGAGTCGGTGCCTAATTTAAATTGAAAGATATTTTCGTATATTTGCTGGTGTATATCTTTAGCTTAGCTGACAACTTAAAAAGTTTTATACTCAAGGAAACCCATGTACAGATTTCTGCCGGACTCAGAATGATTATAGCAGACATAAAACTTAGAGCAGATTTCAACTGGTTGTGTATGCTTTTTCTAGATTGTATATCTATATATATAAAAGAAAGTGGTGTTAGTTACACCACTTATAACTCAAGAACGGCTGAACGGATTTAGCTGAAAATTGGTGGAAAGGTACCTTAGAACCAGGAGACGGATATAGGATACTTTTTATTCCGGGAAAATATAAACCGGGACTTTTATCCCGGATAATCGTTTTCTGTCAGTGGAACCGCAAGAAAACAAGATAGAGATAGTTTGTAATGCAAAGGAGGACATAGGCTACTATTATCCCGGAAAACAGACACCGGGAATTTTATTCCGGATTTTTTTTCTCGCGGTTTTTTTTAGGGATATGACCCTACATCTCTATTTATTATAAAAATAAGTCCCCTATCGCATCTGTCTGTCTCTTGAACGCGATAAACTCAAACACTGCTTAACGGATTTTCATACGTTTTTCATCACGACGTTGTGATTCAAGAGGAATAGGTAATTCATAAATATTTTGTACGACAGAAAAACAAATGTAGGTTTACAGTATTATGCTTTGCTACCTGTGCTAAGCCAGGGCGGGCCGCTAGTATCTACTAAAACCGATGCAATGTTTATAAAAATACATAAGGACCAGTTTGTTTGCACTAATTATCTAAAACTATAATCGTGCGAAATGTTAGCACAGCAACTGGGAGTTTACCTACTGAATATCGTGTGTATTGAGTAGAGTTTTGCTCGTATTTAATCAGTAATGTCATTGAAGCGTTAGGGAGTGATCGATGGAGCAATCTGATTCCAATGACACTAACCGACACTGTTTGAGTGAGCGAGGCAGACGCGGGACAGATGCGGGGCATAAGCGGGACGCGGGCGTGTCGCCGCCGAGGGACGGCCCACTCACTCGAGACAAAAAAGCTCGCTCGAGATTTGCTCAAAGTGCCCACTTATCAAGATATTATTCTTTGAGATTCAACGATTACCAACAGCGGCGGCGCGGCACCAGAGACGGCTATAAAAATACTCCGCGCGCCGTTCACCATGAGTTTTAAACATTTCTACGGCTGACACGCTTCTAGAGCCAATAGAGGAAAGCTCATCCAATAATTCCCATGGGAGCAAATGACCTAGTAATAAGTAGGACATGATTCACCCGTGTGCCGAATTTCATTCAAACCCGTTCAGTAGTTTCTTTGTTTACCTCTAAAACATCCATACATTTTCAGAAGCTATCACACACACGCTCTCACGCCTTTTATCGGCGAAGGGGTAGGCAGAGACGCAATTAACGCACCTACTTTTCGCCGCGCGTAATCCGTCTCATGATGTGACAGGGGACGAGCCTATCGCCATATCGGGCACGGACTCCAGGCTAATACTGAATGGAAAAAAACAATATCACTTTGCCCGACCCGGGGATCGAACCCGAGACCTCAGCATTGCAGTAGTACCGTAATACAACGAGGCAGTCAGCTTTCATATTTATAATATTAGTAAGACAAGAAGTAATGTTACACATTTTTTTGCTTTCACTTTTTAGCGCCTTACCATAATATTATTATTGTATAAGACTCATGTGGTGTCTAAGTATTAGCGATACAATGATTAATATAACTAAATTTGCATATTAATTCATGTATTTCTTTTACTGCAATCCTCGTTGATGGCCCTAAATAAGTAAATCATCATATTATGCAAGTCTGATTAAGATACTGCGGCAGGTGAAAGAAGTAAAGAAAATGACTTCAGCTTAGTCAGCGTTTAAAAACGCTGGCGCCAACTAGAGCGAGTAGCTACTTCCGCAGGCACAGTACTTCGGCTCGTCACACCACGGCTGTTCTCAAAAGATGCTGCTTTGCAAAATAGTGAGCCAATAAATGTTATTCTATCCGATTTAAAAGCCGAGCATAGTCGGCATTAGCATTTATATGGGTTGCAGACTGAACACTAAGCTAAGGTAGTTAAGCTTAGTTCGCGAAACCAAGAAAATTTCACATAGAACATAGATTAGTTTACATAGTTTGCGGTCTGCACACTGCAAGTATTTTAATACTTGTGTGCAGACATCAAACATCTTTTTTAAAAGATGTCAGCTATAGAAGCTGAGGTAAATTGACTTAGTTAAGTTATCGATCTGCAACCAGGATAAAAGTCTCTAAAAAAACACATGGCTGCTACTTATACCCCAATTGATATTTATGAACCTAAGTAATTGTACCAGCACGAAGGCTGAACAGGATGTTCAGCTGAAGTTTTCAGCTGCCGAGAGGGGATACCCAACAGATTTTCATGTAAATGCGCGCTTCAGAGAAACGGTGAGATCCGGTATTGATAACTTATCGACTACCACTTACCAATGCTCTGGATTCACCAGCTCTTGCAGATCGTACAGCTTCAACAGCGACACTCATGCGCACAATTGAGGAACGTCTAAGACACTATAATGTAATGGTTAAACGCTATTGGTTCACAGCGGAGTATTCACCAACGGGTTCTTGTCGCACTCTCTTTCTCTGTTCTGTGTGTCGCACGATCGAAATAAAAGTATCGCATCGGATTTTCCAAAAAACAAACTGTCGCCTATCGTGAGCGCATCGCATTGGTAGGAGTACTTTTGCTTAGCCGATGGTAGCCGATCCCTCGTGGAGTTCGAGGTTCGTTACGCCCTCTGGCGACGGTTCGTGATAGATAGATACGGACCCTGAAACGGAAACGGATTCCCGATGCAGCGCACATTAAATTGAAAATGGTTAGGTATGATGATACAGTAATCACTGCATAGTATAAAACAAAGTCGCTTCCCGCTGTCTGTCCCTATGTCCCTATGTATGCTTAGATCTTTAAAACTACGCAATGGATTTTGATGCGGTTCTTTTAAATAAATATAGTGATTTAACAGGAAGGTTTTTATGTATAATACATGCATAATATAGTACTGGAACACTGATAATTTTAGAGGTTTCTAATGTGATGTCGTAGATAAACACATTTATTTGCGCTTACATTGCAGACGCTGGCTAAACTCTACGAGATAGATCAAAATAATGTACTACACTTTTGTACACCTTAAAAAGGTCTACAAAAAAGTCCGCGATGGTATATGTCTATCTCTTAGGGATAACCCACAATAACCATTCTTTATCCTTTACTTTTTACGAGAAATAATGGCTTATTTACGAAGCGATTTTATGCAATATAACATTAATCCTTATCCAATTAAATACCTTAAATACGTTATGCAATTAATATAGATCAATATAGCCCTTTGCAGCATGTAAATTAAATAAATATTTTCGAAGATATTACAGATTTAAAATGCAGGGACGGCGCGGCCGGCGGGTGCCTATATATAGCGCGTCGTAGGTCTCGCTTCTCGAAAATAAATAGTTTATGCTAATATTATAAAGAGGAAAAATTTGATTGTTTGTTTGTTTTTAATGGATAACCTCCAAAAGTTCTGGACCGATTTTGAAAATTCTTTCACTAATAGGAAGATACATTACTCCTGAGTGCTACAGGCTACTTTTTATCCCGGAAAAATTCAAACCAAGACTTTTATACCGGTTTTTTTTTTCTCGCGCGTGGAGCTTTCACAGCCAGTCTACTAAACCAATTTCGATGAAATTTGATAGGGAGATAGTTTAAGACCCTGGGACGGACCTACGCTATATCTAATTCCGGGAAAAAATAAACCGGGACTTTCATTCCGGAAAATCTTTTTCTGCGTGTGGAACCTTCACTAGAATTAAGTAGGTATGGAGATAGTTTGAGATCCAGAGGAGGACATAGGCTACTTGATTCCGGAAGAACATAAACAGGCAAATTTATCTCGGATTTTTTTTTCTCGCAAGTGTAGCCGTCACGGTCAAACCACTGAACTGATTGCGATGAAATTTGAAAGAGAAATAGTTTAAAACCCTGGGAAGGACCTTTGCTACTTCTTATCTCGGAAAACATAACGCGAGACTTTTATTCCGGCAAATATTTTCTTGCAGGTGGAACTACGAGCGAATACGTATGAAGATAGTTTGAGATCCAGGGAAAAACAGACTATTTTTTATCTTTTTATAAACTCAAAAACTACCGAACGTATTTTCATATGTCTTTCACCAGTTGACGGATTGATTCAAGAGGAAGGTTTATGAGTATCCTACTAATATTATAAAGGCGAAAGTTTGTAAGAATGTATGGATGTTTGGATGTCTGGATGTTTGGATGTTTGGATGTATGGATGTAAGGATGTTTGTTCCTCTTTCACGCAAAAACTACTGAACGGATTTCAATGAAATTTGGCACACGGGTAGATCATGTCCTGGATTAACACATAGGCTACTTTTTATCCCGGGAAAATATAAACCGGGACTTTTATCCCGGAAAAACTTTTTAATGCGGGCGGAGCCGCGGGCAAAAGCTAGTATTACATAAATGTTTTGTATGAGAGAAAAATAAATTGCGGCATATAATATTATGCTTTGCTACCTGTGCAAAGCCAGGGCGGACCGCTAGTAATAATTATAAACTAAAACGTAATTTAATAGTGCCAACATCGAAGATCTGCTACAGAGCTATAGTACATTTTACAGTTGAAGTGCCAAGGGAATGGTAGGGGCGTGAGATGACGTGAGCGACGGTTATATCTATTAAGGACTCTTTGCTTTGATTCGATCTCAACTTAGCAGTTGACAGTCTGCTATACACCGAAGCTACATAATACACTAATACATGACAAAATGAAATAATTTAGTTGTTAAGGTTTTTTATATACCAATGGTACAGCAACGTTTTAATAATTTTCGCCGCCACCGTGATACTGTGAGCGTCACACACATGAAGCATATTGTCACTCAATTGAGTGATACTAGTGCAGACAAATTGGTTCAGATGACTTACAGCTTGGCTACACACAGCGCGGCAATGCGCTGATTCTAGCTACGCTGAAAGACTGACATAGCGTGAAAAATGGAATCAGCGCTCTAAAGTATATTTCACATAATATAAATATATACAATGTGACACATGACACGTGTAACAATATCACTTGTTGAATAAAGCCGAAAGCGGATTGTTACTGCATAATATTCAATTTTTTTAATTCTTAATGGTTCCAACGGTTGTAGATTATCTGATAGTGGGTACAATAGCCAACTGAACGCTATAGGACTGTTAGCTAAGAGTTTTACTCTGCTCACCTCTTACCGTCGTACTTGGTCCACACGATTTTTTGAATTAATGTTAGTGTGCAGTTTGAACGCGCTGAACATACCGCTTAGCGCATAAATATACGACCGGCTGGTAATAGAAATCAGCGGCGATCGCGCAGTGTTTGTCGGACGTGTTCGGTAATTAGATTCTGTTTGCCGGTCGTTCACTCGCGCCGCCAATTAGATAAGTTACCGTACGATGTGCTGTAGGCACACCACATGCTACAGCACCCTGCTACGGACGCTACGAGTGCTACGCTTCCTGTGCGTAGCTAATCTATACTAATATTATAAAGCTGAAGAGTTTGTTTGTTTGTTTGTTTGTTTGTTTGAACGCGCTAATCTCAGGAACTACTGGTTCGAATTGAAAAATTCTTTTTGTGTTGAATAGACCATTTATTGAGGAAGGTTTTAGGGTATATAACATCACGATGCAACTATAAGAAGCGAAGAAATAATGGAAAATGTGAAAAAAACGGGGAAAATTATTCATCCTTGAGGGCTTCCTTTGGGTGCACTGCGAAAACGGTTCAACATACCAAAAATATATGTATGACAGAATTATTCCTCTTGAAATGATCTAAAAAAATGTCCGCGACAGTATATGTCTATCTTTTAAGATTAACTCACTAGAACCGTTTTTATGGTAATCAAATTTGGTCGAAATTAATGCATTATTTGTTAAGAGTTGTATCAATGTCATAATATTAATCTTTATCCAAATAGATGTGTTGGATAGAGTGATTCAACGGGAAGGTTTTTATGTACTTTTAGCCCGGAAAAATTCATTAACGCGGGCGAAGCCGTGGGCAAAAGCTATGCCCTATAATTTCAACGCAGCCGGCTTTTGGGGTACAACATGTAGCGTAGTTGCATTGGTGTGAATATCAGCTTGAGTATTTCAGTAACTATAATCCCACCAAAAACATAAATGTAAAAAAGGAGAGCCAAGTTCAATACAAAAATTATGCTTGTCTGTGGACTTCGCCGCAAAAAGAATGGAGATCTAAATGAGTGCCAAGTTCTATGCAAAATCCAAATATGTATTTATAGGACCAAATCACATTATGAACAAGTATTAAACTCTATTTCCTTGCTTTATTGGATACCTATAACAATTAGTGTTATTTAAAAATGTGAGATCTTAAAGTAGGTTAGATTTGACTTGACCAGTTTTCATTACATCAGTCAGTTTATAAAGTTATTCAACATACATATCTGATAAAAACCACAGCCAAGCATAATTTTTGTATTGAACTTGGCTCTCCTTTTTTACATTTATGTTTTTGGTGGGACATTATTACTTTTTGTAAAGAAAACTAGGTAGGTATTGAGTTATGTGGTGCCGCGCACCGCCGACGACACACCGTTGGCCGGTTGTTTAGCGCGTATTACAAGTTTTTTGTATGGGGACACCACTTATTTTTTTACTTAACTTTATTTTTATATTACTGTTATATAACAAATATAATAATACATATATTGGGATAGTTTCAAATATCTGCTTGTATCGGTCCCAACGCTACAATATATTGTTACTGAAAGTCAAGGCAAATTAGGCAAAAATATTTTTTTGTGCGGGTATTAATGACATGATCTACAATTTTTGCTATAAAAGCATAGAACGTTTGAAAGTTCGAGTCATCATTCCGCTCTGAGCAGCCGTCTCGGACGGACCTATTGTTTGTTGTAGCGCTCGCTACAACTTTCATTGTTCCGCCCGGGTACCTGCTCGGTGCGTCCGCAGCGACCTCGCTGCCGTCAAGGCTACACAGGTAGCAAAGGGGCAACCTTTTGCTATTTTGTTAGCCTATTTCGGGCCAAGCCGCGTCCTTTTCAGGACAGGGTTTAGCCCAATTTGTTTCTAATCGACGTTTGGCCCCTTCAGGGTATTGGCTCGGCGGAAACCTAACGGTGTCAACAAGCCGAGTCGCGTCACCGGCAACGCGCTACGCCCCTTCAGGGCAAGGCAAAGCCGACGGGTACGGATCCGGAGGCTGCGGAGGCACACCGCAGTCTCTCCCGTACATCACCTTCCCAACCCTACCCTTTCCTTAAAATCCATCCCGTGTATCGGTTGAGCGTGCGGCCTCCGGTCAATACCGCTTACGGTACACGGACTGTTAGGAACCCTTTTGCACATTAAGATTGGCAAAAGGGAGACAAGCTTAGGGCACACCCTAATTTAAGTACACCCCCCCTCGCCTATACCCGGCGAGGAGGGTCACGCACTACCTCACCCCCGGGCACTCCCACCCGGGGACTTAGTCTACCGCGACCGCGACCCGCGATCCGCGACCGAACGTTTGTGCGACAGCCGGCCTGGTTTCTTTGTGTGTTCTTTCCCAGGCGGAACGCACCCGGAGCATAGGGAACACACACGCGGTCCCTTAAACAACCCTGCCATGGACGTGGACCCAGCCTCTATAATGGCAGGTTCCACGTCCACGGAACCCCTAACCGACCCCGTAGTATCGGGTATCCCGCTCTCGCAGCTCAAAACTGCGTTGAGAGCCCTGATTGTCACCGACGGTGGCTTCAGGGATTATATGTCCACGTTGCTCCACAACGTTAGGGAGCAACTCTCGGAGACTCCAACTCCGTCGGGATCGTCCGGGGCCCCGGTCGCCAAACAAGCGGCCGGGACCGCGGACGGTTCCGACGAAGCCATGGAGACCGTTTCGGGCTCCCTAAAACGCCCCGTGCCGTCTTCCTCTTCCTCCTGCGACTCGCAGGCGGAAACCTCGTCGTCGGAACTCGACGACGAAGGCTTCACGACTGTGAAGCGCGGGAGAAAGAAGAAGAAAGCCGTGACCCCAAACCCGGACAGCATTGTCCCTACCCCCGCGCCTTCAGCGCCTACCAACAAAATGCAGTCGAGCTCCGCGAATCCCGCGGGTTCGTCGTCGCCGCCACCATCCCACCCATCCCAACCGCAAAACCCGAGGGGGCCTAAAAAACCTCCAAGGGTTAACATGCAACTCCCGCCGGGCAAAACCATGCAGGCCCTCTTCAAAGAGCTGGAAAACCAGCACATTTCAATTCCCACGAACTCGTGGAACGGGAGCCAGCAGCTCCTCTCCCTTCAGCCCGGCTCTATCTCGGATCATAGAGCACTTACAAAGTACCTCGATTCGAGGAATTATTATTACTACACCTTCTCTCTCCCGGATGAACGTCGCTTTCGCTACGTCATCCGTGGCATTCCGACCCAAATGTCGACCAATGAGGTCAGAGAAGGCCTCCAGGCCAAAGGCATCAACGCCTTAGAGGTGCACCGTATGCACCGCCAATCCCGCGCTTCTCAGCCTGGCGCTGAATACGAGATGGTGTTAGCCATCCTCGAGACCCCCGCGGACGTCAAACGTCTTTACGAAATTAGGGACATTTCGGGGCTAGGCGGCTTCACCGTCGAGTCCCCTCACAAGAAAGGCCAAATAGGGCAGTGTCACAACTGCCAAAAGTACGGCCACAGCTCTCGTGGCTGCCGCCTCCCCGCCAGGTGCGTCAAGTGCCTCGGCGAACACGGCACATCTGCGTGCCCTCGTCCTAAGGACCGTTCCCAATGCACGGAGCCGCCTTCGTGCACAAACTGCCGGCAATCGGGCCACCCCGCCAATTACCGCGGATGCCCCAAAGCCCCCAAAAAGACCATGAGAGCTCCTAAAGCTCCTAAGGCACCCGCCCCTCAGGCACCCCAGACCAACTTCAGACTGGCACCTACGCCGGTTCAAAATGCATGGTTCCCTACCACGCCCCGCAACGACCCACGTCTCCAGGCCCGTGGCGGTGTCATTCCCGCCACCCCGGCCGCAACCACAACCAAACCCACTCCCGCTCCCAAACCCATCCCTTCGGCCTCCACGGCTCCTGCCCCGCAGGTGGCCAAGCCGAAAAAACCGGTGGCGACGACCTCACCCGCCCCCCCTACATCATCCTCTGCGCATAACGCAAAAGTCGAGTTCCTTCTGAACTCGTCTGAGCTGATGACTCTCACAGCTCAGATGGCCGACCTTGTGGCCCGTAGTGAATCCCTCGATCGCCCCGACGTTGATCTGGTCAACGAAATCCTCCGCATCCAGACGCGGAGGTACCAGATCACCGTAGGCGTCCTTTTTTCGTCATCATAAATGGCGCAACCAACAATTCTTAATCCCTCTATGCGGACCAAACCCCGCTCCCTCAGAGTGGGGTTTTTCAACATTGACGGTATTCATGGCCAACGAGCCGAAATTTCTGATTTTGTCCGCGAAAACAAATTAGACGTTTTCCTCCTCCAGGAAACGTTTCTCAAACCATCTCACCGCAATCCCAACATCCCCAATTTCAATCTGGTACGTAATGATCGTACCAGTGGCCCTCTTGGAGGCACTCTCATTTATTTCAAAAGGTCCCTGCACTGCATACCCCTTGACCCACCTGCTAACTTGAGGAACATTGAGGCTTCAGTCTGTAGGCTAGCCATGACAGGACATCCGCCGATCACCATCATATCGGCCTACCTCTCGCCCACTAAGGAGCTTCACTCCCATGAACTAGATACCCTATTTGCGATGGGGGACTCCGTCATTGTGGCGGGAGACCTCAACGCCAAGAACACTCTCTGGGGCTGTCTCTACACCAACGCTAGAGGCACCGCGCTAGAGAGTTGTCTTGAAACCATAGACATGAGCATTCTGGTTCCTTCTGAACCAACCCACTATAGTACAAACGACAACTACCGACCTGACATACTCGACATAGCGCTCGTAAGGAACGTAAGCCTACGCGTACGTTCCATGCAGGTGCTACAAGAGTTAGACTCTGACCACAGACCTGTGATCCTAGACTTAGCCCCCCAACACGGCCCAACAGACACAGGTCCTAATGTTCCGATGAAGGTGAAAACGAATTGGCGCCTCCTTGGCACCAAACTCGCGGACACCTCATCCCCAGATCTCTCCGCGATCCCGACCAACATCGTGACTCCTGAAGAGACGACAGGCGCGATACGCTCCTTCACGAACCACCTCCAGAACGTCTTGAGCGAAAGCTCCGAGAAGGTGCCAGAGACTGTTCACAGTCACTGGCAAATTCCCGACGACGTTCGGTGGTGGGTGAGGTTGCGTAACGCAACGCTCAGAGCCTGCGCGACGAATCCCATTCCGGAACGACGACATCTTGCGCGCTACCTCCAACGCGAGGTCAAGCGTCGCATAAAGGATGTCGTCGATTCGAGATGGGAAACCCGCTTAGCCGAGATCGAACCGACACACCAGGCCTTCTGGCACCTGTGTCGTTCCTTCAGGAGAAACGATGTGGCCTCCATGCCTCCGCTCAATCGTCCGAATCAACGCCCGGCGTTTGATGACGACGAGAAAGCGGAGCTTCTGGCAGACAGCCTGGAGTCTCAATGTTCTCTCTCATCCGTACCCGTAGACCCCGACGATCTTGTTGCGGTTAATTCATTTGTCGAAAGTAGGAACGCGGTCCGGCCACCGCCGATCTCTCGCGACCAAAACGACGACGATATTATAAACCTCGACCCGGACGTCGACCCGCCGCCCGATCCCCTTGCGCCGGTGACGATCGAAGAAGTCATCGCTCTGATCAAGGCACTCAAACGTAGGAAAGCCCCCGGGGGCGACAGGATCCCCACTCGTATGATTAAGATGCTCCCGGAGCATCTAGTTATCAAGCTCACCGCGATTTTCAATGCCGCCTTTCAAAACTGCCTCTTCCCAGAGACCTGGAAGGAGGCGGTGGTGATAGGCATTCACAAACCGGGTAAACCCGCATCCGAACCGTCCTCCTATAGGCCAATCAGTCTGCTTAGCACGCTAGGCAAAATGTATGAGCGGATCGTCCTCGACCGCCTCCAAATAGTCGCTCTCAACAACCATCTGATCCCTCCGGAGCAGTTTGGTTTCCGTCCCAAACACAATTGCGTAAATCAGGTGCTCCGCATCACGGAGCACGTTCACGAACAATTCTTTAAAGGAATGCCTACTGGCGCCCTCTTCTTCGATATTGAAAAAGCTTTCGACAGAGTGTGGCACAACGGCTTGCTTTTCAAGCTGTACACTCTCAACGTGCCCACACAGCTCGTGCACATCATACGAGACTTTCTGTCGAATCGCGGATTCAAATATCGAGTGGAGGGAACCCTCTCTTCGCGGCACACGATCACGGCCGGAGTCCCGCAAGGCTCCGCGCTTTCCCCATTTCTTTTCTCGCTGTACACTAGCGATATCCCAAGACCTAAAAATGCCCATCTGGCCCTCTTCGCGGACGATACCGCAATCTACGCTTCACGTAGAGACCCCGACGATGTGGTGCGCACTTTGCAAGCCGCCGCCGACGAACTCGGTGCGTGGTTCCGCAAATGGCGAATCACCGTCAACCCCACCAAAAGTCAGGCAATCCTGTTCACTTTGAAGAGGAGAATTCATATACCCAATTACCAAGTCCGCATGTCCAACCAGGTTATTCCCTGGACGGAGAAAGCCAAATATTTAGGAGTAACCCTTGATCAGAGGTTGACCTTCGTCCCACACGTAAACGCGGTACGCGCGCGAGCCGCATTCGCGGTGAGCCAGTTGCACTGGCTCACAAATAGAAAAAGTAAAATGTCCGTCCGCAACAAGATTAGGATATATACGACATGCATTAGGCCGATTATGACGTACGCATCACCCGTATTCGCCCACATACCGCCTGCTCGACTTAAGCGTATGCAGGTCCTGCAAAATAAGTTTCTACGACACGCTCTTGGTGCCCCGTGGTACGTTCGCAATCGCAACCTCCACGTGGACACCAATATGCCGACCATCAGGCATTTCATGCAAAAGGCCAGCAAACGCTACTTCGAGCGAGCGGAAAAACACCCAAATACGCTTATCCGTAAAGCGTCGATATACACTCCATTCGACCGCGCTAAATGGAGACGGCCGCGCTCCTTTCTGACCGACCCAGAGGACGATATAACTCTGGCCATCCGCCGTAAGCACGAGTTCCTAAAACTCATACACTCTACAAGACCGCAGTTCCGTCCTCGCCGCCGAGGACCTCGCCGCGCCCCCCGTCACCCTGACCTCTCGTAGCAGTTCCGGCCCGCGTGTCGATGACTACGATCAACACGACAAATAGGATTAGGGATCAAAACCAATCTCCCCAAACGATGATGTCTTGTCCTCTCTCAGTGGCCGCCCTGAGCCGAGGTTCGTGACCCGTTAGTGGGTCGCCCTCAGCGTGGTCGCCTAAATTCCAAGGGTTACGAGCGCCTTCTGCGTTCACCCGAAAGTCCGGTGTGGCCAGAAAAGCCGACTCGCGTCAGGCTACTGGCCGATAGGTCCGTGTTAAAAAAAAAAAAAAAAAAAAAAAAAGTTCGAGTCAGTTGGTCATTGCCTTCGTGCCGGTCGTTCGCTTGGTGATATTTTTGTGAAAGTATTTCTGTAAAGTCAGTGGTACATATTTTTATTTAAATCAAAACCGTTGCAGTTTCTAATATCAGAATTGGGATGTGTAATCGATGCCCATACATGTGGATTATGTTCATTACATAGCTATGCTATGGGGTATGCTAAATACCAATGCTACTGTGGAGAACGTTATGTGTGCATGAGTTCGAATGAAGAAGTGTTAACGGTTAACGGCACCGTGATTGAACTGTTGGTGCTCAAATGTTTCTGTACGAGTGCCGCGTATAGCTTGGAAGCTGTTCCGAGGTGACCCGAACAGGATGACTGCGCGTGTGTCAACTAGCGCTAGATGCTAGTGGCTCCATTGCAGAGGATCGGGGACTGTATATGAAGTGTGGTATCGTATGACTCATTATTCTTGCTTGCGGGTTATGCTTTCCTTTATTTCTCCGTGATACCCGCAAATGTTGGGATCTCGTTTTGTCATGTGTGGCTACTGGACGTAATGTCCAGGCCACTTCGCGAATGGAGTTTTTGTTGTAGCGATAAAAATTAATGGCCATTCGGAGAGTTTGATATGAGTCTTAATCAAAGGTCAGAATAGGCCGAACGGTGTGTTACTATTTTTCTGAACCGGAGATCCGTTTGGTGTGTGCCCGGTGCGGAGTAACGTACTAGGATGTGTAGATACGTGCTGTTCAAACTGCGGACAGACGTGGTCCGATCAGGCAGGTGGCGCGTAACTGCGCTCTATGCACCACGGAACAGTGCATTCAAGCGCTGCGGAATTATGCGCTCTATGCGCGGCGGAATTATGCGCTCTATGCGCTGCGGAATTATGCGCTGCGGAATTATGCGCTTCTTGCGCTGCGGAATTGTTTGCGCTTTTGCGCTGCGGAATTGTTTGCGCTTTTGCGCTGCGGAATTGTTTGCGCTTTTGCGCTGCGGAATTGTTTGCGTTTTTGCTCTACGGAACGGTGCGCTTTTGCGCTACGGAACGGTGCGCTTTTGGCGCTACGGAACGGTGCGCTTCTGGCGCTACGGAACGGTGCGCTTTTGGCGCTACGAAATGGTGCGCTTTAAGCGCTGCGGAATGGCGCTCTCCAGTTGGAGTGGCCTTGTCATAGCCCCGACATTGTGGCTATCTCGTGCCCCGACATTGTGGCACGCTGTCACGACATTATGGTTTGTGGCAGTACGATTTTCGTAGCCCCGACATTGTGGCTATCTTATGCCCCGACATTGTGGCACTCTGTCACGACATTATGGTTTGTGGCAGTACGATTTTCGTAGCCCCGACATTGTGGCTATCTTATGCCCCGACATTGTGGCTATCTTATGCCCCGACATTGTGGCTATCTAATGCCCCGACATTGTGGCACTCTCTAGTTTGTGGTAGTGCGATTATTTTATAGTCCCGACATTGTGGCTATCTCGTGCTCCGAATGTGGCACTCTTTATGATATTGCTGCTGTTCTCTGGGACCCTGCTAGTGGTTGCTAGACGTTCTTGTTTCAGAAATGATTGTGTTCCATAACTCAACCATTACTGATTGGAAATTGCTTGATTGTGTTACAATGGGCAACTAAAGTTAAAATGTTTTGGGTGATGAGTCAATCCGCCCCTGAAGGAACTCTCGTGGGCGCTGCAGTCCTTATTTACTGCTGCCGTCACGAGGCTCATCATTCGTCTCGATTTATTGAGAATCGTTTGGATTGTACACAGCTTAGTAATTTTTGACAGCTGTGCCGTTGGAGAGACTAAAAAAAAAAAAAGTATGTGATCGAGGACGATCACATTGTCAGGAAAGGCCGTGTTAGGGCAAAAATATTTTTTGTGCGGGTATTAATGACATGATCTACAAGTTTTGCTATAAAAGCATAGAACGTTTGAAAGTTCGAGTCAGTTGGTCATTGCCTTCGTGCCGGTCGTTCGCTTGGTGATATTTTTGTGAAAGTATTTCTGTAAAGTCAGTGGTACATATTTTTATTTAAATCAAAACCGTTGCAGTTTCTAATAATATATATATATATATATATATATATATATATAGATAGCTTGACGGTAAATGTTGATCAGAGGCGACTTCACGCGAGCACTTTGTTGATCCAAAAATCTATGTTGATCCGGCGCCTTTTGTTGATCCAATATGCATTTCTGGTAACTAATGTGGCTCCAACCGGATCAACATCTACACTCACGGGACTGCTTGCTAACGTTTGCCGAAGTTGATCCGATATACAAATCCACCTTGCGATAGTTGCCCCCCCGTGATGGACATGTCCAAGGCAGCGTGTCTCACGCTGCCTCGGACACCAAAAGGCGGACACGATACGGTGTTTCGGGGGCTTCTGAGCCCCCGCAACAGGAAAAAGGACCGCAAAAACGCGGTACGCGCAGGGGCGGTTGCGGACGACAACTTAGACGTGAGTCGGAGGAAGCCCGCAGCCGTCCCTAATGAGCCGAAGAGGGCCATTTTAAAAAAAAAAAAAAACCTTGCGATAGTTACGGAAAATGTTGATCCGATTTAAATGAGCCAATCAGAGCACAGCAAACAGTCAGATTCAGATCAGATTGGCTGCGAGCATCCGTGACGTTTTATACACATCCAATTAATGATATTTTATTCACAGTATCAACATGTTACTAATACGGTGTCACTGAGCCCAATTGGTAATCACACTAATATTATAATGGCGAAAGTTTGTGAGAAAGTGTGTGAGCATGTTAGTTACGTCTTCACGCTCAAACAGCTGGACCAATTTTGATGAAATTTGATATAGCCGTAGTTGACATCCTGAATAATTACATAGACTAACTTTTATTCCGAAAAGTATTCCTGCTGGAATTTAAGCCGCGACTAACACCGCGGAGCGTAACTAGTCAAAGTATAAAAAAGTGATGCTATCTAAAGTGTCGTAGATTGTTTTATACTCCATGTGAAAGAGATAATTTATCTATATTTTTTGACTGTATTTTTTACTCTGTGATATAGGACTCTTACATTCCTTCAAAAGCTATTCAACTTCGTTCTGCTCCAGGGTACAACGCCCAAGGCACGGAACAAGAGTGTGGTGGTATTGTTCTTAAAAAAACGGTGATAACGCCTTTTTTAAGAATTACAGACCCATCTTCTTGAGCCATTTTTACAAGCTGTTCTCAAAAGTCATCACGAATCGTCTCAAGCGCTGGCTAGATGACTTCGAGCCTCCCGAACAAGCCGGATTCCGTAAAGATTATAGTACAATAAACCACATCCATACGCTGCGGCAAGTTATACAAAAAACTGGGGAGTATAATTTGCTACTTTGCTTAGCGTTCATGGACTATGAGAAAGATTCGATCGAGACCTGGGCTGTGCTGCAGTCTCTACAGCGGTGCCACATTGATCATCGGTACATCGAAGTGTTGAAGTGCTTGTATAAAACGCCACCATGTAGGTCCGAGTACAAGAACAGAGTTCGAAAGCTATTCCACTACACAGAGGCGTGAGACGGAGATGTTATCACTCCGAAACTGTTCACTGCCGCGTTGGAAGATGCTTACAAGCTCTTGGACTGGAAAGGACTCGGCATCAACATCAATGGCGAATACATCACTCACCTTTGTTTTGCCGATGACATCGGTGTACTAGCAGAATCGCTGGAGGGTCTGACCACAATGCTCAACCGAGTTTCTCAACTGGTGGGTCTCAGGATGAACATGGACAAGACTGAGATCATATCGAATGTTCATGTTGTGCCAACCCCGATTATCGTTGGGAGCTCAATTCTCGAAGTTGTAGACGAGTACGTCTATTTAGGTCAAGTAGTCCAACTCGGTAAGTCCAAATTTGAGAAAGAGATCAATCGACGAATCCAGCTCGGATGGGCAGCTTTCGGGAAACTAAGCAAGGTCTTCTCGTTCAAAATACCTCAGTGCCTGAAGACAAAAGTCTTCAATCAATGTGTGTTACCAGTAATGAGATGTATCTCATTACTGGTAACAGCACTGAGACGTGGCCTCTGACTATGGGCCGCCTAAGATGGCTCACGGTCACTCAGCGAGCTATGGAAAGGGATTTGCTAGGTGTTTCTCTACGGGATCGAATCAGAAATGAGGAGATCCGTAGAAGAACGAAAGTCACTGACATAGCCCAATGGATAAGCAAGCTGAAGTGGCAATGGGCAGGGCACATAGTTCGAAGAACTGACGGCAGATGGGACAAAAAAGTTTTCGAGTGGAGACCACGTACTGGCAAGCGTAGCTTCAGCCGTCCATCTGCAAGATGGACCGATGACTTGTTAAAGGCTGCAGGAACGCGCTGGATGCAGGCCGCTTTTGATAGGTCCATCTGGAAATCTTTGGGGGAGGCCTATGTTTAGCAGCGGACGCCATACGGCTGATAATGATGATGACGATACCGGACGATAGACCTCGATGATTGTTCTGTGGAAATGGACTCACAAATTTGCTGCATGAGAATGGACGTTTCATTTTTGTCTCCCACGAAAAGTCGCCCCTTTCTATCACACCAAGTTGTTTGAATACCCATCCGCTTTTTTTTTTTTGTAAGGCCATCTTCGGCGCATTAGGGACGGCTGCGGGCTTCCTCCGACTCACGTCTAAATTGTCGTCCGCAACCGCCCCTGCGCGTACCGCTGTTGCGGTTCTTCTCCTGTTGTTGCGGGGGCTCAGAAGCCCCCGTACACCGAAGGACGCCCTTGGTGTCCGAGGCAGCGTGAGACACGCTGCCGTCCATCACGGGGGTCACAGAAGTTGGCTAGACTAATAGGTGGGCGGCACCTCCCGCCCACCCGTGACCCCCGTTATTAGTCGCCTTTTACGACAGGCAGGGGATACCGTGGTGGAATTCTCCAAACGCCCCCAATCCACAGGGCAGACCCATCCGCTTTAGACTTGAAAATGTGTTAAATGCTCATAAAACATTTTTGCAAAACAGAAAACGCTTAATTATAAATGTGTTACCTAGTATTATACTACACTTTACCTTATAAGAGACTGAAATCTCAATGTTAAGAAGTTCAAAATAGCGACTTCTTTTCTTAAGTCTATTATTAGATCTGTCTTTTACTATCAATGGCATGCCCAAGTATCGATTTTGACGTCAATTGTCCTTAAAACAAAGAAATTCAAAATGGCGGCCACTTTTTTCAATTATAACATTGGATCTGCCCTTTGTACCTAAGGCCATGCTCAGATATCGATTTTGAGGTGGGTTGGCCTTAAAACAAAGAAATTCACAATGGTGGTCATTTTTTTGAAATCTAACATTAAATCTGCCCTTTATGATAATTCTCCCGTGAGAAAATTTTGTGTCACACATGCGCGCGCATCGTAAAACTTCACTCCCATAAATTTTTCATAACGCGCTTAAAGAAGTATAACTTCAAAAACAGAAGAAAACAGTTAAACAGATTTTGCCGCTTTGTGTTTCAGTACCTATTCGTCAATTTTGGCTCCGGATCAACTTAGTCAAAGTAAATGTCGCATATAAGTTAAATATATTCTGGATCAAAGTAATCACATTCAGTATCATTTTTTTGACCGTTAATGGATCCACAAATGTTGGTCAAAACGTCGACGAGTATGTTGAAAACCTGTGAGTGCAGATCCACCGACGTCACACGCGCATCAAACACGGATCAAAGTATATCAGTTTGCGACACTCGGAGCTGAGCAAACACGTGAAATAGGTGGATCAACATTTGTTCTAACTTCACACTGGAGCAACATTTACCGTAAATCCGTCATTATATATATATATATATATATATATATATATATATATATATATATATTTGTATGGGGACCTCCCTATTTTTTTACTTTTTATATTTTTAGATTTATTCCTACGCTTAAACACAATTACTGAGCTGGATTCCAAATTTCATCCTTCTAGGTCATCTGGAAGTAGGTTAGGTTTAGGTACTATATGTCAGACAGTTAGTCAGTGGTAAAATTTACGACTCTTTGACCTTCATATCTTTATAACCGTTTGAGCTAGCTTCTTGAAATTTGGGTTTCTAGAAGTCTTTAGTTTATGCATAAAATTAAACACACGTAGTTTTATGTGTTTACGTTAAAGAGGTTTTGAGTTATAGAAGGGTCAAAAGTGGCACCAAGTGGATCGTGAAATATTACACTCGGCGCAGGCTAGCCAGTTCCGTTGCTTGAACTTGGCTTGACACGCTGCCGTGTGTCTAGATATTAACGGAAACGTTATCAAAACAAACACGGTCCTACCAGCACTAAAGAATACAAGGCTCGTGTTGTGCCTACTGATGAAGGCAGGAGATTGTCAGCGGCAAAATATCCAAATCCTACTAATATTATAAATGCGAAAGTTTGTAAGTATGTATGGATGTATTAATATTTGTTTCTCTTTCCAGCAAACACTGAACGGATTACGATGAGCTTTGGCACACGGCTAGTTAATATCCTGGATTAACACATAGGCACATTTTATTTCGGGAAAATAAAAAGCGGGACTTTTATCCCGGAAAAACCTTATAACGCGGGCGTAGCCGCGGGCAAAATCTAGTATGTAATAAATGTTTTTGGAACATATTATATTATGTCTTAATATGAGCGAAGGATCTGGTATATACAGATTAAGTATCGAATCTGCGATCTGTCGGTTCTCGACGCAACGCTCGATGCGCCATAAAGATATAATGATAAATAAACATGTCCCCTTTATGTGAAACGAGTAAGCTGGAGGCAGTAGTATGGTTGTAGTGAGTACGCCGTACAGTAAAAGGGAGTGGAGGCGTGCGGCGGACTGGTGGGTCTCGTGCGGGACCATTACTCACAACGGTCGGACACAAGTTAATGCGCGTCATTTTTCCTGGTGTCGGTTGCTTTTGTCATGCGTCGGCTCAGCGGCGTGGCGGCGGGCTGGGCGGCGCGCGAGGGCCGACGGCCGGGTGTACTGCGCGCCGAGCCGTAAAGCCATTCAGTTAACACTTTTGCGAACGCTCCCATATTTTCTTTTAATATTTATCAAAAATAAATCACCTCATTAGCAAGTAAGGCATTTCACAGTGCTATGCATTTATCTGGCTGCATGCATCTATGCTTTCACTGGTGGTAGGTTTCTCATATGTAAGAGTCTCTCTGGGTGGGTACCGCCGCAATGTCTATTTCTACCGCCAAGCAGCAGTGGGCATATACTGTTGTATTTTGGTTTGAAGGACATTGTAGCTAGTGTAACTACAGTACATAATGAGACTTAACATCTTATGTCTCAGGAAGACGAGCGCAGTGGAATGCCACGGAGTACTTTGTAACTCAAGGTGCTGAATGGTCTTTCTACTGTTTATGGGTGGTCGTATCGCTTACCATCACGCGAATGACATGCTCGTTTCGTCGTTCAATGCTTCGGAATAAAGGGCTTCTTTATATTCTAATGTTATTCACCACTCACTACCCAACTAGTGGCTAATAAATGTTTTTTCATTCTTTTCACAACAATTAAACTTAGTAAGGGGTCACGATATAAATTTGCCTCGGTAGTAGTAGGACGTACTCATTTATTATTAATTCATTTAACTACCTTCAGCATGTGGTGATTATTCGAGACAAGATAGTGTACTAGTATCTGAATTAACCGAGGCATTAAACTGCGCCCAAACGATCAGGTTTATGTCGTAGTCGGGTGAAGGCACTCATTAGGCGGAAGTGCCTTCAACTATTTGTATCGGAGACTTCGGATTAATGCTCTCCGCCTGCTTGGATTTTGAACCATTAAACTTGGATTTAATACTGACTATATATAAATATAGTCAACAGATATTCTTGTACAAAGATATCAGCAACCAACCGACCGGTATGAAAAAAATGATCAACTTACTCAACTACCACTAAGATTACGACTGAAACCGACTGGGAGATAAGAGCGCGAATGAGAGTTCACATTGATACGGCACCCTTTTTATACACCCAACTGTCACTTCCACTACTAGTTTGACATCATGACTCATTTTCATAAATGGTCATTACCTACGTTATTTTTTTCTCTATTTATGGCACGAGAAGAGAAAGCCGTTCGCCTGGTGGTAGGCGATACGACCACCCATAAACAGTAGAAATACCATCCAGAACCTTGATTTACAAAGTACTGTGTGGCATTCCACTGCGCTCGTCATCCTGAGACATAAGATGTTAAGTCTCATTATGTCCAGTAGTTACACTGGCTGCAATGTCCTTCAAACCGAAACACAACAGTGCATGCACACTGCTGCTTGGCGGTAGAAATATACATTGCGGCATAATGAGTTACAGTGCAATTAAGGACTACAGAGCGAGGAGAACGAGGTATACAAGAGCAATTACTATATTAGTATTAAGTACCTATTTAGTAGTACTAGTGCTAAATAGTGTAATCAGTGCAATAATAAAAGGATACAAGTGCAAACAAAGCGTTTTACCAGTGCAACCCCCGAACTCGTAGTACACACCAGAACAACGCCTCACAACATTGGTCCCTCCATTCAAAGTTCAGCACCCCTAACATAGGGTAATGTGACAATAGCGTAGAGTTCAGTTGGTTTATCCCAGATGCGACTCTGTGACTCACTCTCTTTAGTATAGTGGGTTCTGTGCTCGCCGGCGCGTTGATTGTATCACCTCCACGACAGCTGAGGCGACGCGTCTACATGCCTGGCGTGTGTCACCATTTTAAATTGTGGAATTTCTCTTATTGATTTATTTAGTTAATTAAGGGACCGCAGCCGCACTACACGGGCGGTACTTACAGGTGCTCGCTCACAGTTATTCTAATACACTATTGAAGTAGATTAATACGCTATAGATTAGTACGCTAGTGCTGTACACTCTGCAGTCGCACAGAATATTCATAATGTGTATTATCATTTCAACAGACAAATATTGTAAAACATAAGAGGAGGGATATGATAGCCTAGTTGGGAATGGAACGGTCTACCGAGACATTGTCCGGAGGTTCAAACCCAAGGCACACACCTCTCACTTTTCGAAGTTATGTGTGTATTGTTTATCAATTATCGTTCACTTTAACGGTGAAGGAAAACATCGTGAGGAAACCTACATACCTGAGAATTTTCTATAAGAATTTCGAGGGTATGTGAAGTCTGCCAACCCGCATTAGGCCAGCGCGGTGGACTAAGGCCTGAACCCTCTCAGTAATAGAGGAGGCCCGTGCTCAGCAGTGGGAAATATATAATACAGGGCTGATTGCATTGCATTGTATAAGAGCAGGACTTATTAAAGTTTAATAACATACATTTGAGAGTATAATAAGTGAAGCTATTACACTAAACATAGCCTGTGTCGTGAAGAACATTAGTTGATCAATAATCTAGATAAGACTGTTATGTACATTATTCTATTAACAAGTACATAATATGTCCACAGAAATTAAACAATACGAGCATGTAAATGTATACTTGGTAAACTTGGTTAATTACAATCTTAAATGAAAAATGTTTCGTATTTATTTGTGTGTCTGCTTGCAGCCACGATAAGCACCCGTCCGAGCTATTTTAATTACAGAAACACGCTGAGCTCGAGTCACGAGCGCAGATGACGCTCGCTTGCCATTGCTTGCTCGTGTCATATCACTTCTTGTCGTGCACATTAGATTATATGGCATTTTGGTCACAATCGAAATGTCTTGGTAATATTATAGCCAGTATATCACTTATTTTTTACATCACAGCCCCACACTATAGCTTTCCTACGATATTTTTATTTCAACGGGGTGTTCCGATTCAAAGTTGCTTTTTGAGTCCACCGTTCCAATAAACGTGTAAGGTGTTGCGGAGCTATCTCGCAGGTGGCCGCTCACGCCCACCCTGGCCACGACCCGCGGCCAGCGTGGGCTCCGTCCGGAAAGTACGGAGCGCGCGCGGTAGTATTGCACGCCAGGCACGTACTCGGAGCGCGATATGGGAGTGCACGTGAGTCGAAGTGTATTGCACATCTGTGAACGATACCCCTCTGAAACTAACCAGTAGAAATCTCGAAGAAGTATAATATTTTTCGTACCTAAGATGTGTGTTGCGTAACGATAACAGACTGGACACTGAGATCTCTAAAAAAATTGCTAAAGCTGCTGCCGCCTTTAAAAAATTTAACCAAAAAGTATGGGATTCTCACTACCTAAAGCTAAAGACTAAGCTTTCAGTTTACAATGCGATAATCTTGCCTATACTTTTGTACGCATCTGGAACGTGGGATGTTTAGAGAAGTGACATTAAGAGACTAGACACGTTTCATACGAAATACTTACCCGCAATTCTACGTATAAAATGGCAGGATCGTATTCCAAACACTGAGGTTCTTCGAAGAAGGCATTTCGGCTATTGAGTCTATAGCATCACCACACCACTTGGAAAGGAAATATTGGAGCATTCAACAATTAATATAAATCTCAAACAGTTTACATGCCACATACCAGACGCCGCGCCAGCCGTGGGAAACTTAAGAGCTCGCAAAGAATACAACACTCAACGTACAAGTGAGCTGAGGGCTTCACTGGCAACCCCACCACAATCAAAAATCAACTTGTGTATTTATATATAAGCATTAAGCATTTTATTTCACTCTCTCACAAACTGTGTTCATAACCACTCGCATACACTGTACTCGGTCCAATACATCACATTGAATCCGTCACTGAAATTATTTCTAAGTAGGACACTTACCCTACAATTAAGATTTATAGTAACTTGATTGCTCCAATATTTCCTTTCCAAGTGGTGTGGGGACGCTATAAGTCTATGTTGATGAAAGCCCAGCTACGATGGTGTCGACATTTGGTGCGCATGGATGAAAACAGAATACTTAAGTCTGTACTCTACGCAGAATTACAAAAAGGCAAACGTAAAGCTGGAGGACAATACATCCACTACAAAGATGTCCTTAAAAGAAACTTCACAGCTTGCAACATCTCAGCTGATAAATGGGAACAAATTTCGCAACAGCGTTCTTGGTGTGGTTGGTGGCGCAGATTTGTCACTACTGGTACAAGCAATTTTGAAACACTGCGTTTTAAAAATATATACTGGTAGTAAGGCCGCTCGCCTGAGTTCTGTAAAGTTTAGTGAAACTTAATCTCAGCTCTCTGACACAGGAAATGCGACGTCACGACAAGTAAAACATTCACCAAATATCGGATGATAAATGATTTGAGCATGAAAAGAGGAGAGAGCCTACAGTGACGCGCCACTTAATAACTTGTTAAATCTTAACAAAATAATATTCCACCTCACATAAAACGCTTCATTTAGAACGGGATGTTGCGCAGCGCAGCCCATGATAGTAAGAGCAATATTGGAGGCGTTACAATTTTTTAACAGATGTGATGCACTCGTGCCTACTACTGTAGTTATACAGTGGGCATTAAATAAGCGAACTGTTTTTGATACCGTCGGATAATAGAGTGAACTTCTAAAGGCTGAAGAAGATGGAGAAACTAAGCCATAGCCTAACATAGCCTAATTCACAGATATTTGATAAATTTGTCGATTAATAAATTACATCTCAAAACATTTTGACGTGTTGTTTACGATAATTTTGAAGTATACTTAAAACAATCGTCCGCGTACACCATTTAAATCTGTATTTTAACAAGTTTAAATCAAGTGTCTACCTTTCCTACGGCGGGGGCCGTCACTGCGGCTCAGTGATCCGTCAAAGCACGAATTTTGGTGATTACGGTGACTCGTAACAAGTTCCGGCGCCAATGTGCCGCGTCCGCCCCTCACACCTCACCCACACCCCGCAGTCGACATCAATTAAGTGTTTATCAAATAAAATAAAAAATAAAGGGATCTTTAGTGACCTTCAAATACTTGGATGCCATCAAAGAGTGCTATTCATTGGATTATTTTATATTTTACTCTTGAGCCTTGAGCTATGGTCACGGCGCTCTTCTACTAAGGAACGGTGCTTAGTCTTTTATCAGGCAGATGGATAGACTACACTTACGAACCCACTTATAAAATGGTAAACTTTGTAGAATATACACGTAATCCTTCAGCCAGTTTCGGAAACGGCGGCCTATCTCAACGGAGATCAGCCAGGTATGCAGGAGATATTATAGTGCACAAGTGTGTGCACAATACACAGGTGCACTCGCTATCACTCTCATAGTCCGGTGAGACAGCAATCCGACATGACCGGAGAGAGATCAGACGCAGGACCAACGGCTTTACGTGCTTTCCAAGGTAAGGGGGTACCACACCGCCAACTTCCTGACTCCGAGCTGCGACTGAGCAATTTTTAAAATGGAAAAACCCAGTCACAATGTTTTTGGCTCGACCCGGAATTCGAACCCAGGACCTCAGCGCGCAAATCGAACGCGTACGCAATACAAGTACGCCACCGAAGCAATCTGTCTATAGTATATGTGTAGGTTATATAGTTCAGTATATAAGTTATCCACACAAACAATATCCTATAATCAAAAGGAGATATTATTTTACCTCATAAAAAAATATCACCTTAAAGCCCCAACAGGCAGCCACTGGACCAACGAGGTGACGTGTTTGTCAGTGGGTGTCTGTTTGCTAATTTATTTCAGTACATCCAATATTTCATTAGTGATTGACAAACAACCTGTTTTATTTTGCCATCTGTATTTATTTTGATAATTTGAAAATATAGTTTATGTGTATTGTATTCAGACTAATAAATTCATTGAGTAACGATTTAATAATAATTAGCTACCCATGCACACCTGACAACTAAAGATAATAATATAAGGTACGTATATCCCAACTTGACAGATAGACATTGCGCGATACATGGCGTCAATTAGAATTATACAGGGTCATTTTAACACTGCGTTACTAAATGAAACCACATACTTATCTCCTTGATAATAACACTTTCCACCAAGTTATCTTAACCATTGATTGAAAATAATAAAGTGTAAGTTTCGAACAAAATAAATATCACTAAAAAGTAACTTTAAGTTTACACGCACTAATACCACTACTACTACTCTACGAGGATTCGTCGCTGGAGCAACTTCACACTTTCAGCCAGAAAAACACTCACCTACACGCCATATTCGGACTATACTATATAATTATTAAAAAACCAGGAAAGTAAAATTGAGATTTTTGGTGAAAATATTCGTTTCTCATGGATGATTTTCGCATAATATTAGCAGAGGGAAAGACGAGTATGTGGTTTCATTTATTAACGCAATGTCAAAATGTCCCTGTATACGAATGTGCAAAACTAATACTTAGGTACTATAATACTGTTAGTATTATATTGTTTATAGCTTTAACACTGGATTAAGGCTTTAGGCTGTAGAATTTCAACGTTCTAAGCACAATTACAAGTTCGTCGTAGTTATCGTAGTTCGGCATAAAGTTCGGAGGAGAGTGAAGCGTTGTGCCGGCTCTGGTCGGGCCGACGTCACCGACTCGGTAGTCGGTACGGCCACACTCGCCGCACACAAACCGGGGCTCTCTCGTATACTATATGCTATGAAGAACGTCTCATCAAGTAATAGTTCCAACAATAAACAAAAAGTAGGAAAATACAGCTAATAATATCACCTCGGAGTCTGGAATTTGTGCCCGATATGGCGATAGGCTCGCCCCCTATCACATCATGGGATGGAATAATGGTGAAAAGTGGGTGCACTAGTTGTGTCTCTGTCTACCCCTTCGGGGATAAAAGGCGTAAGTGTATATGTATGTATGTATGTAGGAAAATACAATAGTTCCTACATCTGAGATATTCACCGGTCATGAAGATATTTCAGCCATTACAGTTGTATAAAAATCAAGAAGTTATTATTTAAAAAAATCGATAGGTACTAATCATTGAATTAATAATTCTTACTGGAAAACAAGTATCCCGGAATCAGCGTAATTTATTTACCTACGCCACAATATCAAGAAACTATATTTGTAGGTAGTTATGAACGAATTAATGATAAGTTATCATTGAGTTAGTTGGACGATCAGAATATCTAATAGAAACATTCCTCGGAAACACAGATGAAGACGTGTGGATTGATAATAATAATACCGCTATTAAAAAGGTATCGAGAAAAGTAAGCCAAAAGTCATACAACATTTCTGTTCATAAAGATGTCGAGGATAATAGATTGTCGCTCGTCGTCGGCGGCCGCCACTCTTCCTCGTCAGCCAATACAATAACTCACGCGAATCGTTCTATTACTGCAAACATTTTAAACAAATACCCTAATCATGTCGGCTGCGGGGCCAGTTGGATGTTAGAGGGAGTGCACGGGGTGAGCGCGCGCAGGGGCGGGGGGGGGGTCCGATTATCTGCGGAGACAAATCTAAGCCATTTATACAAATGACTGATCGCCTTTTTATTTTGAACAACTTGAGTGTCGACCGATTGTGGGGCGGCGGGCGGCGCGGCGCAGATTAACGAAATATTTATGTAAAGTGAGCACTATCTTAAACATACTTGACGTTGCCATTTTCGATTGTTAAAAGCTACCTCAACTTTCTGCGGGGAATGAGTGAAATAATTTGACCGTATTAATGGAGTGCAATAATTATTATAAGAACAGTGAAAAAATGAATTGATTGAATAAGTTTCACTTCTACGTGTGTACATTAATACACACACACGTTTTTTTTCAAGTTTGTAACGTATCCATGATTCCACTAATGTTGCGAGTGCTCGTAGACAGGAGCGATCACTCGCCTGTCGGATTTATTATGAAGATGAACCCTGCCGGCCCTGTGAAGCGCGCGGTACCTATTGTGCGCGCGGCCGTTGACCCTGGCCTCGGAACACAAGCTCTGGCAATATTTGGCAAGATCGTCGACCCGCTCATATAATGGGGTAAATTAAATTATCGCTGTCGGGGCTCAACGCGGGCAGATGGCGTATTGTCTTTCGGTAATTCCGAATCCTTTGACCTTATAAAAGTTGTAAAGGCGCTCGCTGGATCTTGTTCTGGGGTCGAGATTTTGTGGTTTGCTTTAAGATTTTGATCGCGGGATAACATTTAAAGTCCTTTTGGGGTAAAATGTGGCATTTAGTGTGGATCGAACCTGAGACCTCAGCATTGCAGTCATACCGTAATACAACTACTCCGCCCACGCTTTTTTTTACAATAAAGTACATGTTTTTCTTATTTACACTATTCTCAATTCAAGTTTATTAAAAATTATTGTTCAGTATGAATAATTAGTACGAATAATCGGGGAGACTTCTCAAATACATAATGAAGTATCAATTTCGATGATACTTTATAAAACTAGTAAGAATGTCGAGGGTAAAACATGCAACATGACCTACGTATGGTCTGCACTTACTATCTATTAAGATAGTTCTTTTTTGCCTGCTTTCATTTTACATAAACAGCGAGGTTGGGTAGGAGCCTAACGTGTCAGGCGCGCGCGGGTGCACTACTACCAAAAATTCATATTCATACATCCATATTTCATTTATAAGGTGGTGTGACCAAAGATAGCCCGGTTCCTAACACCACGGCCAGACTGTGCTCATCGCGTTGCCGCGAATGTTTCACAAGCAGTCACACACTCCCGTACTAGACTAGCGAATTATTTATATGATTTAAAATTATATTTGCAAACATTTATTATTGACTAGCTTTTGCCCACGGCTTCGCCCGCGTTAATAAGTATTTCCGGGCTAAAAGTACATAAAAACCTTCCCGTTGAATCACTCTATAACTATGACGTTGATACAACTCTTAACAAATAATGCATTAATTTCGACCAAATTTGATTACCATAGAAACGGTTCTAGTGAGTTAATCTTAAAAGATAGACATATACTGTCGCGGACATTTTTTTAGATCATTTCAAGAGGAATAATTCTGTCATACATATATTTTTGGTATCTTGAACCGTTTCCGCAGCGCACGCAATGGAAGCCCTCAAGGATGAATAATTTTCCCCGTTTTTTTTTCACATTTTGCATTATTTCTTCGCTCCTAGTAGTTGCATCGTGATGTTATATAGCCTAAAGCCTTCCTCGATAAATGGTCTATTCAACACAAAAATAATTTTTCAATTCGAACCAGCAGTTCCTGAGATTAACGCGTTCAAACAAACAAACAAACAAACTCTTCAGCTTTATAATATTAAGTATAGATTACTGCCTCGGTGGCGCAGTTGTAATTTATATTCCGGCATGACTGCAATGCTGAGGTCTTGGGTTCAATCCCCGGGTCGGGCAAAATGATATTGGATTTTTCTATTCAGTATCAGCCCGGAGTCATTGAAAACAATAATCTACATCGTACGTATACAGCAACTGTCCTAAAATGGAACCGTGTGGAACACCAGAAGTGATGTCTATATAGTTGAAACAACTGCCTGAGATCAATTCTGAAGATATGATTTCATCTATCTTAGAAGATTACCACGAATACCTGGCTCATAAGGTTTACGTAACAAAACAACGTTATCTATGCGATCAAAAGCTTTCTCAAAGTCTGTGTAGACCAGAGATCCACCGTCATTTGTTTGTTATTTTAAATAAAATAAGTGTAATAAATGTTGTACTTGTGTTTTAAATTTATTTATTTTAATGTTATAACATTTCGATAATCCACTATTTATTAATCAATTCATTGGAACATTAAAGAGTGGCGGCATAGTCACATTAAATTACTTCTTAGCGCGAGTATGAGGCCGGCTACTCGCGCTTCTCTTGCCGCTCCTTTGACTCGTGCTAAAGAACCGATAAAACATAGAGCACCGGGCAGTGCGAGTAGCATGACGAATATCCCGGCCACACTACGTCCCTGTCCACTACCCTCGCCATTCGTCAAGTATGTGGCCGTAGTGTAACATAGCCCAGTTTTAAAAAATCCTAGGAATACTTTATTGAACCATTTCAAATAATGTGTCTTTATGCGTTTCAGATCAGTCTGGATGCAGGCCGCTTTTGACAGGTCCGTCTGGAAATCTTTAGGGGATGCAAATGTTCAGCAGTGGACGTCATGTGGATGATGATGATGATGATGCGTCTCAGAACACAAACGAAATAGCACCTGCGACTGGTTCCAAACGCACTGCAATATTGAAAATAGCAGATTTTTTCTTACGTTCTTCGTGACAGTGGACAAGTTGTTATTTCTTAGAGGTAAATTGTGTGCGCGGTAAAACTACTGCTCTGAGGTCCTATGTTCGAATCCCGGGTTGGGCAGCAGGATATGGGGTTTTTCTACTCAATATCAGCCCGGAGTCTGGAATTTGTGCCCAATATGGCGATAGGCTCGCCCCCTGTCACATCATGGGACGAATTACGCATGGAGAACAGTAGCACTGGTGCTCTTCTGCCTACCCCTTCGGGGATAGAGGCGCCATGTGTGTGTGTGTGTGTGTGCGTGTGTGTGTGAAATTTAAAGAACATTGCATTGATTTTACTAAAGCGTTATTAGTAAAGTTAAAGTTTTGAATTACACACATTTCTGCAAATCTTGAACCCAAAATAGTCTGAACTAATAAAGAACTACGCTTAACCTTTGTGGTACGGCTCGCGCGTCGATAGTCGATACCTACCCAGCGTGCCGACGGAGAGGAGGCGGCGCTCGTTACGCTGCGTGCAAACTGTTTGCTTGATAATATTTATTTGTACGTCGCGTTGGTTTTGTTCTTGTTGGCATTTCATTATGTATCATGTTAGCCAGAGCGTTCCTCTGTATTCATAAATTAATATAGAAATACTTTATATCAAAGAATCTTCTATGCAATGAATAAGATGACTGTGCTTATCCGCTGTCGCACGCGCGCCTCTCCTCGCGCCGCCCTATCCCGCTAACGCGTTGCATTTCATAATTTGTACAATCAAACTCATAACACCAACGCTTTATGTCGTTGGCTGATTATAAATGGCAAACAATATTGGATTCTTTTTTCATTAAGAAACAGTCTCGATTTTAAACTGACCAACGCTCTTTGTCTTTTGTGTTTTAGTGTTCCATCTTTTTTTATTTTAATAATAGGCTGGAGACAGCGACACATTAAGCTCCAAAAATGTATTGTGTTGGAAGGTTGAGTGATTCGGCATTTACAGGCTTAATATCTAAATTCGTCTATGTTCAGCTGAATATCTAATCTTCCTCTATGGAAGGAGATCTCCAGTCAGGACTCAGGAGTATCTTTGCTGTATCAGACCTGATGATGTTACTGGTGGTAGGACTCTCATATGTAAGAGTCCGTCTGGGTGGGTACTATCACAATATCTATTTCTATCGCCAAACAGCAGTGTGCATGTACTGATGTGTTTCGGTTTGAAGGGCATTATAGCTAGTGTAAGTACAGGACATAATGAGACTTAACATTTTATGTCTCAGGATGGCAAACTTTGAGGCGCGTATAATATACTATGGAGATGTGATTGCATCAGAGGGAACCCGTAGCGTGTACTGTACGGTGTAGAGCCTCTACACGCGGTAAGAGCGCGCGGCGTGTCACCTCACCCCGCGTAAAGGCACGGTTCTACAGTGAGCGATTTCATGGCACGGTTAGTGTCAGAGATGACTTACGATCAGAACTGAAACTCTTTCCGAGTTGAGATGCTTAAAAAACAATTAAAAATATCATTTTTTTATAACTTAATGACGTGACGAGCATCTTACTCGGCTGATAGTAGGTTATACGACCGCCCATAAATAGTATCAACACCATACAATAGCTTGAATCGCAAAGCGTAGCATACCAGTTGTTTTTTTGTTTACGCGGAGAAAGTGAATTATTGCTACCGCCCAGTGTTCAAGGGGAACGACTGGGCGGTTATGTTGGGTTCACCGTGCCTTACGACTCGACGTTGAGCCGCCCGGAGAGATGGAAAACGTCGGGCGACCGCCGGGCCGAGTCCCTAACCTATGTACACCGCACGGCATACCAACCAAAACTCCGCGGTGGCCATCTCCGGCGCATTTATTTATTTATTTTTATTTATTTATTATAAGCACATCCACATCGTGTATATTAACAATATCTTATAAACTAACTTACATGTGGGAAAAAGATCTGATATACACGACACTTATGGATCGCATAACAATTGCACGATAAGTAGCATGTATATAAATTAAGTATTACAGACTTATATTAATAATAACAAAACAAAAAGAGATAACATCTAAAACTAAGTAATTAAGCACTAAAACAGATCGATGGAACAATTAAAAATATAATATAATAATGAGTAATTAAAACCTCTATTAGTTCCATTTGTACTTATTTAATTTTTGTATGAAGACCTGTAAGGAATTAGAAAATATGTCAATTTCTGAATCGTGGCATTGGACTGAATTGTACTGATCGAGGAGCCGGTGCAAAGGTGATTGGAGAGCTAAATTAGTTTTGGTGAAAGGGGTTCGAAAAATTTTCTTGATTTTGTGCCTAGGGTAAGAGTGAGGTACGGATAGCGACACCTTTTCTAGAAGATGACTGTTTCGTACTTGACTATTTATTAGTTTATAAAGAAAACACAAATCTGAAATCCGTCTTCGATCACGAAGAGTTATCATTTTAAATTTATCTAATCGTTGGTTGTAAGGGTTTCTATGGGAAAAGCCGCTGCAAGAGAATGCGAGATGCCGAGTGAACGCTCTTTGTATGCTCTCAATCCGTTGCGAATGGACAGCGTAAAAAGGAGACCAGACAACATTAGGGACGGCTGCGGGCTTCCTCCGACTCACGTCTAAGTTGTCGTCCGCAACCGCCCCTGCATGCCCACTGCTGCTTTTAGAAATAGATATTGGGAGATTATAAATGGAATTAAATGGAACGATAATACAAAGAAAAGAAAAAAATCGATGATATAAATTGCATAGAATAAAATAATTACGATGAATAGTAACGGCAAAAAGTTAAATACTCGTATGATTTTATAATTAAAATCATAAACTAAACTAAAATAAATATGTTTTCGATTAATTACGATTGTTCTCAGCATATTATAAGTACCTGGCGAGGAGTTAAATTATTAACACGCTTTTATTAGCTTCAGACGTATGTATGTATGTATGTAACTTACACTTTGAACATGATTTTGACCCACTTTAAAACGTCAGATTAAAACGAAATTTGGCATACTTATTAAGGAGCAATGGCAATACAATATTTTAAACTAAAAATACGTTTTTATAGAAATCCAAACAAACAAATAATATTTAAGTTTTCCGTGTGCTTCAATAAATGGCGCCAGCATAGAATTAGATCGCGCCATGGTTTACAAGCAAACGTAACTATATGACTTCGTTTTAAAATCCTGCTTGTTTTTTAGTGAACTAAAAAATTCAAAATAAATAATTGTTTATAAAAACTAAATTAAAATAATATAAATAAAAAACACGCTTTATAAAAAATTCAACTAAAAAATAGAAAATAATGTTTAATAAACTTGAATTGAGAATAGTGTAAATAAGAAAAACATGTATTTTATTGTAAAAAAGCGTGGAGTGCATGGTGTCAATAGTTATAAATATTTTATTGACAGATAATATGAGTAGAAGGATTATCATTCTGATAATATCTTAAAAAGTACCCCACGCTTTTTTTTTTTACAAAAAATACATGTTTTTCTTATTTACACTATTCTCAATTCAAGTTTATTAAAAATTATTTTCTATTTTTAGTTGGATTTTTTATAAAGCGTGTTTTTATAATTTTCTGGTATGTGTCTTAAGCTGTGATTCCGCAGAACGCGGCAGACGTAGGCAGGACGTCACCTGCCGCGCGTCATTTGCCGTCATGTGCACAATCGGTCTCATATAATTTAAAACTGCATAGTAGTGCCGCCTGCCGTCGCAGCACATCCTGTTGCCGTCTGCCGTCTGCCGTCTGCCGTCTGCCGTCTGCCGCGTCCTGCGGAATCACAGCTTTACAACAATAATTACTGCTAAGTGTTACAATAATCATTCAAAGACAAATTTTAAAGTTTTAGTTAACACGAGTGTTGCGGGTTCTAGTAGCGACTCGACGCGGCGCGCGACTCCGCTTGTACGCAGCGCGAGCACCGCCGCGCCGCGCCGGTACGGTAATGGCGCGCTTTGCATAAATCAAACATTAGAAAATTAGCGGCCGGGCTACATGACACCGCGCGAGCGAACCATACTGTCATACTACTACATAAAAAGCTCACTGCACTTAAATCTGACTGGAGTCAGCTATTGTAAATAGTAATATACTAGGGCTGTGTAGTTAATGTCAATGATGAGGGTATTGTTTCTGCAGGACAGTTATGACTGACACTCCACATTCTTTCAGTAGTCACAATCCAGCAAACAAGCCAGGGGTGTTTGATACTAGTTAGTATCGTATATGAATACCCAATGCACCGAAAATCGTGCATACGTTGCATATTCGACAAAAAGAATTCTTTTTTATTGTTATGCTTTTGGAAGGCTGACCTAAACGTAACAAAGGTGTTACTTTACGTCGCCAGCCACAATGAATGCGGCTCATTGGAACACAAATGAATGACAGACTGTACTAAATTTTTACACCTTTTAAAACATTTGTTATTTTGGTCACGCACCACGTTCAAACCGGCGCCGATTCATCGCACCCATGAATACATATTCAATAACTATCGAGCACTTGTTATTCCACTCGCCACTCCACTGGCGCGGCGGAGTCGTCTCAATATGGGGAAATATTACCAGTTATTTTGCCACGAGACAAATTAATGTGGATAGTTACTTATATAATTCAAGCTCTTGTCTCTTTCTCTGTTCTGGGTCTTGATCGCTTAGATATAATATTAACCTTTCCTTAGTAATAACTAATGTATAAATGTTGAAACTATTGCAGCTCGTGCTGCGTGAGTACTAACATGCTAATTGGTGGAGTATTCATTGTATTCATGGCGATAGGGAACAACGTAGTGTAAAGCTAAAACCGGGATAGATGCCGCATCGGGATAGACGCCTCATTTTCAAAAAATCTTATTTCCCAAACTCGAGACTAAGAATTAATGGTATACGTAGAAGCCGTAGTCTCCCCTCACGTCTTTTGTCCACGGCTTGTCGTGTGTTGAGGACGCTCGTATGTGTAGTTGTCTCCGCGGCGAACTTCATGAACACGTCAAAAAATTATTTTATCCTTGTACAACTTTATAAGTAGTAGTAAATTTTTATATACTTTTTATTAAGTCAATATACAGATTCATTAAGTGTGCGTTTAGATGTAAATTGATGTTATAATATTTTTAATTTTTTTTTAATTACATGGGCATCTATCCCTATCAAAAAAGAATAATAATAATAATAATACCAGCCCTGTATTATTATACTGCCCACTGCTGAGCACGGGCCTCCTCTACTGAGGGGGTTTAGGCCTTAGTCCACCACGCTGGCCTAGTGCGGGTTGGTAGACTTCACATACCTTCGAAATATTATAAAGAACTTCTTAGGTATGCAGGTTCCCTCACGATGTTTTCCTTCACCGTTAAAGCGAACAATAATTGATAAACAAGACACACGTAACTTCGAAAGCTCAGAGGTGTGTGCCTTGGGTTTCGAACCTCCGGACATTGTCTCGGCAGACCGTTCCATTCCCAACTAGACTATCGTCCACGTAAAAGTCCACTTAAAAAGAATATTTGCCCTGATTTTTCGAGGTATAGGTGCCATTAGGGGCATCTATCTCTCCATACACCATGTATACCCATATGAGGGGCCAGTGTATATTTTTGAAATATTTTAGTGTCCTGTTAAATTTTTTATGTATTTACGTTTATTTATAATTAGACTTTTTACTGATTGTAGCAGAACTATGACTCGAAAATACAAAAGAAAAGAAGGAGTGTGGGCTCGGGTAAGTTCTTGGACTACAGAACAATAGCTACAGTCACCTTTCGATGAGATGGATAAAAAAAATGTGGGGATACACGAAATGTCTCGACGATTTGAGATCCCATCGAGAACATTGTATTAATTTTTAACAATATTTTATTATAACAATTAAGACTTAATGTTTGTTTTAATGAATGCTTTTAAAATTTACATATATATACATATACACTCACGCCTGTTATCCCCGAAGGGGTAGGCAGAGGCGCAACTAGTGCACCCACTTTTCGCCGTTATTCTGTCCCATGATGTGATTGTGTGTGAATGTGACAGTGAATTGCTGTTTTAGGAAAATTGTTGTTTCACATAGCATGAAGGGCATGTATCCCGCACTGCAGGCACCTATCCTTCTTATTATTTCCATAGTGGGGCAACTATCCATACAAGTTCCACGTAAAGCAATATTGTAAAAAATCTGTAATTAATAGGTCAAAAAAAAAACAAATTACAATTCAACACAACAAATGATTAAACTAGCTGCATGCATATAAATTATTCATATAAAATTAATATTTTTAAAATTAGGAAGCTTTTTCAACAAGAGGGCATCTATCCCGGTTTTACCCTAATGATTCATTCGTACAAGACTTGGTGCCTACCAGTTACTTTAAGGAAATAGCAGACGCACATGCACTAGCAATAATATAATTGTGACTACCGTTCCAACTTCCAAATCACTACGTCGACATTGTTTTGGACTACACAGTACTTACACAATAATAAGAAGTACTAGTAGTGCTCGCGGCTCCGCCCGCGTGAAAAAGATTTTCCTGGATAAAAATATTTTCCCGGGATAAAAAGTAGCCTATAGCACTCAGGAGTTATGTAGCTTCCTATTAGTGAAAGAATTTTCAAAATCGGTTCAGTAGTTCCTGAGATTAGCGCGTTCAAACAAACAAACTCTTCAGCTTTATATATTAGTATAGATTAAACATTTTACACTAACGGGAACCAATACATATCTATACTAATATTATAAAGCTGAAGAGTTTGTTTGTTTGTTTGAACCCGCTAATCTCAGGAACTACTGGTTCGAATTGAAAAATTCTTTTTGTGTTGAATAGACCTTTTATCGAGGAAGGCTTTAGGCTATATAACATCACGATGCAACTATTATGAGCGAAGAAATAATGGAAAATGAGAAAAAACGGGGAAAATTATTCATCCTTGAGGGCTTCCATTGCGTGCGCTGCGAAAACGGTTCAAGATACCAAAAATATATGTATCAAAGAATTATTCCTCTTGAAATGATCTAAAAAATGTCCGCGACAGTATATGTCTATCTTTTGAGATTAACTCTCTAGAACCGTTTTTATGGTAATCAAATTTGGTCGAAATTAATGCATTATTTGTTAAGAGTTGTATCAACGTCATAATATTAATCTTTATCCAAATAAATGTGTTGGATAGAGTGATTCAACAGGAAGGTTTTTATGTATGTACTTTTAGCCCGGAAAACTTATTAACGCGGGCGAAGCCGTGGGCAAAAGCTAGTTAAGTATATTTTCCATGACTATTGCTTATCATTAATGTCTTTCGAATACAAAAACCTACTTAACTGATCGTAAAGCTAAGTCAATCAGTGAGCTACACTCATCACAACAATCTATGTTCTTCTCCCTCGGCTCTTACGCGGATCGGGCCGCGAATAGCGTTGCACACAGATGCACTCAGTTGATAACTTCTTTGATTAGCGTCTGTAACTGTTATCCCCTCCCCCCCACCTTACGCCCTTCTACTCCTCCGAAGCCGAAGGGGTGTCATCGACCTCGTCATTGGTGAGACAAGTGTCGGTGCTTGCATTTCATGGCCTCGGTAACACGCCGCGCTCGCCTGGCTCCCGTCCATCCAATCATGCCACACTACTGAGTTTATTGACTGTAGGTTCTTTCGCGAACTCGTTAGTTGCTTCTTGTTTATATTAGCTATAGTTTTAAAGTTTATTTTAAATATTTGTTGTGCATCCGAGAAGCTAAGAAATTTCACGAAATACTATAAGAAATCTGTTACTTAAAGACAGGTAGTCATCGCAGTCTTCAAAGCAGCTGTACCGGGTTCAATTGTGGGAGCGAAAATATTATCGTTGAAAGAAAGAACAATATATTGTCGCGGTACACGTGACACATAAAACCAAAAAAAAAACAAACAATCAAAGTACAACATAATATTCACCGCGACAACTAGGTAGCCATCTTAGCATAACCAAAACACAGCACTGATTTTCAATGGCCACCTAAAGTACTGAACGAAGGGGCGCCAAATCAGTCATATATCACCATACATATTTATATGTAGAACATTATAGCACTGGATTATCATCATCATCATCATCATCATCATCATCAGCTTTTATCAGTCCACTGCTGGACATAGGCCTCTCTTATGAGCGCCATAGCTCCCTGTCTTCAGCTTGCCGCATCCAGCATCTACCTGCAGTCTTTCGCAGATCGTCATCCCACCTGGCTGGAGGATTTACTGGATTAGCGTTGCAAACATTTGTTTTTGTTCTGAATCCTGTGACTTTCCTGCGGTCTCCTTCCTTAAAGTTTTGACACTTATGACGCAAAAGAAATATGTTGAGTGTATTTAATATTATTTTTTTGACTTATCTTTCGTGTCGATCCAATAAGCCATCACTACCACTTTTAATATAACAATTAAGTTCTAAATCACAGTGCACCCAGTCTCGCAGCGCCGCCGCCCAGCGCCGCCAGGCACTGCGACCATTTCATCCACAAAATATCGCGATTTTTGAACTCTCATCTCATCTTCAATCTTGATCTCGCGGATCGTGTGCACCATTTATATTCATACTTCGCGCTGGATCTACAATTGTAACAGTGTTATGGTAATTTTACTGCTTGAAACTATTCCCATGCCTGTTTCTATAAAAACAATTTAATTTTCCAACCCGGGTAACGCATACAGCACTTTACCATTCATAACCCAAGCATAACACGGTTAGACTAATCCCATGGCTTCATATTTTTTAGGAAAAATTGTGCGCCTAGTAACAATCATATGATAGACACACAGGGCGGCAGTGCGTGTTACACGTCGGGCGGTGCTCCGACAGCGTACTGCCCGTGATGTCGAGCTCGCTCCGCCGCGCGTCACTCAACAGCCGATATAATACCAGCGCGATAGTAGTGAGTTCTCATGTTACATTACCTTGTACTGGACACATTGTCATTCAAAAATATTTTGCTTTATGGTTTAGTGCAGCTAAACTATATTGCTATAATCAATAATTTGATCATCATATCGAACTTAAGTATGTAAATTGGAAGATAATAATGTCTACCGCGACCCGCATTAGGGAAGTGTACAGACGAAAGGTCCGGATGGATGCCCCTCTGCTGCTGATTATTCTAATTCAGTCAATAAAACATATGTAGATACTACTAGTTCTAATAGATGTATTTAATAAAAAAAAAAACAAAAAACCCCGACTGCGTCAACATCTTTCATCTTTATTAAATTAACTAGCTTTTGCCCGCGGTTAAAAGTTTTCCCGGGATAAAAGTCTCGCTTTATAAAACGTAGCCTATATGGTAATCCAGGACCTGATCTACCCGTGTGCTAAATGTCATCCAAATCCGTTCAGTAGTTTTTGCGTGAAAGAGTAACAAATATACATTCATACAAACATTCTTACAAACTTTCGCGCTTATAATATTATAGTAGGATACGCACAAACCTTCCTCTTGAATCACACCGACCATTGGTGAAACACTAATGAAAATCTGTTCGATAGTGTTTGATTTTATCGCGTTCAAGAGACAAACAGATGCTCTAGGGGACTTTGTTTTATAATAAATAGTGATTTTACATATCCTTAAAAATAAAATGATACAAAACCGCGACAAAATTCCCGGGATAAAAAGTAGCCTAGGTTTTAATCCAGGGCATGATCTATCCGTGTGCCAAATTTCATCGAAATCCGTCCAGTAGTTTTTGCATGAAACGAGTAACAAACATCCATACATTCTTACAAACTTTCGCGTTTATAACATTAGTAGGATAGTAGGAAGTAGTGATGTAAGGACATATCCTTAAAAATAAAAACACACAAAACTGCGAGAAAAGAAAATCCGGGGTAAATTTCCCGGTGTACGTTTTACCGGGATAAAAGTAGCCTATGTCCTTCTTTGGATCTCAAACTATCTCCATACTTATTTTGTTGCGGTTCCACTCGTAGAAAACGATTTTCCAGGATTTAAGTCTCCGTTTTAATTTTCCGGGGACAAAAAGTATCTTAGATCCTTCCCGGGGTTTTAAACTATCTCCCTACCGAAATGCATCGCAATCGGTTCAGTGGTTTGACTGTGACGGCTCCACTCGCGAGAAAATGAAATCCGGGATAAAAGTTCCGCTTTATATTTTCCCGGGATAAAAAGTAGCCTATGTGTTAATCCAGAATATGATCTACCCGTGCGCCGAATTTCATCGAAATCCGTTAAGTAGTTTGTGCGTGAAAGAGTAACAAACATACATACATTCTTACAAACTTTCGCGTTTATAATATTAGTAGGATTGAAAAACTGAAAAGATAGAAACAAGATTTTAATCTAAATAAATTTTATTTTGGTTTTGAATAATCTTAGTTGGCAGTGCTCATAAACGCAGTCGGAGGCATCTACTCACTCCGAGATTTTGTTGCTCTACCTGTATCACCAACCAAATTATGAGAAGTGAGCGTGTTATGCCTACGACAGCGTTTGTGAGCACTGTCAACTAAGATTATTCAAAACCAACTAAATTGTCTGACCCGGGCATCGAACCCAGGACCTCAGCATTGCAAGCATACCGTAATACAACTGCGCCACTCGCGGCGCGAGCAAATCCTAGTAAATTATAATTTATGTTATTGTAACTTTAAGTATCATAATGTTATGCGAATAAATGAATATTAATTATATTAATAACAATGCCGAAATCCGAGAACAGTTCGCAAAATCGAGGGCGTCTACAGTTACTTGTTGTTGTAAGATAGGCGCCTCGCGTCGTACGCGGCTATCTCGTTGCCAAAAGATTCCATAAAATTACCGACATAACAAAAATTAAATCAAATTACGACACACTACAATTAACCACTGTACCAATATTACCTGGAATTCCCAGCGGGACGGTTTCTAAAAGGAACTAAAAAAAAACCGACTTCAAAACCACTACAAATCAAAAATTTTAATTGAACAATGTTTTCGTTTATTTTTTCTATTAGCTTAGCAGGCAATTTAAATTAGGCATCGACTCCAAATATACGTATATACTAAGCGAATGCAAATTTAAATATTTTTTTTATTTGTAGTGGTTTTGAAGTCGGTTTTTTTTTATTAAGTTTTTATTTATTGCTTTTTTGTTAGTTAATTATGGAATGATGTAAACAATAAATCATAGATAGGCGATTGCAGCATTCGTGAGTCATCTGCTGTTAGTTATTGAAGAGGTCCATTGTGTATTTCCGAAGATCTTCATCAGGTCCTCATAAATTATATACTAAAACCTTACCTGAAAACTATACAATTGAATATCGAAAACCACATCCAAATCGGATCAATAGTTTTTGAGAAACTCGCAGCCATACAAATTTACATACATATATACGGATCGAATACAGAACCTCCTGTTTGAAGTCGGTTAAAAAGGAAGTATTTCACCAAGAGCAGGACATCTGGAAACACTAGGCGCGAGTGTAGTGCGTAGTCTCGACCATCCCTGTTACAAGCGTAGAATTTTCAATTACGTCACGGTGGTGGACGGGCTGGGCGTCGGGACCGGGAGGGTTGGGGGGAGGGGGTGTAATGCGCATAGTTCCCGGGGCCTAGAGGGCGAGGGGGGGCTGCTGACTCGCGAGCGTAATATCAACCGTGATAATGTTGCACTAATGTCGACGGCGCGCGCGATTGTTGCCGACTCATTGCACAGTAACATCGGACATCACCGATCATCCAGTGTGTAGTGGGTAAGTTGGAAACTAACTTAAATACCACTTTGTATTATCTTTTTCTATAAGACTATGAGAGCAAAACTTAAGTAGTTATGTAGATAGTTTTAATATAAGCAATAAGCATAACGGAATTTTAATGTGTTTTCCGTTTTCATTTTTACCATAGAATTTACATTTTTATGTCTTTCTGCTTACAGTGAAGCCTTTGATAATACATATATAGGTACACACGGCGTCTTAGGATCTGTTTCACTTCTACAGCAGTAGCAGATGTCCTATATCTGAATACTTTAAGCCGATGATGTCTGGAACTGTCAACTATTTATATAGCTTAATGCCGTTTCTTTATTTAGAGAAACAGATAATATTGAATCTTATCTGTTTCCGAAGGCAAAACATTTTATAAGCATGCCAGTATTTTTATATAGTACAATTTGATTCTGTTGCTCGCCAGTGTTAGTGATGGTCACAAGCGTGGCGACGAGCGGCGAGTGGCAGCGCCTCTGGCTTTTCACAGAAGGTACCTACTAACGTGAATTTGTGAAGACGAATAATAGGAATTGCTGACATGGCGACGACTTGCAGGTCTTTAATGAGTTATGAGGTTACTGTTTTAAATAAAAATACAAAATATATGCTAATATATTATAATCTTAATTCTTTTTGTGCCTTCTCATTAAAAACTAATACTTAAGCAAGCATTTAAAGTAATCTTTAAGTAGAAATCATTTCATTATTTACGAGACTTCTGCTCGCAGCTCCGCCCGCGTAAAAAAAATCCAGGATATAAAGCAGCCGCCAGCACTCAGGAGTCATTTATCAGCTTCCTATTAGTGAAAGAATTTTCAAAATGTGTCCCGTAGTTTTTGAGTTTATCCATTATAAACTAACAAACAATCAAATCTTTCCTCTTTATAATATTGGTATACATCATCTTAAAGTTTAAGATAAGAGAAGTGTTTGAGGCTTAGATGCTGCCGTAGATTATCTTTTAACTAATTTTCTCCTTAGCAAGGTTACTCAAAATGAATGCTGTTTATTTAAAACATGCACGTGTGTTGTTTTACAAATGTGTTTAAATTATACTCGCGTATGCTGTATTAATGTTTACAATTCTCTACATAGATATTGTAACGAGGGTTTGTCAGTAACCTCTTTAAAAAATAGCATTGACCACCTCCTTCATCGTGTTATATTTTACTATCATATCGCAAAAAACTGCCCGTGGTTTGTCATCATTCTTAATTTACTTTCATCAGTTTCTCCAGAGTTAATGTTTCTTTTTAGTAAGGATAATAATTGTTCTATAATTAATGAATAAACAAAAAGGTCTCTTGTTAGAGTATTATAGGCGCGTAAGGGTGGACGACAGGGCGAGGGACGAGGGGTGGGCACTGTGGTTAATAAAAACAAAAGGCGCGCCGTAAACAGGCTCTGTAACAAGTTGGGGTTAATTTTAGGACAACAGCGAGGACCGCGCCGCGGGCAGCGCCGCGTCGTACCTTCGCGCCCGCGTCAAGCACTGACCTAATAAGTATACAACATAGAACTATTTTAATAATAATAATAAATCAGTTTATTGCCTTATAACACTAATAATAACATAGGTATTCTTATACTTAAACTATTATAAAGGCAAAAGGAGGCGGCTCAGATTACGCTGGTCGGGACAGTAGTTCCGAGCAGCGCTGGTTTTCAGCCTCTTCTAATTAGTTCCTAAGGTGTTATGCGGAAAGTTTTTAGCGTTGGCCTACTAAGTGTCTAGTAACGTTTTATGTTACAGTAAATTAACTTATGGAAAAAAAAATATATGAAATAACTATAAAGGAACAGTTATTTTAACAATATCGGAACTCTAATGTGCGTGCTTGCGCGTGCGCGTGTGTGTGTGTGTGTGTGTGTGTGTGTGTGTGTGTGTGAGTATTGTATGTAGGCCTAATTATTTCGATGAGACCCAAAAATAAAACTATTAAGATGCAATGAGTTCCTTCTCACATACACCTTTTTGGAATTGACACTACAGACTTATTGGCTTAGGAGGCGGTTTACTTTTAAGTCCTGCAGCCCGTTATATTGATTTGTTGATACAAGTAAAGCGCCGTTGTAGTCAGGTGTGGAAGGAGTTCTTTGATAACGTTCCCACGAAAAAGGCATTTGGTACCGCACGATCCAACCTGAACCGTTACAATCTCCAAGGTAGTGGTCTCGAACGACAAAATGTGAAATCGGTAGAGCTGCCAAGTAAAATCGGTATATTTGGATCAAAAATCGGTATATGCAAAAAAACAAGCAATATTCAATAAAATCTCTTTATTTTAAAGTCTATACTATTATTCCACCTAAAGAAAGTAATTTCAACAAACAAGAGTCACGCGTACACCCTCCCTCATCTAAGTAAAAAAATTAAACATATTTTGCCACCCCTTTAAAAGTACTGCCCCCCACCGGCCCAAACAATAACATATATACATATACATACATACATATATATACACTCACGCCTGTTATCCCCGAAGGGGTAGGCAGAGACGCAACTAGTGCACCCACTTTTCGCCATTATTTCGTCCCATGATGTGATAGGGGGCGAGCCTATCGACATATCGGGCACAAATTCCAGACTCCGAGCTGATACTGAATAGAAAAACTCAATACCACTTTGCCCGACCCGGGGATCGAACCCGAGACCTCAGCTTTGCAGTCGTACTGTAATACAACTACGCCACCGAGGCAGTCGGTGTATATATATATATATATATAACCAATAACATATATAACCAAGGAATTGTAAAATGTAAAAGAAAAAGGAGATATTAACTTAGAATTGCTGAGAATCGGTAAAAAAATCGGGAGAATCTTCTGGCTTTCTAAAAATCGTAGAAAAATCATGTCATTTCGGTATTTCAGACACAATATCGGTATAAATACCGAAAAATCGGTAGGTTCGAGACAACTGCTCCAAGGATTACTGATTGTGTTTTAAGCAGGCGGGAGCTAGAGGCAGTGAAAAGATTCCTCTCCTGGCACATTCCGACAAATATGTTTAAACACGTTGTGGGGTCGTCAGACTCACCAAACTGCTCTGAGTGTGGAGTGAAGGACGATGTACACCATATTTTTTATCGGAGTGTTAACGGAGTGGACGTAATATAATAATAATATAAGGGATTTATATAGTACTAGCTCTTGCCCACGGCTCCGCCCGCGTTAAAAAGTTTTTCCGGCATAAAAGTCCCGGTTTATATTTTCCCGGGATAAAAAGTGGCTTATGTGTTAATCCAGGATATGATCTACCCGTGTGCCAAATTTCATCGAAATCCGTTCAGTAGTTTTTGCGTGAAAGAGTAACAAACATCCATGCATCCATGCATCCAGACATCCATACATCCAGACATTCTTACAAACTTTCGCCTTTATAATATTATTAGTAGGATGTTGTCGGCTCCTATGTCAGAGGAACTAGGGTTTTGTTTAAAAAAAAATAAGGGTACTAGGACGAATGTTTAGTCTGTAGACATATATTAAAGTGGACGTATGACGCGATTTAGTCGTAACATACGACAAAGCTCCATAAAATAAGAATAAAAAAAAACAACATAGAACTGTCAACACTACTTATGTAAATGTTACTGTCTGAAATGAAACTTTACTAGTTTTTACAGCTACTTTAACCGCTGTAGCTACAAGACAAATTTCTTACGACACTGTCTATTATGTTTGGATACATTAAGATCTACTCACACCCAACCGCTTCCTTGGATCTAGCGCAGACTATAAATGTTTGTTCACGCAGTATGCATTTAGTGAGCTAACAGTTATCAGAGCCTAAATCAAGTATACCTAACACTTGATGACACAGACCTTGCAACCATAATACTAACTACCACGGAAAATTGCACATGTTTTAAAACCCAAAAACTTAGATCACATCCTGTGTGCTATTCATAACAGTGAAGCTGTGAATAAATATATATTGCCTGTTAAGAAACATGAAATACGTAATATACGGCAGCAAATAGAGCCACGCTCAGTCAATTTTGAATGCACTTTTCGATTGAGGAGTTTTGGTGTTCTACTAGTCCTGTAATGTCCGTGAGTGGCAACGATCTTTTAAATCATCAAGTTGCGCAATTTCTAATTTACTAGCACATTGAATTAGATGGATTATAGTCAGCTAAACGATAAGCGAATATTCAGTTCAAAAAGTCTCACAATAAAAACACAAGATGTTGAATCGTGAAACAACCGCCTGATATTGGCAATTATCTGTGAGACTATAGAGGGGAGAGAGTGGTCTCCGCGCTCGGTAGCGTCCCACAGCCGCTCCGTGGAGCCGCAAGTCGCAACACGCGGCGCCGGGCGACGACGGCTGAGTCGTGACAGTGACGCGACGTTATTGCGCGACAACAAGCCCGTGCCGCGCGGCTCTGCTCGCGGGTTATTGTATTTATAAACGCAAAAGATAGTGATTATTTGATTATTTTTAAATGAAATGGAAATATATTTCCGAAAGACAAAATTTACAGTGGTAATATCCTATGGTCTTCACACTAGGCAAGCCTATATCGTGAAGACCCAAATATATTCTTAGCCTAGTTGCCTATAGGTATACATTTCCAATTGACACTGGTCTTATCACAAAAAATAGTTTTATACTGACATGTTTATTATGTTTAATCACGGAGGACAGACTTCTGTCCTCCATGTGTATAATAAATATATTTAAAATAACAGTCCCAAAGAGTCAAAACAATTGACATACATATATATATATACACTCAGGCCTGTTATCCTCGAAGGGGTAGGCACTAGGTAGAGGCGCAACTAGTGCACCCACTTTTCGCCGTTATTCCGCCCCATGACGTGATAGGGGGCGAGCCTATCGCCATATCGGGCACAAATTCCAGACTCCGAGCTAATACTGAATAGAAAAACTCAATATCACTTTGCCCGACCCGGGAATCGAACCCGAGACCTCAGCATTGCAGTCGTACCATAATACAACTACACCACCGAGGCAGTCGGTCAAAACAATTGAATGGCAACAAAAGACGGTTACTTGCCTTATGGTAAGTGCTTCTTTAGGAACAGTTTACCTTAGCAAAGTAGCAACATAAGATTTTTAAAACACAAAATTTTTTAATATATCGTCCGGATTGAAAACATACAAAAACGATTTATAAAATATCTCTGTTTTCACCAAAGAATTCCGTACAGTACTAACGACTACTACCAACTTTGTAAAAAATTCCATCTGTTGCCACTCAGTAAACGTCGAGAAATTGGTGATTATATTTATCTTCTAAAATTATTAAAAAATGATATTGACTGTCCCGAACTCCTAGCCAAAATATATTTTAACATTCCATCCAAAGCATTTCGTTTTAATCCACCTTCGCATGTTCACAAAGCATCATCAAATTATAGGCAGAATAGCTACTTGGTGCGCGCAAGCAGATTTTACAATAATATATTATATAAACATAACAATCTAGATCCTTTTTCAACAAGTGTGTCTATAGCGAGGAGGTGCTTAGCCCTCGATTTCTTTCGTTAAATGTTTTTTTTTTGTACCCGTTATTTTTTGTTTGTTTTTTGCTTCATTTCTTTTACTTTTTTGTCAAAAAAGTTATGCTCACACTCAAATAATGTGATTTATTATAATTCTATAAGTGAGAACTTGTTATTGGCTTTTTGACACTTAAATTGTTGCTATTCCTAATATAATTGTTAGCTGTAAGTTTTCCATGCTGTAAATAAATAAATAAATAAATAAATAAATAAATAAATAAATAAATAAATAAATAAATAAATAAATAAATAAATAAAAAAGTGATCAGCACTGAACTGCGTTTATTAAACTAATCCATTACAATTCAACTAGCATAGTGCACAACAATGCACCCTATTAGTGGCAGAAACAGACTTAGCAGTGAGTTGTTTCCCCCCCCCCCCCCATGCCCCTCACCCACACTCTCTCCCCATTTCAGTATCTGTCCACTTTATTATCGAGCTCTCGTTGTAGAATAGTAGCCGGTGAACGAACACAATATTAGCTTATCTGGTGGAAGGTTTGGCTGCGAGCCATGTGAGGCAGCGGCGCGCGCTGTCTGCGGCCACGTGACCGTGTGCTGTACGGTGCACGTGTATAGCTCTTATTATCTTTACTCAGCGTCCGCAGCAGTGGGGCTAGGACGTGAAAAAAAAACACGATGCGTCTCCGCTTCGTTTTATTGTGATTGGTTGAGTGACTGACGTATCGGTATTTGGATGTTTGTGATTGATCGAGGGACCGGCACCTCAGTCTCTCAACCAGTCACAATAAAACGAAGCGGAAACGCATCGTGTCTTTTTTTCACAACCTATCCCCACTGTACTCTTTATCGTCGATTTCAAGCACACGTCATCCGCGGTGCACGCCGTCCGTCACTCTCTAGTCACAAAATTATCTTTATACCGTACAAAAACAGATGGCTGTTAAATTACTATTAAACCGTAACGTTGCTGCTATCTTACAGAATACAGTTCCTGGAGCGTGGGTTCTTGGTTATGATGATCACTATCAATGAAATCGTACTATAATCGACGTATTACAGTATTAAACAAGATTAAGATTGGTGATTTGACAGATTTTTCTATATAAGTGTCGGAAAGAATATTAATGTTATGTAAATATTAATATAGTCTGTTGTTCGGGGCGTCTAGACGAGGCAATCTGGTGCTGCGCCACGACGTGGGCTGTAAACACACGATATACTTTATTGCAATGTTTATTTTTTGTCAGCTGTTTCTTTTTATGGATAGTGTGGCCAAAGATATTCAATGTTTTATTTATTAATACACTAAATACTAATACATATATTTTATATAACACGGTTACCGCTATACTAAAACAGTGTTGTACAGACAATGTAGATAACCCGATTCCTATCATAGTCCAATTTGTTAAAATCTAAGTAAAACTTGACCACATGCGTTTAACAGTACCTACTGAGCTGCTGGGTTTTTGCGTCTGCAACCACAGAAGAAATTGTATCTGCTTGCATTTTGTTTTTCTGTGTGTGTCGTGACAGTGCGAGAGTTGGAATTTAGAAGAACTCACAAGAATCGATAAATAATATAAAACAAACTAACCGCGTGTGTTTTACGATTCTCAGCTTACTTCTTCTAAACCACACAACGGATTCTGGTACGGTTTACTGCTATTTACAGACTTTCACGGAAAGTATTTTGAACAATATTGTGGATAAGAGAACAGTAAAAGGAAAAAATTATCTTGGTAAATACCACCATACCAGCCCTGTATTTTATATACTCTGGCCACTGCTGAGCACGGACCACTGGATTTTCCATTCAGTATCAGCTCGGAGTCTGGAACTTGTGCCCGATATGGCGATAGGCTCGCCCCCTATCACATCATGGGACGGAATATCGGCGAAAAGTGGGTGCTAGTTGCGCCTCTGCCTACCCCTTTGGGTGTAAAAGGCGTGAGTGTGTCTGTGATAAAAGCCACTGGCCTTATTTGTTTTTCATTATGCTTATTTGTGTATTCATAATATTTTGGGGGGCGAGTGGCATATTTAACTAAGTTTTTTTTGTTATAAGTACGGTATGGGTTTCATTTTTTTTAATCATAATTAAAGGGCTCTGTTGCACTAGTGATTATGCGGCCCTGGTCTATATTAGAAATAACCACTGTTTAAGATATTGCATGAATTAGGCAATCAGCACTAGGGGTCACTTAAAATTGAGTTTCTTAATTTATTTAAGCAACTTATCACTCACTAGCATCTTCAGAAGGTTCTAGTCTTGTCTTTTGCTAGAAGGCTATTACAGTAGCTTAATCGAGGTAGATACCACAATCATTTCTTATACATATAAGAAATAATCGTGGCATCAGTCTATGAATGCACACGTATTCCGGGACATTCCATCAATATATGATAACTTTCATCAATGACCTTGCCTATTTGATAATTTTGTGAAGCTGTTTTGCGCATTACGTATGAATATTTATTGCTTGAAATATGACCGGATTTTAGTCGCAAGGCGGTGTTCAGTTCATTTCTAATTAAAATCGCATTATCAATACATCCTACTTCCTACTACTATTATAAAGGCGAAAGTTTGTAAGAATGTATGGATGTTTGGATGTATGGATGTTTGTTCCTCTTTCACGCAAAAACTACTGAACGGATTTCGATGAAATTTGGCACACGTGTAGATCATGTCCTGGATTAACACATAGGCTACTTTTTGTCTCGGGAAAATATAAAGCGGGACTTTTATCCCGGAAAAACTTTTTAAAGCGGGTGGAGCCGCGGGCAAAAGCTAGTGGAGAAATAAAAGGATGAGGCTGGATTTTTATTGTATTGAATGACGAGAATGTACGACCACCCATGAACAGTAGCAACACCATCCAGCACCTTGAGTTACAAAGTACTGCGTGGCATTCCACTGCGCTCGTCATCCTGACACATAAGATGTTAAGTTTCATTATGTCCAGTAGTTACACTGGCTACAATGTCTTTCAAACTGAAACACAATAGTGCATGCACACTGCTGCTTGGCGGTAGACATAGACATTGCGGTAGTACCCACCCAGACGGACTCATATATATGAGAGACCTATCACCAGTAAATCTTCTCTTTGAACCTTTCATTAAAGTATTCGTTCCATAAGTAACTATATGAGTTTCATAGAAAGTGAAGCGTATTAATTTTGCGTGAAGGTTAGTAAACCGTGGTGTCGGCGCCGGCACCGCGGCGTAACTCGAGCTATTTGATGAGACGGGAAAGCGATCGAATTCTATAACAACTAAAATGCAACCTAATATTTAACAAATACATTTCGTACCGATATAGCTGATATTATTATGAACAAGAATATCGCGTCCCTTTTTTTTTTTTATACGGCCATCATCGGCGCATTAGGGACGGCTGCGGGCTTCCTCCGACTCGCGTCTAAGTTGTCGTCCGCAACCGCCCGTGCGCGTACCGCTGTTGCGGTCCTTCTCCTGTTGTTGCGGGGGCTCAGAAGCCCCCGCACACCGAGGGACGGCAGCGTGAGACACGCTGCCGTCCATCACGGGGGTCACAGAAGTTGGCTAGACTAATAGGTGGCCGGCACCTTCCGCCCACCCGTGACCCCCGGATATCGCGTCCCTGCAGAATTAGAATATAAAACGACTAGATTTTTAAATTATTTGACGTGTTTCAAAAGTGGTGCTAAACATATATTTAGCTAGCCTTATTTCACTAAAAAAAATTCATAATTCCTTCAAATTTATTACATGCACCCTGGCAAGCAAAAATAAATCACAAAACCTCGCCTTTCACAACACATGTGGTCTGTCAAGCCCCACGACGGACACCGTCCATATATATAGGGTTTTTCCATACATCTATATATATAAGCGGGGCTTGAAAACGAATGAGACGACAGAATAGCCAGCAAACATGTCTTCTATATCACATCAGCTTACCTTTCAATAGTATTTTAAAATACACAGTAGTCTTTGTCCATTCTTTGTTCTGATATCTCGTTTAGTATTTGCCATACATTATTATTATTGATATTAATAGAACATCCATCACAAACCGCCAGCTAGATTGTTTGTATCCCACTCCGTACAGTTAGTTAAACAACAACTAGAGCAATATACGACAAATCGCTTTATTATGTGCAGCAAAGGCACACACACACACTCACGCTCGCGCACACATTTAGCTCTTATGACCATTCAACAGAGCTGTGTTCAATGATTAACAACATCGACGCGGCACACATGCTCACTCGCAGGCAACGAAGGGTAGCATAACGTAGATTTAAAAGACGATATGACTTAATGATACGACATTCACTGTATGGAAACGTAGGACCATGATATGTACCTACTGCAACGCGGGTATACGTGACCGACTTTTTCTCACAGCCAAGATGGTACGTAATTTGAATATTTTGCCAATTTCCAACAATAAGCTGTGGATGATTTTTTTGCCTTTAATAATCTCTATAACCGCGTGAAATATAACAGTTTGTCGCCTCAGTCGTTTCGATCCATAGAGGCTGTAGTGAAAAATGCCTTACAAATAGTACCACATGATTGTAGTACAAAATGACTCTTGTGTATAATGTTTTTCTGCATCGCCTGCCTCTCAACGTACACTTGGCTCTAGCGAGGTGGCACGATACTCGCCGCACTCGATTCCTCGGGTAATAATGCATGATCTATGGCGATTAGTGTTAAATAACGCAGTATATAGTGAATAATACTAAATCTATACTAATATTATAAAGCTGAAGAGTTTGTTTGCTTTTTTGTTTGTTTGAACGCGCTAATCTCAGGAACTACTGAACCGATTTTGAAAATTCTTTCACTAATAGGAAGCTACATAACTCCTGAGTGCTATAGGCTACTTTTTATCCCGGGCGGAGCCGCGAGCACTACTATATAGAATATTTTGACAAAATCACACAAATTTTTACTACATATTTTCATACAATTGAACGATGAAATGAGAGCACTTGTACCCTTAGTAATAATTAAGAACGCCAGTTGGAAATTTTAATATGGAAATATATCCATATTTATCTTTGCAAAAGGTGAAAACATGTCTGTACGAATAGATAAACAGTTGAGGTGGGATAGTGCCTCGCTACGCCGACAGCCTTATGTTGCGCAATTTCCGGTTAAAACATACAAAGTACATTTTATTCACGCCACACTGAAGATACGTCAATTCACATGCAAATATTTGGAAATGGAATTCTATCGGCGTCAGCTCCACGTAGTGTGCCGACACCTTAGCGTTATTGTGACCAGTGTGGAGTGTAGAGTAGTGCCGACACAGCAGCCGCCCCGCGCGCGCCCTCCTCCGCCCGCCGGGAACTGTTCTGCTCACAATGATCGCGTAACAGTCGCTTCCGAGGCGGATGTTGGGTGTTGTGTAATTGCTCAGTACTACCGGTTTGTACAAGCCGTTCTATTGGAATGAACCAGTTTGTATGGGTGGAGTCACACTGATATTAGATTATTAGTTTGTATTGGGCACGAACACAGTATGCACCCACATATTACATATAGACGCTTTTCCACAGTGTGTCATTGTAAGTTATACCCAGCTTTTGATAATTGACGGCTGGGCTTTGTTGTTACTGCTGTCTGTTACAACTTTCAATATATTGTACATGAAAATCCCTTCTTTACCTTAACAAATTAAAATATATGTGCTATGAAATGAATTTAACCATACATATACGAATAGTTGCGTTAATATGTAAATTTTTTGTTGCAAGAAAAATTAATAGCGATCAAGCGTTGACGGCGAACTTAGTGTCAGTCTGGTAGTCCGCAGAGATCGCACCAGTCAAGCCGCGATTATGATATTTCGGCGAATTCTCGGAAGCAGCATACTATAGCCTCCGATATATGAATTGGTGCCGGCTTCCATAAAAACATGTTCCCTATTGGATTGCATAAAATTTTTTTGTAGTAATATTGATACGCATCTTAGCTTTAAGCTTAAATTTCAATGTGCATAATAATCATTACGCATAATTGTTTTAACATAAAATAAAAAAGCATAGATACAAAAAGCACAAACATCAGAACGATTAACGTCAAAAAGCATAAATATCAAAAGTCATAAAAATAAATACGCATCATTCATGTTTGGTTTTGTCTGAGTAGTCGGTTCTGGCACTCGCCGGCTGCTGCCGCGGCACGCTCGCTCGGCTCGTGCGGTGGTTCATATGCACCTGTTAGATTTTATAACATATATATATTAATATATATGTTATACAGCAATCGCTTATATAAGCAAATTACATTTAAAGGAATATAATTATGTATTAATACATCGAATCGCTAATATACCATCAGGATACTAGCAAATAGAATGTTTTAAGGGTGGAAGGGCGGATGAGTTTGGTAAAATACAAGAACCACTATATTCTTTACATAATATATTTATTATATTTATCAGATACTATAATCCAATAAGCATAGCTCTATAATCAATATCACATCAATGTGTATATAACTATTATGTACCTTATCATAGGTACCACTTCTAAATCACATGACCCTAAATTAAATGTTTATTTATACAAATACTTAACATTTATATACAAAGAAAATGAACATCAAATAAAATAAATTACTTAACTTGCCAGTGTCTTAGTACTGCTCAGCTCGGCGGCCCACGATAGAATGTTCGAATCTGCCGTCCTCCATCGAGCGACGGGTATTTATACCATATCAAACGTCAAAAACACTACCATACTATTGACCTTTTAGAAGGATATATTAATACAATTTAATACCTAAGTGAGTTTGTCTACAATTATTTTCACAAATAATCACGTGTTATGAAGAATAATTACTTTTTATAATTTATAATCTTATACGGCCATACTGACACTACTTCGTCCTCGAAGTACCACAAGTAGTGTCTTCAACTAACGAAGGTTTGGTAGGGAGATGCCTCTATCTTCTAGGTAATATTAAATTTATTTGCCAAACGCCTAGACATGCCAGTCACATTCACCAGCTGCAGGTGAGACCAACTGACACCAAACGTGTGGCTAGCAGCTAATAACATAGTACTTGCATAGCCATGTTGGTCCCTTTCAATTGCTGCTTTGAGATAGACCAACACCAAACAAGTACAACAGCATTTATTTAAATTTATTTGCCAAACGCCTAGACATGCCAGTCACATTCACCAGCTGCAGGTGAGACCGACTGACACCAAACGTGTGGCTAGCAGCTAATAACATAGTACTTGCATAGCCATGTTGGTCCCTTTCAATTGCTGCTTTGAGATAGACCAACACCAAACAAGTACAACAGCATTTATTATAATTATCAGATACCTCATTTATTTTCATCAGACTACTTTTGATGTTTTGCTAATCGCCTAGACATATTAGGTTATTATTTATATTACGACGAGTAGTGTCTAAGCGTTAGACACAGTTGTGTCAATCAGGTGCTCCGCATCACGGAGTACGTCCACGAACAATTCCGTAAAGGAATGCCTACCGGTGCTATTTTCTTCGATATCGAAAAAGCATTCGACAGGGTGTGGCACAACGGCTTACTTTTCAAGCTGTACACTCTCAACGTGCCCACACAACTCGTGCACATCATACGAGATTTCCTGTCGAATCGCGGTTTCAGATATCGCGTGGAGGGAACTCTCTCTTCCCGACACACCATCACGGCCGGAGTCCCGCAAGGCTCCGCCCTGTCCCCTTTTCTATTCTCGCTGTACACAAGCGACATCCCTAGACCACAAAACGCCCATCTGGCACTATTCGCGGATGATACCGCAATATACGCTTCACGTATAGACCCCGACAAAGTGGTGCGCACTTTGCAAACCGCCGCCGACGAACTCGGTGAGTGGTTCCGCAAATAGCGAATCACCGTCAATCCCACCAAAAGTCAAGCCATCCTTTTCACTCGGAAAAGGAAAGTCCACGTCCCTCACTTTTCAGTCCGCATGTCCGACCAGGTTATTCCCTGGAAGGGCCAAGCCAAATATTTAGGAGTAACCCTTGATCAGAGGTTGACCTTCATCCCACACGTAAATGCGGTACGCGCGCGAGCCGCATTCGCGATGAGCCAGCTTCACTGGCTCCTAAACAAAAATAGTAAGATGTCAATCCGCAACAAGATTAGGATCTTCAAAACATGCATCCGTCCGATAATGACATACGCGTCGCCCGTATTCGCTCATTTACCGCCCGGTCGCCTTCAGCGAATGCAGGTGCTTCAAAATCGATTCTTACGACATGCACTTGGTGCCCCGTGGTACGTTCGCAATCGCAACCTCCACGTGGACACCAATATGCCGACCATCAGGCACTTTATGCAGTGCGCCAGCAGACGCTATTTCGACAGGGCGGTAAACCACCCGAACACGCTTATCCGTAAAGCGTCTATATATACTCCATTTGACCGCGCCAAATGGAGACGACCGCGATCAGTCCTGACCGATCCAGAGGACGAAATCACTCTAGCTTTACGCGAAAAGAACGAGCATTTAAAGCTCATACACTCGACAAGACCGCTGTACCGTCCTCGCCGTCGAGGACCTCGTCGCGTTCCCCGTAACCCTGCCCTCTCGTAGCAGTTCCGGCCCGCGTGCCGAAGACTACAATCAACACGTAAAATAGGATTAGGTTTCAAACCATATTTCCCCAAACGTTGATGTCTTATCCTCTCAGTGGCCGCCCTGAGCCGAGGTCGTGACCCATTAGTGGGTCGCCCTCAGCGTGGTCGCTTAAATTTAAGGGTTGCGAGCGCCTTCTGCGCTCACCCACAAGACCGGTGTTCTTGTATAAGCCGACCCTCGTCAGGCTAACAAGAGTTTAGTCAGGGACAAAAAAAAAAAAAAAAAAATGTCTAAGCGTTTTTTGAATTTGACTGAGACTTGAAAAAGGTCTAGCTATCAGCTTATTGGATTATGCCCAACAAAATTTAAATAATTTATTAAGTAATTAGGCCGCTAAGGGCACTTTTGTATGTGATTTCTAATGTTTTTTATAAACTAAAAGATTCTACCAGTGCTTCGGAAATCCCACTGACCTGAGAAGAAGCACCAAGAAACTCAGCGTAGGTCTTTTATCATTTTTTTTTTTTTATATTCGTGGAATATCTCGTGGATGCCTCGTGGAATATCTCGTGGATGCCTCGTGGAATATCTCGTGGATGCCTCGTGGAATATCTTGTGGATGCCTCGTGGAATATCTCGTGGATGCCTCGTGGAATATCTCGTGGATGCCTCGTGGAATATCTGTGGATGCCTCGTGGAATATCTCGTGGAAACAACATGGTAACCTCGTGGGATCCCCACAGAATCCTTGAAGAAACCTCGTAGAAACCTGCAAATAGAAAAATAACACAGCAGCATCACATAGCTCGGCTCATTCTGACCCCAGACCAAACATTTATCAACCAAGGAGACATTTTCCTTAAAAAATATAGACATAGACCTTGATCAGTAGTTTGCGTCAAGCTAGCCCCCAGTTAGTTTGTTAGCAAATAGTTATTGTTGCTGCAACAGTACACAAAGACATCTCAAGTGTACTGCCTTATTAATTTAGAATCTGTGGTGTGTACATGTCTACCCATAGTTCCACAAGGCGTCCCTACGGTATCTCAAGGTACACTTGTGGATGCATCAAGGATCCGTGGTTAGCTCAAGGGTAACACATAGGTTAGCTCAGAAGTACCACTCTCCAGACGTAAGTGTACTGCTTTATTAAAATCTCACCAGTCTGAACTCTGTTCATAATAGATAATATTCCAGGGTCACTTTGCTGTGCTACCTCTAACCAAGATTGGGGATTATTTATTACATTAACAGTTTTCGTAACAGTCCTGGAAAGGGTCTCAACAGAATTGTGGCTGAGGAAAACATGGATAAAAGTAATTTTAAAATGGAAATCTTGCATATGTGTCTTCTAGCGATAAACCCATAAATCTTTTTAATATATTTCAACTCTACGGGTGTCGGTCTTCTACTAAAATAAAAGCTAACTTTGGACTCTTTACCGAATACCTGAATTAAAATGGCATCATGTCCTGGCATCGGTGTAAAGCTCCTTTTTCGAATAAGGGCAAAAAATCAATTTGGAATTAATTTCCCAAAATAAGAAGCCAGCGCCATAACCTGGCGGACTTGTTTGATGTTACACAGGAATGGGTGTATTTACCAGTGCAGAAACTTTGGATGCACTGGGCCTGACGCCTAAGGATATTTCCAATATACAAAACTCAATATTATTCACAAAAAAAAATACACTTAAGTTAAATATGCAACGGCTTTTGAAATAGCCCTTTGAAATACGGATGGTCCATTGCCAACACGGAACGACATTTTTTTTATAAATTCTTAATGGCCATTATGGGTTGAGAAAGCTGTATACTTATATGACATCAGAGACTGTTATTTGACAAAACCCATTTTTCATGTCTATTGAAATAAAGAAAGAGCCTTACTTAATTTATCAATTTGGTCTTAAATGAGAGAGAAGGGGTGTGTGTTCACTATGCTCTGATCAGCATTTTTTTTTTTTTAGAATCGGAGGTATACATTACCGCTTTTGAAAATTTTCTTCCGTACGGAAGTTATTCCAGGTTCCAGATGGTTCCCAGGATTCAAGCCATGATAACACTGACCCCTTAAAAGCTTTGCCGGCTTTTGCATTGGTTTAGATACTGCTCCATCCAAGTCCTCGATACTGTGGCACCAGCCGTCGCGTCGGCATCATTGTTGCTAGGTCAAAGACAGGGAGCGCCACGTCGTCATCCAAGCGATGACATCCCGAGGCAGCCTCACTGATTGCATCGAGTAGACCTTCGAAGATAATACGATCCATTCTGAAACAGACTTCATGGTATTAGTATATAAGGCGATAGTGAATCCCACTTCTGATGTTAGATTTTAGAACATATATATATTAATATATATGTTATACAGCAATCGCTTATATAAGCAAATTACATTTAAAGGAATATAATTATGTACTAGCTTTTGCCCGCGGCTCCGCCCGCGTGAATGAGTTTTTCCGGGATAAAAGTCCCGTTTTATATTTTCCCGGGATAAAAGATAGCCTATGTGTTAATCCAGGACATGATCTACCCGTGTGCAAAATTTGATCGAAATCCGTTCAGTTGTTTTTGCGTGAAAGAGTAACAAACATCCATACATCCAAACATCCAGACATCCAAACATCCATACATTCTTACAAACTTTCGCCTTTATAATATTAATAGGATTAATAGACCTGTTTGATTTCCAAAGATAAATAAATGTTTTAGCATACCTACTCGATTAGTAGCAATGTAACCACTGACATCATTTTTTTTGCAACGTTTACATAAGGCAAGTTTTCACACCGTCGACGATAATATAGACATGTCGTGTATATTATTATCCACGTAACACCTTATATTAACTTGAATTACATAAACGAAACGTACCTAACATTTTACATTTATACCACTCATCGTCAATCTAATCTCTAAATTACATAACATCATTAAATACGACACTGACACGAAACTCTACGTGCCCTATCGACAATTTGTAATAGATGTCAGAAGATTACTAACGCGCACGCGAATTTGAACTTTATGCAGCGGTAATAAATTACACCATTTTATTTAGAAAACGTTTGTATGGGAAATAGAAAAATGCTGTTTTGAGGATTTTCCGGCAATTATTTGAATTTTTCCCACCTTTTAAACCTTCCCTAGACCTTCACGAATAATTCAAGACCAAGATAAGATAAATCCGTTCAGCCGTTCTCGAGTTTTAGCGAGACTAACGAACAGCAATTGATTTTTATATATATAGATTAATACATCGAATCGCTAATATACCATCAGGATACTAGCAAATAGAATGTTTTAAGGGTGGAAGGGCGGATGAGTTTGGTAAAATACAAGAACCACTATATTCTTTACATAATATATTTATTATATTTATCAGATACTATAATCCAATAAGCATAGCTCTATAATCAATATCACATCAATGTGTATATAACTATTATGTACCTTATCATAGGTACCACTTCTAAATCACATGACCCTAAATTAAATGTTTATTTATACAAATACTTAACATTTATATACAAAGAAAATGAACATCAAATAAAATAAATTACTTAACTTGCCAGTGTCCTAGTACTGCTCAGCTCGGCGGCCCACGATAGAATGTTCGAATCTGCCGTCCTCCATCGAGCGACGGGTATTTATACCATATCAAACGTCAAAAACACTACCATACTATTGACCTTTTAGAAGGATATATTAATACAATTTAATACCTAAGTGAGTTTGTCTACAATTATTTTCACAAATAATCACGTGATATGAAGAATAATTACTTTTTATAATTTATAATCTTATACACCTAACACGCTCGTCGCTTGGCTCCTCGCTAGCCTAATTTATTCTAAATAGGTACATGTTATGAAAAATGTGTATTAGTCTAATACAAATTAGTCGAGCTAAAATTATTCCAATAGCTTATTATGACAAAAAAGTAGTAGGCCAAAATATTACTATGCGATAGAACTATTATGCCAATACATATTATGCAAAGTCAATTATGCGAAAAAATAATAGTTTAAAAAAAGTAGGCGAACCAAAGGGATCCCATAAAACACACACACACACACACACACACACATACATTCACATATAAATGTGAATGTATGTGTATGTATGTGTAAAGGGGCTAAAGGCCTTTTTTTTTTTTTTTTTTTTATCCCTCAGGAAAAATCCTTCTTATGGATACTTATTCTAAGCCTGGGGAGGGGAAGAATAGTTATGTCGGACTCACCGGCCTTCCGAACCAGATGCCACCTAAGTGACCTCTGGAACGAGTCCCTCACATCATGCCGGCATACCGACTAAAACCCGCGGTAGCCTGCTTCTGCGCATGTGAGACGGTTCCGGGGGGTCGTGAATACATCCGAATTCGCCGGCCCCGTCTCCGCGCAATACCGCTTCGCGGCTCAACTCTTTGGGCTCAGAGGTCCCCTTCTGTAATTGCAGCACGATGATTCCATGCTGCCGTGGACTTGAGACTGCGTATTCCCCGCTGCGCAGCCGCAACTCCCAATAGCCCCCTTTTAGTCGCCTCTTACGACAGGCAGGGAGTACCATGGCGGAATTCTTTAAATGCCCCCATACCACAGGGCGGGGGGCGCAGGTCAATCTTCAGCCCGGCGTCTCCTCCTTCTCGTTAGGCGGCGGGCGGGATCGGTTCGTTCTCGATCCCGATCGGCGCTTTCCTTCTGCGACATGACACGCTCGCAGAAGGATTCTACCGCACGCCATGCCCTCCGTCTACCGATCATAGCAGCTACTACGGTTGGCAGAGAGAGGTCTCTACCAATGGCTGTTATGAGAACGCTGCGTTCTTCGTCCCAGGCTGGGCATACCTCGAGCGTATGCTGGGCCGTGTCCTCTGGGCAGTTGCCACAATGGTGGCACACGGCGGACCCCTCTTTTCCGATCCGACACAGAAACGAACCGAAACATCCATGATCGGTCAGGATCTGCGTCAGTCGGAAAGTGGGCGCACCGTGACGCCTGTCGAGCCACTGACCAAGGACAGGTCGCACTGCCGCAATGGTCCGTAAGCCTGCGCTCGGGCTCTCCAGCCTAGCTAGCCACTCCTCCACGACAGCCCCTCGAAGAGAAGTCAGTTGGGCCCTGACCTCTCTGGGGGCCAGCCTCACTCCGCGACGGAACACCTCCTCCCGCCAGAAGAATACTGACGAGAGGGATTTGGCATCCAAGTCCCAGGGTAGAGTACCGGCCAATACGCAGGCCGCCTCGTACGATATCGTGCGATAACCCCTGATCATCCGCTGCGCCACTAAACGTTGTGGTTTACGCAGTAACATGAGGCAGCGAGTGCCCAGGGACTCGGCCCAAACAGGACATCCGTATAAGGCCATAGATCGCACGATACCAGCATACAAGCTTCGGCAAGGGATGCCGGGACTTTCCAGGTTCGGCAGCAGGCGCGCAAGCGCACCTGCTGTTCGCACTAATTTTGGTGACAACGCCTCGAAGTGCGCGCGGAAATTCCACCGGCTGTCTAGAATCAGACCAAGGTATTTCATCTTGGAGCCGATAGGAATCCGCACGCCCTCCACTGTTATGTAGGCTTCCCTAGGTGGCTTCAACCGAGGCCCATGAAAATAGAGGGCCTCAGTTTTATTTAAAGCCACAGAGAGGCCCAGGCGCCGTATCCTGCCCACTACGTGTTCGGTACCGAACGAGGCGAGCAGGGTGGCCTCCTGGAAAGTCGCTGCAGTCGCCGTCACAAGCGTGTCGTCTGCATAGCAAATGACAGCGATACCCCGGAGGTTGGTACCACGGAGCACCCAGTCGTATCCAATGTTCCACAGGAGCGGCCCAAGTACCGATCCCTGTGGAACACCGCACGACATTGCTCTGCGGTTCCACCCATTCAGGCCTGGATACACTATAAATCTTTCTGAAAGATATGAGTGCACCAGACGGCAAAGATAGGGTGGCACCTCGTGGTACCGCAGTGCTTCTTTGATGCAGGCCCAGGGTATGGTATTGAAAGCGTTGGCGATGTCAAGAGACACCGCCACGACCACTTTGTCCCGGGCCATTGCATCTTCCGCTTGAGCCTTGACTCGCAGAATCGCGTGTATAGTCGACCGGCCACGGCGAAACCCATACTGGCAGTCTGCCAGGTCCGGGCCAACCCTCTCGAGATGCTCGACGAGACGAGCGTGCACGATTCGCTCGAAGAGTTTACACACCTCGTCGAGCAACACGATAGGCCGGTAGGCCGATGGCGACTCGGCAGGTCGACCCTCCTTTTTGAGCAAGACCAATTTCCCAGTTTTCCACCGAGAGGGGAAAAGGCCTTGCTCCAGACATGCGGAAAAAAGACTACGGAGCCTCGACCCCAAGTGCTCGACAGTAAGTACCCACACACGGCCGGGTATACCGTCAAGTCCCGGGGCCGAGTTTTTGCCCCGCAGCCGAAACACTGCAGCCTCAAATTCATCCTGAGAAACCTCCGGAATCTCCCCTGCCGAGTTCGGCGACGATGACACCGCCACGTGTGGGGCCATCTGTGGAGGAATAGCCTCTTCAGTGGCTGGGAATAACGTCGCGACCACATTCTCCACCAATTCTGCCCGGAGACTCTGCGTCAGCGGAGGCGCCCACGTACGAAATTTCTTCAATGCCACGCGGTAAGGACGCCCCCACGGGTCGTAGTCCAGAGTACTCCGGGACTCCTTGTAGGCCGCGGACTTTGACTTCGCCATTGCCACTTGCAGCGTTCTCTTGGCCTCTTTGTAGAGGCCATGAAGCAGGCGCTCCTGGTCTTCGTAATCGGGTTGACGAACCCGGCGACGATGTCTGGCAAGACGGCGACGTGCGGTAACGCAGGAAACGCGTAAGTGCGTTAACTCCGCCGACCACCAAAACACTTGGTGTTTTACAGGCAGGCGAGTGACTCTGGGCATAGCTGCATCACAAACACGTGACATCGCTATACCGAACCACTCTGCCTCTTCCTCAACCCCTACTGGTCTGTCCGGTAAGGGGAGCAACGCCTGTGCCAGAGCGGCCTCCTCCATGACCTCCTTATCGAGGCGCTTTATTGCCCAACGCGGACCATCCTGATGCAGGGTGTTTGACACCCCATTGAGTTGGGGGACAGGGGACGCGGAGACATGAAACCGTATATATCGATGATCCGACAATGTCTCCTCGTCCACCAAGACCCTCCAATTGAGAACACGTCGGGCGAGTTCAGGAGTGGCAAACGAAACGTCGACCACTGAACCGCCATTATACCGCACACACGTGTCCTCAGAACCCCGATTTAAGATGGTCAGCCCGGACGCGATCGCCCACTCCTCCAAGACTCTACCTCGCGCGCTAGTCACCGATGAACCCCAAGCCAAAGACTTGGCATTGAAGTCGCCGGCGACAAGAACGGGACGAGGCTGACTACTTTGCACCACCAGGGCCCCGAGCCGAGTTAGAAAGCTCTCAAACTCGGACAGAGGTCTGTTGGGAGAGAAATATACTCCTACTACCCAGATCCCCCCCAACAGAACCGCCACGCATCCCGAACCCTTCGCTACTTTTTCGAAGGGAGGGGAGCCGGCGGTGCCCCGTGTGATGATGGCTACCAAGCCGTCCAGGTCCCCTGCCCAGTCATCTCTAGGAGGGACAAAATACGGCTCGGCAACCACAGCCACATGTATCGACCACTGTGCCAGGCTCTGAACAAGCAAGTCCTGCGCTCTGGCGCAGTGGTTAATATTTGCTTGGAGAAATCTTTGTGCCATATTAATGGGCGATCTCCATTGGTAACTCACGGGAAGACGATTCCGGTTGAGTCACGACCTTTACGCTCCCACCATGTTTAGAACGGCGGGGTCGAGAGGAGGCGACGCATACCTTAGCGCCCACCTGGTGTCCCGCAGGCTTGCCGACACCTGCACAAATCGTGCAGTGCGGCTCTGCGGAGCAACTCCTGGCCATGTGGCCTTCTTGACCGCAGCGGTAACAAGTACCGCTACGGTCACAGTCATCTGTACAGCGCACCCGTACATGACCTCGGCAAAGACAGCGGAAACAACGCAAAGGTCTTGGCTCAAGGAGTTTAACCCGCGCCGTAATCCAGCCAATCAGGACGCGTCCTGTCTTGATCACTTTCTGAGCGGCCGTAGCTGGACAGCGGACCCAAACTGCACCAAGACCGGAACGATCGGTTCGGATCTCCCCGACCTTAATCTCACCCGCTGTGCAATCCCCCGCTTTGGCAAGAGCTGCTGTGATCATTTCCGGATCACTGGACGGATCCAATCCAGAGATACGTAACTCCGCAGTCTTGAAGGGTCGAGACACGCGGACATCTTCTGATAGTTCTGATGCGCTGAATGCCTCTCGGATTTTTTCCGCGAGAGAGTTAGCTTTCGCCTCTGACTCCGGACCGGGGACCTCATATAAGTACCCGCCCGTGGCCATAAGCCTCGCACGAGTACCGCTAATACCAAGTCCAGCGAGGTCGACGCTCCCCTGGATTCTCCGTAAGACCTGGGCGTATGTTATCTTCCGCTCTAATGCCGCAGGTGTCAATGTCAATGACACGGCTGCCTTGCGGGGTATGCGGAGATGAGGTTCCGTCCTACGCAGCGACTGTTGCAATTGTTGTTGTGCAACAGGTACCGCAATCGGTTTGGGCTTCTTTGCCCGCTTAGCCACTACGGTCCACGATGTGTCCGAGGTTTCGGCAACTCGAGACGCCGGACATGGCTCACTCACAGGCTGAGCAAGATGGGAAGCCCTCTTCGATAACTTTCCCTTTTGGGAGGAAGGCAGAGCATCAGCTGCAGAGGGTGCCGCCGGTCTGGACAGGGCATCGACGGAAGGAGCACTATGAATTGCTCCTTTGCCTTTGCGTTTGCCTTTCCCTTTCTTCATGGATGTGCCAGCAGTGGCAGCCGCCGCATGCAAGGGCTTAACTGGCGCCGTAGTCGCGGTCGAAGGCCCAGCGACGGCGGCTGCATACTGTGATGACTTACCAGCTTTGACCATGTCGGCGGCCAATGGAGGTCGGAGAATCTCTTCCGGTGGCAGCCGCATGGATATCGCCTCGAACCGCGCATCCATGATATTAAACAGCCGACGCTCTAGTTGCTCAAAGCGGTCAGCTACACCAGAGATGACGCCAGGTACAGCCATTTGTTGGGACTGCGGCCAGATGACCGCCAACAACTCCTCTAAGCGTTTGCCCTGAGTGGCTAGGGCGGCCTCCAGTGCCGTAATGCGTTGTTGCATAGCTGCCTTTTCCGCTTCTACCCGAGCGAGCTCTGCAGACGCTGGCTCCTCAGCCATCTCCATTAATTCAATAACGGAGTCATTTACCTCCTTCTTTTGGGTCCCCTGTAAACTTCGGGACTTCTGAGACACTTTTCGGAGTCGTGTGGCCAACCGAAGGCATCTATCTCTTCGATTTACTGAGGCCTCCGTGTCATCATCGGGAGTTGGAGTGTTTTCTGGCACTGCAATCACCACCTCCTCCTGTCTTTGAGCTTTAGCGAGATGCTCGTCATGGACCGCCACCTTGTGCGGCTTATTAGCTATGGCTAATGGGTTGTCACCTTCCGTGGTTTTCACCACCGCAGATGCCCTCGTCATCCTTTTGGATGCAGCGAGTATTTTTGCCGAAGGCTCAAGAAATCCCGTGTCCTCGCTCGACAGGGAGTCCCTTGAGCGAACCAATGGTCTTGTCGTTAGGCCACCGGCAAGCCGCGAACCACGACCTTTTCGACGACTTCTCCTTGGTAGTGACGGTGCGCTGCTCCGCTCCGACTCGGAGTCGAAGTCCAAGGCAGGTGCGGGCAACTCCTCAGACATGCCCTCGGGCTTGTGCCCACTATCTATCGTCTGATTCGATTTGGAAACTAGTTCCGATGCAGACATCTTCTCTTTATTCTCAATGTTATTGTTTAATTTTTCCATATTATTCCCACGAGAATGGGGGAAAAGACGGTCCATCCAGGCAGAGCCCCCTGTACCTGGGTAAGCCTTTAAGTGACCCGCCAGGAGTGTCGGCCGGTTCTCCGGCGGAGGTCGCACTAGAGACCGAACTTCCCGTCGGCCATGCGTCCCCTCGCGGTGCGCCGCCGCTTGGGATTCGGGGTAACTTTTTATAGAGGTTTTCTCCCTCGCGACCCAGGCAATTAAGCCAAGATCCTCAGTCTCGTGAGACGCCGCGAGACATGACCACAGCGTCCTATTGAGTTTCCGAGATCGGCGGTGACTAGAGAGAACGAGTTCTACCCCAGCCTGCCCCGTGACAGTGTAAGTGTTCACGGGGCCCGTCCATATTCCTCCAACATACCCTCTGTTTATCAGAGGGATACTTGGAAGAATCCCTTTGCTGGTTTTGGTCCACGCCGTTTCCGGTACCCCCCATATCTGGGGGGCGTTCCCCTATCCGCCACCCAGGGAGACGCGCCCGATGGGAGACCAGCAACTCCACACGGGAAAGGCCTAGTATCCAGACTGTACACCGGATGTGCCTAAGGGTGTGTGAGCGTGACGGACGGAGGAAGTGGAAGATGGCGTAAGACGAAACTTTGTAACACTTAATATAACACACAAGAAGATTAAAATTAGTATCAAGTATTTGCTTGTGTTTGGTTTCCAACCCACATAAATATATGACATCTAATAATATTTTATCAAATTAGAACGTTACATAATGTACCCAGAAATACAACTGCGGAGAGTATGAAACACTCGCATTGCATTACAAGCTAAGATTATAGTAGTGTATATTAAAATCTCATATATAGTATTGAACAGTTGTGGTGCCTTATGTGGCTCGAGCAAATGTTGTTATATCATGTGAAATATCAAAAGCGGTTTGCGTCCAGCGTGTTCCTGCGCCCTTTATCAAGTCGTCTGTGCACGTTGCAAATGGACGGCCGACGCTGCACTTGCCAATACGTGAACTCCACTCGAGATCTTTTTGCCCTATATGCCGATGGTTCTTGGAACTATTTGCCCTGCCCATTGCCACTTTAGCTTGCTAATCCGCTGGAGTGAGTTTCATTATTCTACGGATGTCATCATTTCTGATTCGATTGCGTATATTGTGTAATCATGTTTTCATATCATGAGACTGAAGTTAGCTCGGCAAACAGTAGCCAGTTACGGATTCTCAATAAATACGGTCACGGTTATTTATTTCTGAGTATAGGTGATTAAACATTTTTCTTCTGTTTGTTTCACTCAAAATTATAATTTATAAACTCTTTTCATAGAAAGAAATAATAGGATCTTGGATTGCTTAATGAGGGGGAGTGAGCTTGGCGTACAAATTAATATATAGTCTTTTGTGATATTTCGTGTAATGTATACCGGGTGGAAGGGAAACGCTCTCGGAAACGAATACAGGTGGTAGTATTAGTGATTCCTGACGTGATGGCACTAAAAAAATCGCGATCGCATTGTTACAATTTTAGTATGATTTTCTCAAATTTCTGTACAGCTTCACGTATGGATGGAGAAATCAAACTATTGTTCTGAAAAACATAGTAAAAAGGTCAATATTTCAAAAAAATCGTAATGAAACACGTACATCAGCTGACGGGTTAACGACCGCGTGGCCGGTGCCAGCGCAGCGCGGCGGCCGCCGCCTTGTCGGCGTTTGCTTTGTAGTTTTTTGGACGCTTTACATTGCGCGCGCATGAATTACGGAAATACTAAAATCCGAAATATTATCGCTTAGCTTTGCAAATGAATATAGGTTTTCGTTAATGTTATGGTTCTTCTCTCTTACCGTTCCGGTATAGAGAGCGTTTCCCTTCCACCCGGTATAGAAAACGGTGAAATAATCATATTCGTAATGGAATACCTACGTAAGTCACGTGAGCGCTCTAATGTTCAAGTCATGTGTGCGTAGGCGAACGTGTGCGCTACGTCGCTCTACGAGGCTCTACGCTGTGCTACACAAATAGCTGGAACTCCGTAGCACGTAACGGCGCGAGTTCGAACAATGCTGAATGTACGCAGACCTTATATGAGTGCGACTACTGAATACCAATGCTTTCTGGGATACGGAATGGCTTTTATTGTGCACTACGCCACCCCGCGACTTGCTTTGCTGTATTAAGAAAGCCACGTGTTGCTCGATATACTGTCAAGTTATGTTTATACGCTCGGTTTTTTAATATGTCAATGGTACGCCCATATAAATATTACGTGAGTTAGTGATCGTTTTAGTATAAGCACAAATTAATGATCTAAACTATGATGTTTGTCTCCCATCAACACTGATAGTATCACACAAATCATGTCTGGCAGACATGAAGCAAAAGTATAATAATTGTAGAAAATGGAGGGCTTTCGGCAATCGATTTTGTAGTAATTCACTAATTTAAATCTGCCAGGGCTTCTTATCATATCGCTTTCATAGGAAAGCAGGCGCAATGTGATCGTTGTTATTTTTTTATTTTTATTTTATTTTATTTATGGAACAAAAAACAACTGTACAATATGTTTTTTAAAACTAATAAACTAATTATTAAGTACTAAATTATTGTACAATCCACACCATTGTCCCCATATTAAATTGTAAGCTAAATAATTATCCATAAATCCACTTTTATATTCTAAAACTACAAGTACATTTTAAGTATGTGCTAGTGAGTCAAATGACAGAGTATTGTACTTTTTTGACAAAATGTCTTCATTTTATCAGTATAAATATACTACTAGAAATTATGTAAATTAAAAATTTTAAATATAAATAATCATATGACCAAAAACCAGCATTTCTTTTTTATTTTTTTTTATTTGCTTATTACTTGAAGCATCTTGTTATTAGTGTTTATACAAAATCTAAGTCACACATAATATAGTAACTGTACACAGCATAACTAATATAAATTGTTACATTTATTACTAGTCTAACTCTTTGGCTATTTCTAATACACTCTTTTTATACTTTAGAGCTGGTAATACAAATATATCCAAGTCAGTAAAATATTCATTGTATTGCCGCATAGAACGGCGCAAAGGGTCACGTTCACCGGCATTAGTCCGACAGGATTTAGGAAAAAACAAATTGTGGTAGCACTTGTTACACGCACGCGGAATGCGGGAGGGAGTTGAAAAAGATATCTCATTAGTAAGACTAATACAATCAAACTTATTTTGACAAATGTCATACAGCAACATTTGTTCTAGGAGTAATCTTCTCGCCTTTAAGGACATAAGAGAGAACTTTTCCAACAAATCTGTATAGGAAGACCTTGTACGTAGACATCTATAATTAACAGCACGTAAAAATTTACGTTGAACCATCTCAATCTGGTCCACATATTTATTGTAGTGGGGATTCCATATCGCTGTAGCATACTCCAGCTGAGTCCTAACCAATGACTTATATAACAATAAATAACTCCCCGGTTGCTTAAATTCAACACACGCCCTCATGATAAAACCATATAGTTGAAATGCTTTGCTAACTATGTGATCTATATGAGCGTCTAGGTGTAATTTGGAGTCTAAAAATATACCTAAGTCTCTAACCGTCGTAGCAATATTTAGAGGTGAATTACACAAGGAATAGGTATGTTCGCACACGTTATTTTTCTTGGTAAAAATAATAGAATTACACTTGGCAAGACTAAGATACAATGTTATGATTTAAAAAGCCTGTGATGTTACTGTTACAATGAAACGTTTTGATTTCTTTGTATACTAACTAAGGTACGCGTCTTTAATATTTACATTATATTACAAGCGATACGCTTTAAATCGTTGAGGAATCCCCTAAGCTGAGAACCCAGAGCCCCAGCCGCGCGTACAGCACGCGACACTGGCGGTAGGACTGGTGGTAGGACTCTCATATGTAAGAGTCCGTCTGGGTGGGTACCACCGCAATGTTTATTTCTACCGCCAAGCAGCAGTGTGCACGCACTGTTGTGTCTCGGTTTGAAGGGCATTGTAGCCAGTGTAACTACAGGACATAATGAGACTTAACATCTTATGTCTCAGGATGACGAGCGCAGTGGAATGCCACACATTACTTTGTAAATCAAGGTTCTGGATGGTATTTCTACTGTTTATGGGTGGTCGTATCGCTTACCATCACGCGAACGGCATGCTCGGCTCGTCATTCAATGCTATAAAAAAAAAGACACGTCGGGATCTCTGCTACAACAATCCTATATAATGAACATAGCGGGCGGAGGCTCGCGCGGCATGCGGCGCCGCATTCCGCCGCCAAGCTTATATCTAACTAGCGCCGCTACGTGAAACCATCCAACCGGCTGCTGCAGAATGTGTCCTTTGCAAGCGTCCAAGCAAAATTTCCCAAAAGCATGCATGGAACGGGGAAGGAGTATTTCGCTATCAAAATAATTTACCTAACATTGGAAATGGAACGAAAACAATCTGCAAAAATTCATGTTGATCCACAAGTCGTTTACTCGACGAGAATCATATATTATAATTGTGGAAATTGTACCAAACCCCCTCGATTATAAATGCTTTAAACTATTGCGGAAAAGATGTGAAAAAGTGAGCTTAGAGTGTTACCAAAATTATTTGGCTTTCTCGGAGAACGAAATTCAAAATAATCCAAAGTTTTTTTGGTCTTATGTTAAATCTAAATTTTCGAGTAATAGTTTACCTGAATCTATGAAATATAAAGATGAGCTTTGTTCAGATGGTAGGCAAATATGTAATTGGTTTAATACACATTTCCACTCTGTTTTTGAAAAAAACAGTCTTGACTTAACTTTTTTTGATAACCTAAAAGCTCCTTCGAATCCTCTGTTTGATATTAACACTATAGAATTTAATGAATCTATCGTGTACAAATACTTAAAGTCTTTAAATAATAACAAAAGTCCCGGTCCGGATGGGGTACACTCACTATTAATTAAAAAGTGTGCATCACAATTAACTCCCCCTATCACTATACTTTACATTAAATCCATGAAAGAAGGCAAATTTCCTAGGATATGGAAACAAGCTTGGATTACCCCTATACCCAAAGGCTCAGTGAGTAACGATATCGAAAAATTTCGACCTATATCTAAGTTGTGTCATCTCGGTAAAATATTCGAAAAAATTGTTACCGACCAACTTTTTAATGTTGCAAGGCGCCACCTTATTCCTAATCAGCACGGTTTCTTTAAGGGACGTTCTGTTGATAGTAATCTTTTAGTTTTCACTTCAGAAATTTTTAATGCAATGGATGACGGATACAGCGTGGACGCTGTGTACGCCGACTTTTCCAAAGCCTTTGATAAAATTTGTCATAAGACTCTTCTAATGAAACTTTGGCAACTTGGCATAAGCGGTGATTTATTTCGTTGGATTAAGTCGTACATTGAAAATAGACACCAATGTGTTGTTCTTTCTGGTTTTTCGTCCCAAAATAAATGTGTTAGTTCGGGTGTCCCACAGGGTTCACATTTAGGCCCTTTATTGTTTACGTTGTTTATTAACGATATAAATAATTCTATCTCCAATTCTAATTTATTATTATATGCTGACGATACCAAAATTTTTAGAGTAATTCGGGATATTAGGGACTGCGAACTGTTGCAAGAAGACCTTAACAATTTTGTTACATATTGTAATAATAACAGGCTATTTTTAAATTTGGAGAAGTGTTACACTATAACCTTCTCGAGGAAACACAGCATTATCAACTATAACTCTAAATTAAATAGCAGAAATCTAGAGAGGGTAACTCAAATACGTGACTTGGGTGTTCTTATTGATACTAAACTGACATTTGTTCCTCATATAGATGCTATAGTTAATAAATCCTATAAACAACTTGGTTTTATATTGCGTGTCTGTAAACCTTTTAAAAACTACTTCACATATAAGATTCTTTACAACAGTTACGTTCGTAGTCGCCTTGAGTTTGCATGTGCCGTCTGGAAACCATATCATAAATTGCATATCAATAGAATTGAAAAAGTTCAAAAAAAAATTATTAATACTTTAGACTTTAGAATGTGTCGTGCTGGCTCTGGTTACGAAGATTCACTCGAACATTATAAGCTAACAACTTTAGAAGCAAGACGTGATTGTGTAGATTGTGTTCTTCTGTACAAAATCTTGCATAATTTTTTGGATGCCCCTTCACTTTTGCAAAATGTGTATTTCAAGGTACCTCGCGGACCTGAGCGTCTTTGCCGGAAAAAAGATTTATTTCATATTCAAATTTGTAGAACCTCTTATAGCATGAACGCTTTTATAAGGCGTGCTTGTCATATTTTTAATGAAAGTTATAAACTATCTGACTTAGACATTTTTAATTGTACTATACCCCGTTTGAAAAAAATCTTTCAGTGATAGGAAACGTTCATAATTATTGTACCATGGCTTGGTTGGCGAGTAGCGTTATAGTCATAATTTAAATACATTTAAGCGCTAATACGTATCTAGCATAACCCCTATATAATAAATAAATATAAAAATAAATATTTAAAATAATGTACAGTGGCAATTGGTGGAGCCAAGCCACATAATTAGCATTATGCACTAGTATTATAAGGGAACTATAGGTCCTATATATAAGTTTGCTATAAGATGATTGTACCGTATTTTGTATGACCGTTTGTTTCTAAATAAATAAATAAATAAATAATTGAACACCGCTATACATCGAGGAGGATTGTTATCCTGTACAACAATACGGGCCATTGCGCCAATACGCGACATGGTGTTCATCCTGCCCAACACCCGCCGGTGTACGTACACTGTACAGCTTGTGCGCCGGACATGTCCCTGCAAGTAAAATTGTTTCATACATACATATATATACACTCACGCCTTTTATCCCCGAAGGGGTAGGCAGAGGCGCAACTAGTGCACCCACTTTTCGCCATTATTCCGTCCCATGATGTGATAGGGGGCGAGCCTATCGCCATATCGGGCCCAAATTCCAGACTCCGAGCTGATACTGAATAGAAAAACTCAATATCACTTTGCCCGACCCGGGGATCGAACCCGAGACCTCACCATTGCAGTCGTACCACAATACAACTACGCCACCGAGGCAGTCATTCATTAGTCGATTATTGTTTCATATAAAATGTAAGATATTCTACAAAGCAAAGACTTTCCCGACAAAAAGTTAAATGTATTTTGTATTGGCTTACTCCAGATAGCTAATGTGAATTTGCAATTCCAATGTAGTTTCGTGCGTTAGTATATTATTATTTAAAAGGTATTAATTTTATTTATTTTTATGACTTACTTAATAATGTAGCTGATTTGAAATTACTTTCATGTGATTTTAGTTAACTTTGTGACGCTTTGTGCAAAAATACCTGACACAGTGTTTAATAGAGTATTTATCAATCAATGAGACGAATAGACATTTTACATACCTACAGCTCTGGATAAAAATACTATGCGTGAATACAACACGTGATAGTACAAAATCGCGCTGGAAAATAGGAAATTATAACGTTACATTTCGGACACTTTGAGCTATAATTATGAGGTGATAAATTGTTGATTTTCGTTTCACCACCATGTGCTTTCGTTGTTAAACTGTTTTTAATTGTGTTGCGGTGATTTAACTGTAGACTGATGCAAATATCTTGCATATATTAATGAGCGCCGGATGCGACGCTGTGGAGGAGTGCGCTCCGAGGACAGACGTATTTATAAAATCCGCTATTTGATACGTAGCTCATCCCCCCGTCCGATAGTACAGCGGTGCAGAGAGATTTCTTATTCTAGGTATGTTATTATTTCTATGATAACATTTATATACATTTTAATAAATGTTATCATATCGGTATACATTTTACCTTATTTTTAATTGATTGAAATCGAAATTATGAACATGTCAGGCGCAGTACAATACTTTGTAATGCAAGGTTGTGGGTGACAATATATTGTGAGTTGAGTCACCAACTAACTCATAAATGCTATATTACTGTGTCCCGCTAGCTCTATCGCCGTACTACACTATCGGAAGCTTGAGCCCTAAACTGTCCGAATGCTATGAATTAAATAAAATAAAAAAAATAGCAATGATGATGACGCATCCTTCGAAAAACTTTTTTAAATTGATGCGGGACTAACGTGAGCCTTAGATGCGCCAAGTCTTCCTCGTACCGAGCTCCATTACATTGTACCGCCGTGAATGCACTGAATTACACTGTTGATATGGTTCATCATAACTGGGCTGCGTTTATTATTATGCGTTCGGTTTGTGTGCGGCGGAGAAGGCTCGCCATGCTAATGACGTTTACTTACAGCCGAAATACCTTTGCCAACGCTACAGAACCAATGTACTTTTAGCAACCCGTAACTGATATTGTAGCGATCGCTTAAACACACATTTGATTACTTATTAAGCAGAGATTGAGAATATTGTTTATAATTTATATTTTATTATTCAGTAAATCAGTAGCGTATGGACCGCTTTTGTTGAAACTTGACGAAATCTTGAATACTTTACAGAAAACTAAACTGAATCAAAGATACTTTTTTCTTTTTCATTTGCATAATTACTAAGATTGTTTGAAGTACTTACAAGAAGCCTTATCCCATAAAGATCAGTGATGCATCGATGCCTCTGATATGTTCATAAACTGTTAGTATTACGGACTACAATCAAGTGACTATTTAAGCTTTCATTTTTGTAGATTTTTCGCGGATAACAATGTTATGAAATATAATTATGGTTTTAATAAATAAACTCTTTAATCCAACGCACAAAAGTTAGGAATGTTCATGTAATAAGTTGCAGGGGCGGTTGCGGACGACAACTTAGACGCGAGTCGGAGGAAGCCCGCAGCCGTCCCTAATGAGCCGAAGATGGCCAAATAAAAAAAAAAAAAAAATGTAATAAGTTGACCGTGACTGTAGTCAGCGTATTGAATTGACGCAGGATTTAGGTGTAGTACACGTACAGTTTTGTCGCGTCCATTACACGCACGCCGCGCCGCGCCGTATACTAACAAAACGTTGACGCGTGCGTTGCGTCGGTTTGCTGTCGCTCTATTGTGCAAAGGGTCTCCACCTTCCTTACACCACGATCTTTATTCTTCTACTACAATGAACTGGATGTTAAATTTAATCCCAATATTGCCAACGACAGACTAAACGTACAGTTAGCCACATAAATAGTTAAAGAAATTCAAACTTTCAATTTCCCTACTACTACCTGTTAAATTTAATTAACACTCTTTTATTATCTTTATGTGTGTAGTATGTATGTAACGGAAACGTTGAACATGATTTTAACCCCCCTTCAAAACTGAAATTTGGCATGCTTATGAGGGAACGATGACAATTCAATATTTTAAACTAAAAAGCAAATTTTTATAGAAAATCCAACTAAAAAATGAATAAATAGCAGTTTTTTTTAATTTTTAGTGACATCTATTGGACTATAGTATTCTTAATTCAAATTTATATTTTTACTTGGATTTTCTATAAAACGTCTTTTTTTTTAAACTATTATTTACTTTTTTCGCGGCTTCATACCCCGTGTGTAAGAGTTTTTCCGGAATAAAAGTCCCGTTATATATTTTTTACTGAGATAAAGGTAACCTAAAACCCTCCCAGGATCTCAAACTATTTCCATACCAATTTCGTCGAAATCCATTCGGCAGTTTTTGAGATTATCGCGTACAGAGATGGCGGGCGACTTTATTTTATACTATGTAAGTATTGTGAAGAGAACTAATATTTTGATAAGAACACAAAAGTGTATTGGCGTTTTAAAGTTTTGAATTTGTTCAGCTACTCATGCGTCTGGCTGTACAATGGTTGACTCCAAATGTGACTCGTCTGGTTGGACGTCGTTCATCACCATTTATGTAGAGTCACTATGCAGACGGGTACAATAAGGTCGATGCCACATAAAATGACACCGCCGCTGATCGAAAACCCTTTTTAAACGTTGTAATTACGCGACTTATCTTTGGTCAAATATAACATTAGGCGACCGAAGGTCGGCGACTTTAGCCCCGTTTTAATGTGCCGGGATCCTCATATCGTAAGCGACATGTGTCTATGAGAGAAAAGTGTCATTAGGCGGCTTATCTCGAGAGAAGCTGCAGGTGAAACTAGCGACAACTAGCAGTGCGCGCCGCATGGAGAGCCTGTTGACTCGGCGTTTATTGTGTCTGGAGAGGATTCCGCACTCGCTTCACAAAGGCAGAGATTGCGCTGAGCTCGTTGAAAGCCGATTCAATCAGAAAAGTAAAAGAATGGTGAATATTACCGAACCATATGAAAACATGACACCGGTGTCCGAATATACCGGGTGGAAGGGAAACGCTCTCGGAAACGAATACAGGTGATAGTATTGGTGATTCCTGACGTGATGGCACTAAAAAAATCGCGATCCCATTGTTACAATTTTAGTAGGATTTTCTCAAATTTCTGTACAGCTTCACGTATAGATAGATAAATCAAACTATTATTCTGAAAAACATAGTAAAAAAGGTCAATAATTCAAAAAAATCGTAATGAAACACGTACATCAGCTGACGGGTTAACGACCGCGGGCCGGTCCCGGCGCGGCGCGACGGCCGCCCAGTTCTTTGTACGCTTTACATTGCGCGCGCATGAATTACGGAAATACGAAAATCGTAATTATTATCGCTTAGCTTTGCAAATGAATATAGTTTTTCGTTAATGTTATGGTTCTTCTCTCTTGCCGTTCCGGTATAGAGAGCGTTTCCCTTCCACCCGGTATAGGGTTTCCGCATATATCTAAATATATAAGTGGGGCTTGACGGGTTAAAGCCTAATAATAGACACGTCCTGGAATACCTATTAGGTATTAAAGATAACCCATAGAAATAAAGTATAGGTATTTAGTAGGGATAATATGTGAAAGACAAAAACTTTGTTGTAGATTTTTTTACCGTATGATAAATATTAAAGAAGCCAGGAGGGTTTTCCATAAAAAAAAATAGCTTCGTATATTCGCAAAACGATGAATAATTATTTTCTACGAAAATAGCATTTATATTTTCGGCGTAAAATAATGGTTGTTAATATTTTAAAAAGTGAAAAAGGACGAACCCAGGAAAGCATTTGGAATGTAAAAGTTTCTCACTCACACGCTGGCACTTTCAACATTAACATGGCGTTGACGTCACTTCTGTAAATCTTTCAACATTATTTGACATTTACTGCTTCGCATCTAGGGGAGGGGAGCGTCACCACACACACTGCGGGTGATGTAAGGTATGATTACATAATTATATAATAGGCAGAGGACGGCCGCTGCCTGCTGGCAAGATCAATGCTGTGACAAACGAGAAACATCAGCGTACACATTTTATGAAAACGCAATCAAACATGACTGTCAACTGAGCTTCTGTGTTGGTATTTATTGATAATTTTTCATAAAAATAATCATAAAATGTGTTGCTCTAGTTTAAATACAAATATGAAGCACCGTAAATGCTATTTGTTACATAGTTGACGTTCAAGTTAATTGCCCAATTTTCTCTGGAAAATTTATTTCAAATTGGCGGTAGAGTAAAAAACTTATAATATGTTTTACAATTTATAGTGTTCCCGGCGTTTTGTAAACGCAAGTCTCCGCCACCACCCAGACACTGCACGTTTGTGTGCTCTCCGCCATCACATCTAAAGTCATGAGTCTAAATAACGTGTCCTGCGAGAGGCACTTTAAATAAACTACGCAAAATGACAATGGGATAATGAATTCGAGGGCGGTCCGCGAAATATTTGTGTATTATAAACAGAAAGCTTTATCGGGGGCTCGGGGCCTGAGCACACACGCGTATCGCGCCCGTATGTCTGTCCGGGCTCGACCCGCGGCGTGACCTCGCGCTTCCTACAGCGAGAGTCACAGCTATCATGTTTCATAAACATCAAACAACATGTAAATTGTAAGGTTTTACTGAGGGCCAATGAACGAGGGTGAGTCATCCCACAAAAGTGTAGCTCACGAACATTTACAAGGTCTATAGAATGGTGAGTGGTTTGCTTCAAATGAATAGTGATTTAGCAATCTCACTAACCACACAAAACGCAACAATACGAACTATACATAGGCCTTACCTAATATTAAAGCGGCCAAATCTCTCTTGAGAATCTCTATTGAGCTAATCCATTCCATCCCTTGGAAAAACTTAAGTACATCTACAAAATATGGCGACTGGCTCGCCCCTTATCACATCATACCCGATATGGCCATAGGGTCGCCCCTATCATACGTCATGGGACGGAATACGTACGGCGAAAATTGTCTGCACTGGTTGCGCCTTTGCCTACCCCTTAGGGGACAAAAGGCGTGAGTATGCGTATCTAAAAAATATGCTACTGTTGTTTCTATTTCGATCTTTAAGCAATATTATGGTCGAGTGACATAATAGTCAGTTCAATTGCTAGGTATAAGGAGTGAAGCGTAACATCGAAAATATTATTCAAATGATCCTATGCCACGATTATGTTATTAATAGAGCAAAACGTAAGTACCTCTCAATACAATAATATGCTTTAGGTACTAATTATGATCACTAGACCACAACTCTAATGTATTTCAAGTGCAAAGAGACATAGACATCGCGCTAATTAAATAAACAAATGCTTGTAAACATGTAGATGTATATCAATGTATATGTTACAGATAGACGTATACCTAATACCAATATCGTGTAGTGGCTGACAAGGAGAATAATTTAGCAAGTTGTTTGTGTGTCGACGAGCCCTACTCAAGACACGCGACATCACCAACCTCACGCCACACCTCTCTTGTCTTGGTCTAATTAACAACTCATTGCCATGATTAGTAGCTTGTTAAGGAGCCATTACATTACCCAAGCATAGATCAAATCCTGGGATAAAAAGTAGAATACAGAGCGCGGGGATATTATAGTTTGCTACTAGAATATTCAAAATTAGAACAGTAGTTCAAATAAAAAGCCCTTAAAATGGCCTGGTAAACTCCGTATACAGGATAATTTTTACATTGCGTTACTAAACGAAACCATAAGTACTCGTCTTTACCTCTGCTAACATCTTGCCAAAAATCATCCATGAATAACGAATATTATCGCCAAAAATATCGGTTGTAGTTTTCGAATTTTTGATGATTTTGTAGTTAAGTGCAAATATGGTGTGTGCGAAACTGTATTTCTGACTGAAACTGTAATGTTGCTGCTGGGACGAATTCTCTTGGAGCACACTGGTGGTAGGTCTCTCATATATTTTTTTTATTTTTTTGGCATTAAATGACGAGGTGAGCATGGCGTTCGCCTGATGGTAAGCGATGCGACCACCCAACAGCAGCAACACCATCCATCTGCACCTTAAAAGCCCGTCTGGGTGGGTAACACGGCACTCTTTGTTGCATCTTTTTTGTCTTGGTTAGCCACAATATGAGTATTCTTGCTCGCTTTAGTCTGTGCCTGCGGTGACCTCGTGTGCCAGGTCGGTCACTTCCCTGCAACATGGTTGAGGAGGCCGATGGCTGGCACATGCGTCATACTCGTGAACGGGTGCTGCTTGCGTGGACTGGTATGCTCTGTTTGGTGGTTGACTCTATTGTTGACTTAAAATTAAATATTATGCAGGTGGTTGCTATACTTAGGTACACTCCGTTAATTTTCGCATTTAATATCCATGTTTAAAATTGAATTTGTATTTTTACTTGCAATTTGTAAAATATATATATAATAATAATACTAGCCCTGTATTAGTTACTGTCCCACTGCTGGGCACGGGCCTCCTCTACTACTGAGAGGGTTTTAGGCCTTAGTCCACCACGCGGGCCTAGTGCGGGTTGGTAGACTTCACATACCTTCGAAATTCTTATAAAGAGCTTCTTAGGTATGCTGGTTTCCTCACTATGTTGTCCTTCACCGTTAAAGCGAACGAAAATTTATAAACAATACACACGTAACTTTGAAAATTCAGAGGTGTGTGCTTTGGATTTTGAACCTCCGGACATTGTTCGTCTTACATTGGGCATAGTAAATTTAATGCATTTAGTAACAAGTTGTTTAAATGCAACTAATGCTCGATTAGAGAGAGCATAGTTAACTTCGTCATTTATTGACGCAATGTCAAAATGACCCTCATACATGGTCATTCTGTCATAAATCATAAATAAAAAAATATCAAACATTTGTATCTGACAGGGTGACGCCAGGCAAAAGTTGTGTTAAATAGCGGCTAGCAATTATGCGTCAGCGTTGTATCACAGTATCGGGCAGATAATTCGCAAACAAATATATGAGTGGAAGTTAAATCTGACCGTGGCGGAACTCGGAGGATTCACTCCTCACCCGGATGCGGAGCAAAAAGTTCGCACGCGTAATAAATACATCTCGCGCCAAAAACCTGTGGAATGGCTTGGTTGCCTCACGACCCGCGCGAGAAACTACTACCCATTTAATGGTGTAAATAAGCAGTCTTCTATGCTTTCTTGGCATTGTTAACAGTATAAAATATTTACTTTTCTATTGTAACCGATTCGTCTATTTGAGAACTGTATTAGCAATTTTGTGTTCCGTCTTCATTGATACCGTAGCCAGTATGCTTTGACATTATGACCCTTTATATGTAACGTTGCTCGGTTGCTACTGCAACAAATGTCAAACGGAGGTACCTATACAGGGTTATTTGAAAAACACCAGCAACCTCGCAGGACTAGATAGCTAACATCTTAAACAACAATGTTTGTTCTATGAGTTTTGACGTAACTCAATACATTAAATAAAAATTAAAAAAAACAAGTTTTTATTGTACTGTCGTGACATTTGTACGTCTATGTTTCATTCATCATCATAAAGAAAGTACGATGCACGCTCGTGCGCGCTTTCGTTGTCAATAATAATAACACTTTCTTCGCCTGATAATTACCTAATTAATATCAATTGCGCACGGGGTGTGTAGACAGTATGTACTTACGGTGAGTCCATGATCCCTTCATACTTTACCAGGCTTAGGACTGGCTACATTAAACAATAAAAATAACGTATGTAGTTTAAGTATCTACCCAACGCTTAACGTTTTTTAATATCAAATATTGGTAGAAAGGTATTATTTACTTTTCATTGTTTAATGCAGGCGTATTTAAAAAGTGGAATCAGCGTATTTACAATAATGAAATAAAAAATAATTGACATTTAAAATAATATTTACAAATTATTACCTCTGAGGTTCAAGTCTCGCGCATGGCGGTGAGTATCGCGCACATAGCGTTCAAAATAGTCACCTTCACAACCAACACAAAGACCACACCTAAAGATCAACTGTTCATTAACTCGTGCTAACACTTCCGAATTATTGTTTATTTGATTAAAAGCCCAAATTATGTTTTGAATGAGCATGTCTCGGCTTGTGATTTCATCACCAGTGTACACCATTGATTTAACGTGCCCCCATAAATAAAAGTCCAGGGGTGTAGTGTTTGGTGATCTTGGAGGCCACGCACGAGGTCCGAGACGTCCTATCCATCGACCGGAATAAACCGTGTTTAAATGGTCTCTAACCTGACGAGAATAGTGAGCTGGTACGCCGTCATGTTGGTAGTACATATCACGCAAGTAGGCGAGAGGTATACTTTCGTATTCCAACACAGGCAGCGTTTCGGTGAGAAATTGTAGGTATGATTCACCATTTAGTCTGTCTAAAAAAACGGGGCCCAGTAACGTGGAATTTATTGTTCCCGCCCAAACATTCACAGTAAATCGGTGTTGAAAATTATGTGGTCTGGGTTCGTGCGGGTTTTCGTAACACCATAAATGTTCATTACGAGTGTTGAATAAGCCCACTCTACCAAATGTAGCTTCATCAGTCCACAGAATTGTAGGCCGTTCAGCAAGCAACCAGTTACAAAAGGCCACTCGTGCAGGTTTGTCAGGTTCGGTGAGTTCTTGTACACGATGAAGATGGAATGGGTATTTGCCTTCATTGTGAATGACACTCCACGCGAAGTACTGGGACACATTGAACCGTCGCGCTGCGTCATTTGTGCTCGCTGCGGGGTTCGCATCAAAGAACTCCAGGATCTCTTCTTGGTCACGTACACTGCGCCTCGGTGGACGACCACTATCCCTCATCTTGTGCTGGAACTGACCGTAATCTCGTAGCCGCTGTGTGGCAGCTAACATCGTCTCACGGCCCGGTGCAGATAAATTTGGATATCTTGTTGCATATTGGCGGCAGGCTTCCGACACATTGTCATCACACCTAGCGAGCATCCTCACCATTTCGGTGTATTCAATATTGGAGTACCGATAGGCCATGGTAAAAAAAATGTGTAGGTAGTAGGTAAAATCCATGGGTACATCGATCAATACGGCGACGAAAGATCGTGGCACACAAGGACGTATAGCGCGCGCGCATCAAAGCCGACTGGCGGCTGGATAAATAGGTCAACCAACGCCGCCGCCACCCCACCTCACTTTCAACCCCGCGATTCGCACGGTTTTTTTATCTAATCTTCGGAATGCGCCATAGAGTTAATAACGTTTAAGCGGAAAATTAAATTAAGTATTTATTTTATATATGAAAAAAAAACCTAACAAATTATCAAAAGTCGTAGAACAAACGTTGTTGTTAATGATGGTAGCTATCCAATCCTGCGAGGTTGCTGGTGTTTTTCAAATAACCCTGTATAATTCAAACTCAGTTGTTTTATTCGCTTTGAGCAGGTACTGTGGTTACAAGAAAAGGATATTTATGCGTACGTATACATACAGAAAAAAGCGTCACAAATGAAACATATACACAGAGGTGTGCTCGCTAGAGTCACCTACTATTGTGCGAACTGCAAAATAGTGAGGACGAGGACTGAATGCAGGCACTCGATGAAAAAAGGTGTAATGGTGAATTCGAACGCGCGCCCGCCGCGTGCCCGCCGCGCGCCGCCAGCGCGTCGGAGCGCATTCACAATTATTGCCCGCTCATACAGGCACAACTTAACAGTAACTAAAATGTTAACATAGATAAATATTTCTTTTTGTTATGACATGCGTTCCTAATAGGGAATCTGTATTCATTAGACACATAGCTTATCAAAAACAATTATTTTATATAACTAGAAGTTAGTGTAGACGTTCGTCCATCTGTAGATATTTATGCCATTGAACGCCATGAATGAATCGGTTCAGCCCAGAGATTTCTAGGATACACTACGGCTTGGTCGATTTGATACTAATGTCCGACAGAAAATTAGTGTTAAGTTTTAAATAGCCAGCAAAATCTGAGTGTTTCGAAGTTCGTTATGACAATTTACTAAGATATAACGTAACCGTAGATTTGTCTGCCTTTTGCTTTAAAATAATCAGTGGGAATAAAGACCGCAATGAATAAAAAATCTGTAGTTGTTATACTGAATAAAAAGCACCTATATGAAGAAACCTGCACTGGGAAGGTAATAAAGTATAGGCGTCATGTGTCGAAGCTGGCCGTGCAGCCGCTCAGTGCCCACATTCCGCCGCCCAGTACACGACACGACAAGGTGCCGGCCCCGCACCGCCCCGCACCGCGTCCGTGACTACGACGACACGGGACAGCTCCGACATTACACCTGATCGTTTTTACACTCACTCTTTAATGAAATTGCTTGGATACCGCCCGCACGTGATGTTTTTGCTGACGAAAAACTGTTTGTACTTTTTGTATATTATTATACCTTGAAATGAACGTGTATTTTATGCTATGCAGATATTTACTATATTATTTTTGCTGAAATTCACGTCACGCGATGTTGTATAACGCGCAATTTCGCCTGATAGATAATACGCATGATGTAATTTTGTGTAAGGGAATAATAATTATATAAACTCTATGATATGATGCATTGTTCTATAATTTCGTATTAAAATGAACCGCAAATGTTCTTCGATGAATAGCCGAATAAAATTCGACGATTATAATTATGTAAATTAGTAGAGGGACGTCATTGTAAATCTTTAAAACAGATTAAAAATATAATAATTCGTATGATTACTTTAACCCACCTGTGACGCAACCACTAGTTAGTTGATTATTTTTTAATGAACCGCTATTACTTTTTATTGCTTATTACAAAACTGAATATTATCCGGCGCAGATTGGCGCGCGCCTGCGCCCGCCCCGTGCCGGCTGATTAATAGCGAAACTTATAGAGAAATATAAACGTCTCGCACCCACCGACTCCGCGCCGAATTTATTTGTTCCATCTTTGTTTTTCACGTAAGAGTTATTGTTTGTTGTTTGTGCCTTGAGTTATGTTTTCTATAAATATTTACAACTTTATCTTTCGAATGTCACGAATTCTTTTACCCGCAACCCAAGACATGCTATGAACTTCATATTTTATCTAAATTCCTATAAGACGGCCGTCGGCCCGTGACCTACGATGGTAAATATCAGGTTAAATATCCTTCAAACTTGAAAGAAGGAGTCCTTATACACTTATCAAAAGAAATAATCTATACTAATATTATAAAGCTGAAGAGTTTGTTTGTTTGTTTGAACGCGCTAATCTCAGTAACTACTGGTTCGACTTTAAAAATTCTTTTTGTGTTGAATAGACCATTTATCGAGGAAGGCTTTAGGCTATATAACATCACGATTGGTAAGAGGCGACTAAAAGGGGGCTATTGGTAATTGCGGCTGCGCAGCGGGGAATACGCAGTCTCAAGTCCACGGCAGCATGGAATCATCGTGCTGCCATTACAGAAGGGGACCTCTGAGCCCAAAGAGATGAGCCGCGAAGCGGTATTGCGAGGAGATGGGGCCGGCGAATTCGGATGTATTCACGACCCCCCGGAACCGTCTCACATGCGCAGAAGCAGGCTACCGCGGGTTTAGGTCGGTATGCCGGCATGATTTGAGGGACCCGTTCCAGAGGTCACTTAGGTGGCATCTGGTTCTGAAGGCCGGTGAGTCCGACATAACTATTCTTCCCCTCCCCAGGCTTAGAATAAGTATCCATAAGAAGGATTTTTCCTGCGGGATAAAAAAAAAATATAACATCACGATGCAACTACTTGGAACGAAGAAATAATGAAAATGTGAAAAAAAAACGGGGAAAATTATTCATCCTTGAGGGCTTCCATTGCGTGCACTGCGAAAACGGTTCAAGATACCAAAAATATATGTTTGAAAGAATTATTCCTCTTGAAATGATCTAAAAAAATGTCCGCGACAGTATATGTCTATCTTTTAAGATTAACTCACTAGAACTGTTTTATGGTAATCAAACTTGGTCGATTTTAATCTATCTATCTATATATATAAAAATCAATTGCTGTTCGTTAGTCTCGCTAAAACTCGAGAACGGCTGAACGGATTTATCTTATCTTGGTCTTGAATTATTCGTGAAGGTCTAGGGAAGGTTTAAAAGGTGGGAAAAATTCAAATAATTGCCGGAAAATCCTCAAAACAGCATTTTTCTATTTCCCATACAAACGTTTTCTAAATAAAATGGTGTAATTTATTACCGCTGCATAAAGTTCAAATTCGCGTGCGCGTTAGTAATCTTCTGACATCTATTACAAATTGTCGATAGGGCACGTAGAGTTTCGTGTCAGTGTCGTATTTAATGATGTTATGTAATTTAGAGATTAGATTGACGATGAGTGGTATAAATGTAAAATGTTAGGTACGTTTCGTTTATGTAATTCAAGTTAATATAAGGTGTTACGTGGATAATAATATACACGACATGTCTATATTATCGTCGACGGTGTGAAAACTTGCCTTATGTAAACGTTGCAAAAAAAATGATGTCAGTGGTTACATTGCTACTAATCGAGTAGGTATGCTAAAACATTTATTTATCTTTGGAAATCAAACAGGTCTATTAATCCTATTAATATTATAAAGGCGAAAGTTTGTAAGAATGTATGGATGTTTGGATGTATGGATGTTTGTTCCTATTTCACGCAAAAACTACTGAAGGGATTTCGATGAAATTTGGCACACGGGTACATCATTAACACATAGGCTATAAAGCGGGACTTTTATCCCGGAAAAACTTTTTAACGCGGGCGGAGCCGCAGGCAAAAGCTATAATAATATATAAATGTTGGAATGTATGTTTGATATAAGTATGTTCATCCTACTAATATTATAAAGGCGAAAGTTTGTAAGAATGTATGGATGTTTGGATGTCTGGATGTTTGGATGTATGGATGTTTGTTACTCTTTCACGCAAAAACAACTGAACGGATTTTGATGAAATTTTGCACACGGGTAGATCATGTCCTGGATTAACACATAGGCTATCTTTTATCCCGGGAAAATATAAAACGGGACTTTTATCCCGGAAAAACTCATTCACGCGGGCGGAGCCGCGGGCAAAAGCTAGTAATATTATAAATGCGAAAGTAACTCTGTCTGTCGCGCTTTCACGCCAAAACTACTGAACCGATTTAAATGAAATTTGGTACACAGATATTTTAGAGCCTGAAAAAGGACATAGGCTACTTATTATCACCGTGAAATATAAAACGGGACTTTTATCCCGGAAAAACTCTATCACGCGGGCGGAGCCGCTGGCAAAAGCTAGTATTATGTATATGGAGATACGAACACACAAACACGAGACATATGCCAGTCTGTATGTTAGAATTTATTATTTTAATAGGAATCCAAAACGTAGATACATCAGGATTATGCGAATAAATCTGAGAATGCACGAGCTCTCGCATGCGTCGGTGATACATAAATCTGGATGCAGTTTGATCAGGACTACATATTGCACGAGCCCTGGCCATGAAATATCGGTGACGCCCCGAGTGACGCCACGCCACACCACACACATGCTTTGAAACATCTCATTCCTGAATATTAATATGAATTGTAAAGATGCCTCCCCAAGACCTGGCAGGCTCTGCACATTTCAATAATTGGAAGAATTCACCAGACTTAAATACCAAGTCAGTGGTACAAACATTTGGGTTCATATGTTTTATAGGATAAGTGGCGTTGACAGGAATCCAACTGATTCCTCTTCTATCATGCTTTTCCTCAGTTCTAGGAATGTATAATTCCTCTCACTCTTAGTTGGTCATGATCGATGCTAAACCATGTTATCAAGTTAACTACACGTTTGTTTATGTGTCAATGCTACATAAAATATTTCAATTACCTATTAACAGTATCAGTTTTAACAATATGATTATTTTTCTCTTACACATTTACTCTTTTGATTACATTTTTTGTCGTTGCATTTTACTATTTATTCGAAACATCTTTTGTGTGTTAGAAGCAAGTCTATTTCAGTCATAAAGTGTAAAAGCATGCCTGCTTTGATGCATTTCGGCTAATTGATGACGACACGGAGCTTAGTGCCTCCTTCTCGTGTCGACGTAATAAAAGCACAAGCTTTCGCGACATCACAATTAATACGAGTACAAGAATAAGATTGCAAGCGCTGTTTCGTTGGAAAAGTCAAAAAGGTTTCTAGAAGCAAGAATTTTGAAGAAGAGACCGTAAACGTAAAGGACATTACATGTACACTATGTAAAGAATTAAAGAAGTTTTTTTTTGCATCTCTCATTTAATATACATAAGGAGAATCGTCGATGAGTAAAACACATGGGTTTTTATAAATTGTCCCAGAATCAGAACTTTGTAGAAATATCGCATCTCAAAGCTTGCAGTATTTGGTTTTTTTTTATCCAGGTACAGCGAAGTGACCCCACTGCACATGGTCGTGTCCAGATAATTAACACCGTATGTATGATAGTCGCCATCAGGGCAGATGCAAAATATATCCCACCACCAGCAATGTGTGTAATGTGTAATTACGCCTACAATTTGTTTTTAATGTATCATTGGCATGTCCATAACAATAATCAATGCGACGTCAGTCAGGTGAATCTACCCCACTACACAGCTTCACTCAAGACATGATTTTCCTGCAAAGTCTGCAGGAATATGTCAATGTTTATAGTGAAGGTTTGCAAGTCTTAGCTTGTCTGAGGGGGTTATGTTGCAAATTCTCTTCTCTTAAAGTGACGTCAATGCGTCGACCGAGTAAGCAAAGTTTATGGGAGTGACGCCGCTGTTCTGCTGAGATTTATTTAGCGCGCTGCAGGGTATTTGCAGTTTTATATCGATAAAAGTTTTACGTTCGTATACAAGTTTAACTGTCAGACTTGTGGGTGAACGTAAAGCACAACGGCCGACTGAACTACTGGCTATTAACTTTATTTTATAATCCTTTTCATAAGATTAATAAATACACTTTATATTATTGTTTCTTTTCTTCAGCGTAAGATACCACTTTTGGAACGAAAGTATACGAATAAAAAATTACATGTGGTACGAGTTACTCAGGGGCAGTGTTATAATAGTGAATAGTAGGAGTTCCGAAGTTTACCTTACATACAAACTCTCAGACTTTCAATCTCTTTCTCTATGGATTTTTAACAATAATTTTTAGTCCTCGGCACCTACTTCCATACCGTACTATATGTACAGTTAGTTTAATGAAGCTCTGGGCTTAATAACATTGAGTAGTTAAGTGCGGTATCGGTTTGTTTATCGACAGCGGCGTAATGAGCGCAAACAGCGGCGGTCAAGTGTTGACAAGTGTCCCCCTCCACTCCCCCCGCCCGCACACCGCGCCCTCGACCCGCCCTGTACACCACTAGACCTATAGCAAGTGCCAACGTCGCGTCGGATAAGCCTTGGAATTTGAAGTATAATATATTTATGTACTCTTTTGAGGTGAATATTACTAAATAATGTTTGTACAAATCGGCGATGGCGTAGTTGGGAGTGGAACGGACTGCCGAGACGAATGACTGCAGGTTCAAAATCCAAGGGCACGCCTCACTGACTTTTCTAAAGTTATGTGTGTATTGTTTGTGAATTATCGCTCGGTGAAGGAAAACATCGTGAGGAAACCTGCTTACTTGAGAAGTTCTTTATAAGAATTTCGGAGGTATGTAAAGTCTACCAACGCGCACTAGGCCAGCGTGGTAGACTAAGGCCTAAACTCTCTTAGTAGTATAGGTGGCCCGTGCTCAGCAGTGGGACAGTATATAATACAGGGCTGGTATTATTATTATCTAAATTATATATGTTTGTACAACTGAACTGGCAACGTGCTGTGCTCGAATGGAATAGAACACTCAAGCCAATATATTAAAGAAAATCATAATGAAGTAGCGGATTTTCCGCTGTGCTACATACGGCTGGTGAGATTACCTGAGCGTTGTTATGTCTTTACTGTTCTCTCATTCATTTTTAAGATCATCAATGCTTGCGATTTTTATGACATCTAATATTCACTTACCTTTACCTGCTCTTGCTATAAATACCTGGAAATTCTGAAATGTTACCAGACGCCTTGCAAACTAGGCCAAATGGAAACTGGGACGGATGGAAGCCTTACACGTCGCAGGACTGGCCGCTGTGCTTAGGTCGCCTTATATTTCATTAACTAATTTTTGATACATAAGTGATCCGGCGTTTAATCTGAAAATTATTGTTAATAAACCGTCGCCTTACTAAATTAAATTCACGTACGTAGGACAACATAACAAGTTATCTATCGAGTTTTGAAGATAAATATAAATAATATATAATTTATTTTTTGTATCTTACATTTATGATGCTACTAGCTTTTGCCCGCGGCTCCGCCCGCTTTAAAAAGTTTTTCCGGGATAAAAGTCCCGGTTTATATTTTCCCGGGATAAAAAGTAGCCTATGTGTTAATCCAGGACATGATCTACCCGTGTGCCAAATTTCATCGAAATCCGTTCAGTAGTTTTTGCGTGAAAGAGGAACAAACATCCATACATCCAAACATCCAAACATTCTTACAAACTTACGCCTTTATAATACTAGTAGGATTTATCATAAATCTTATATTTTATGATAAATAGCATCTTTCATGCTATAATAATATGGTAATCACCACAGTCCATACACACTCACAGTTTCAAGTGTACAAGTACATATAGCTGGCCAAAGGATTCCGTAATATTTTTTTTTTATACTATACCATACACATATACACTAACGCCTGTTATCCCCGAAGGGGTAGGCAGAGGCGCAACTAGTGCACCCACTTTTCGTCATTATTCCGTCCCATGATGTGATAGGGGGCGAGCCTATCGCCATATCGGGCACAAATTCCATATACCAGCTAATAAAAAGTCCCTTGGTTTCATACTAATAATGTTCACAGCATACACGTTGCAATTCATGTGTTCACTAAAACGCATACATTACGCGCAGCGCACGAGCGCTCTGTTGCATACAATTTATGGACGCGACAATGTACCGCGAACGTCGCGGCGGGCTGATGTGTTTATCTGGGTGAAACTCCAGTCTTTGCAAACTTTATAGCGGGTCTGCGGTTTCTTACTCCACTGAAGTGACTTTATGTACAGGGTATTGTAGCTACATTTACTCTATATTTACAATATATCTTATTGGTTTGTGGCAAATCGCATTTTTTGCGAAAAGCTAAGGTGTATTACCAAATATTATGTTTAAAGAACATTATATTTTATGATGAGTAAAAAATTGGGTAACGCTCAGTGCTGTTAATCATTCTAATGTGTCTGTGCTGCTCAAAAATACCGAAGCTAAAGTGTATCGGTAAAGAATTTAATTCCATTTCATTGAACTTACTTTCAGTTCACTATTTCTTTATCTTCCACGCTTCATAAAATTATAAAATTCTCCAACGTAATGGCCGTCGTAATGACACGTGACTTCTGACTACGGCGCTACGAGTCTACGACGCGACGCTACAACGTTAAGACGCTACGATGCTAGGTAGCTACGAGCCCGTCCCGGCCGCGTCCTTGATCTAGATGCTCGCTTTGTTCCAGTGAAGCGTGTTAAACGCCCGTCTAAAGTTTCATGTTGCGCCATTAAGCCGCTCTGTTGAAAACCTCCGCGAGATACCTGCCGAATACACAGATACTTCTGTGTACAAGCTTCGTAGTTAGGTTTAACGGCACATTGCCCTAATTGTACTAAAAACAACAGTTAAGTTAAGACATTTAGAGTATCACTACAAAGTTTATATTTTTAATGTTTTATGTTAAGGGAAAAACTTTACACTTTTGGAAAATCGATTGCTATTTTATTTAGTATAATTAATGAATAAAATTGTGTATTCCCTAAGCAATCATTAACTTACCATGTTGTCGTATGTTGTAACCTAGCGTTTATGGCAACGCCGTTATCAGCTGATGATAATCATATGATGCGAAAAATTTCGCGTTTCATAGTATTAACAAAGCAGTTCAAATTCCGCTTCATTACGTACCATAGTCACCTACATGTAGAGTAGCATTTTGAGCATCAATAGTTGCATGCTGAATGCTTTCTTGAAACATTTACGTAATTTCATGAACAGATTCAATATAATTGATGTAACATCCAAATCGGACGCCTCCTTGACCACGTTAGACCGGCGCGAGTTCTAAAGAAGGCGCGAGGCGCGGTCTCGGTCACATTGTCTGCGGAGGAACCTTCACACGCGAATCACATCTCAAATCGAGGATAGAACATAGATTATATATTTTAATACTTCTTTTATGCAAATAGAGATGTCGATATCTTTTCATTATGAGTAATAATAATATTCACCAATAAAATTTCAAAATATAAGTAATATTAAGTTTGGGACTGGTAAGAAATATATGAACAAATACAATGTACAAACAAAATACAAACAAACTTTTATTAGAAAGTCTGCAGAGACAAATGTTTGTTTGTTCTTAAATGTTTGTTTTGCATCTTGTTTCACTCATCAAGAGCAATCAACAGCCACATTATAGCTAGTTTTGTCTACAGCTATCTCAAGAGAGTAGTCTCGGACAGTATATTATCACTAAGAAAGCCGGCCTGAAGTGGTAGATTTTCTGTTACACTACAGTTACCACTGAGATTTCCGGGCACAAAACATATTTCGCTTTCCTCCAAACCTATTGCTTATCTTAAAGGTAAAACACCAAATTTTTTTCTAAAGTTTTATGCATAGCTAGTCATAAATCCTTAGTTTCATTCCTTTTGATAAACAAATTTCTGCTATGATGTATTCTTTATTTCCACATTCGTCAAAATGTTAGAGTAACATTGCAGCTTTCCCACGACCCTTTTGCAATAACGTGTGCGAAGGTAACGCTCGTTGAATCGTGCACGCGTGGCGCCGCGTCCATTCCACGTGGAGAGACGGGTCACGGCGTACTTTTCACTTCATTCGTCAAATTTACGACATTCCGGCAACTGTGAACTCTCATAACCAAAAATTGAGAATATTCTTAGAATATAAATTGTGATGTGTTAAAGTGTGCGTGTACTTGTTCCTACATACACGCACTCTTAGAGACGTTTGAAGGCAGACACAAGCCTGCTTCTGCACCCTTTATGAACGTTGTAATTCTCAATATGAAATTATCATTATAGTTATGTCATATTGTTTTTAAATATATGTGATAAAGCTTTTGTATAATAAAATTTTGTTTATTGAGATTCAGTCATTAATTTCACTGGACATGATTATCAGGACATAACAGTTTAAATGGAACACTGTTCTTCAAGTAGCGATGTATTATATACACGTGTATATCTCGGTGTTATACGTATTTATAACTCCAAGGCGGTCTATTTGTACGCCCCGAAAAGTTGTTCATCATCATTCGAGGGAGCTTAGGGATAATTAACATTTGATAATTTATTTTGTATAAAAATAATTATTGGGTTCTTTCCAGCAGCATTTTTGTCGATAATAAGTGAAATTTCGTTTCACGAATGTCAGAAATAAATGTAAAAAACGGAACGGGAAAAAGTAAAACAATCTCAAGAGTACTCGTAACGAAACAAAATTATGAAATATTTAATCTCGTTACATTCCGGTAAGCATTGACTTGTTATTCAATTTGCTTTTAATTAATTTTGTGTCAATAACAAACTCCAGCAATAATAGATTACTTGGACATTATTAAGTGTAACTACGTTTTGATGACATAAAGTATGTAAGGAAATATACCAGAATTTTTGTTTTCCAGAAGAATGTGGAATTACGGCGATGGATAGAGTCTTAAAGAAATTTCATTAACGGTAGGAAACAAAAACAAAACGTCACAGTTCCACCGGTTTTTTCACAACGTAGGGCTACAATAATTATAAAAGTGAAAAAAAAACTGACCCTACCATCATGTGAGATGAACAGTAAGGGAGGAGAAAGAGAGTGCTACATTAATTGTGGTATAGTCTGGGTATGAAAGATTAGATGATATTATACGTACTTATCGACAGCAACTACACAGCCGTACGACTTCCCTAATTTGTATGCGCACTGAGATAACATTTCACGCAAAGCAAAAAAATAGAGGCGTCGACACTACGCGTTTGTGTAATGCTTATCGAGACGGGCTCTAATTATCGTAAACAAGAGATGTTACGCCGGCGATGCGCCGCAGCTCCGCGCGTTTACGACGTGTTTTTACGTGTCGGCCGCATTACGTGCGCTCGTCGCGTGTCGTAAAGTGCCGTCACTATTTATTGCCTGTAAGATGTTGACTCGTTGATTAATTAATGAGATTTTATTTGGCGTCTTCTGATGAGGCGAGCTGCTGGTAGTAATAATTAATTGGTGAGGGCAAGGACTCTCCGTTTACATATTTAGTGATTATGTACGGAACTTAGAAAGTGTGTTTGCAAACTAGGTATTGTAGTATTTCCATGGCTTGCACTTCTTAGGTGGTAGAAATACGAGAAACCTCAAATTATATCCCAGAAATAGTCTTAATATTTATTGGCGGCCACCTGTTAGTAAAAAATTAGCCAAGATATAGACACAGAAATATTTTCGAAAACAGGTATGGTGTAAATAATCGTATAAATGTGTAGGATTTTTAAAATACAAACACATCAATTGCCTTTATGTGAATCAGATTCCTACATTTATGGCATTACAGTCCTTAGCCGTGTATACCTATAATCAAAGGCAGCTCGTACTGCAAGCCCATCAATAACGCGGATATAGATTGAGATGTGAGGTAGGTGGCGCCGCACTGCGCGTGTTTCGCCAATTTAAGGAGTGCTCTCGCGTACCTCCCACAAGGGGAAAGTCGGGAGTTGCCTGTACTGCGCTGTTAGGCTCAATGGATAGCTGCGACTGTCGCGTGAACGACTACTTTGAATATTTTAAATTAAATAATGCAATTTCACTTATGCTATATGTAGGGACGCACACAGTGACGCAAATAACATCATTGTAGCGCATACGACGCTACCGGCGGCCAGGCAGTCACCTCCCTCCCTCGTTTGTACTAAGACATGTAGTCAGTTTGGTTCCGCGTAAATAAATTCGGTTCACATATAGACTATTTTATTGCAATGACCCGTAATATATGAAAGACAATATACACAGAATATATTAGTTCTTTTTAATATACAATACATATTAAAAAGAACTTTACGCTACATTTCCACTGGTATTCAATTTTCACCTTTATTGTCAAATTATTTGCAACCACTTAAAATCTCGTCAGAGCTGAGACAGTATTCAGAATAAGTACAAATGTTGACGAACAACTAATCGTAAAAAGATTTGGAAAAAGGTTTTGCCATGAGCCGTGGAGAGAAGATCATCACTAGCAAAAATTATGCGTCTGCTAAACTTCATTACCTACTCAAGGGTACAGTGTCATTTTTGGTCTTTTTAAAATGTGGGGAGTCTCTGCGCCGGTCCCAGTCGTTATCATATTATTATCATGCACGGAGGTTATATAGATTATTATCATCCTTATTTTGTCGCTGATTTGCGTCCGCCCTGACACAGCACTGTTGTCACGCCGTAACAGTAATACTATCGCAAGTTAAATAGCTATAGAGATATAAATACAATACTGTTGTGCTTACACTGAATATAAACCTCGACATTGATTCGCAAGTGTACTAGCTGTTATGAACTATGCCTAACATAACTTGTTATAATAATGTGCATTTCCTCTGTTCCTTGTACATAATTTCACATTGTATGCCCTAAACGTATGCTACGTCGTACCAGCGCGTATGTACACAGCTGAGTTTCTAATCGTCCCAATTTTTAAAGGGGGATACTGGCTTGGATATTGCTATCAGACACAAATTAAAATCCCTGGCATTCCAGGTACTTTTTGCAAATCTAAAATATTGACTATGATTTATTACTTGAACTTGGATTGGAACCCAGGACCTCCAAGTACGATGTCATTATATTATAGCTATTTTCCAACACACATTAGTATAAAGCAAGAAACGTAATTTCTATAATAGTTCTTGTAGCCCCTCTACCCCTCAATATAGTCCGTCAAAAGACTAAGCTGGATACTAAATATTTGAAAGTTGTGAGCATTCAAGTTTGTGTCCTTTGGCATCGATCGCTGCAGCTTAATATGCTCTGACGCGGAGTTTCGAATGTTAACTACTGCGGGAACGATTATGGCCGGAGCTAATCGCCGCACTGATAGCACACGCGATGCTGCTCTACACCGGGAAATATTTTTTTTATCCACATGACAAAATTACACTGCAACAAACCGTCAAAGAATTACATTAAACACAATGAAGTACGAATAGTCTTACTTCTTATCTTTATCTTACTATGCTTATACTCTTTAATATTATAAATGCGAAAGTTTATGAAATGTTTGGATATTTGTAACAAGTAAACGAGAAACAACTAAACGGACGTGGATGAAATTTGGCACACGGATAGGTCATATCCTGAATTAACACATAGGCTACCTTTTATCCTGGTTATTTGCTCCCATGGGATATAATGGATATTTTTCATCTGATTCTGTAAGTAGATGGCGCTGGCGTCGTGCTGTGTTCTAAGAACTTTAGTAGCGAGAAAGGCTTTTTATGCGGTTGAAGCCACGAGCAACACCTAGTCCTACTTCCTACTAATATTATAAAGGCGAAAGTTTGTAAGAATGTATGGATGTTTGGATGTTTGTTCCTCTTTCACGCAAAAACTACTGAACGGAATTCGATGAAATTTTGCACACGGGTAGGTCATGTCCTGGATTAACACATAAGCTACTTTTTATCCCGCGAAAACATAAAGCGGGATTTTTACCCCGGAAAAACTTTTTAAGGCGGGCGGAGCCGCGGGCAAAAGCTAATATATCATAATGCCAAGCGTTTCTCGTAGTGGTGTTATACCGACCTATACCTAAGGATATGCATCAACAACTTCAGTCCGTGATACACGTATGTATATTATACGACCGATATTAGATATTCTATACCTATCACACTAAATCATAGAATATAAATTATCCAATAGTACAAAACTATTAGGTTAATATAAATTTATGCAATTAATCCAGTACAATTGAAATTCAATTGTTGCTCAAACAATTGTGAATGTAATTAGCAGCATATTAGTAACTCAGCTCTCCGTCAACCGCCCATCATGTCAAACTCGAAAGGTGGCTTTAATAACCGTTTAACTTGCTACAAATATAATTGCATTCCCTACTCGAATGCCTTGACCTAGCACACACTACGATAATAGAATCGCGGGACACTGTTTGATAGTCTTATTATTCATCACGCGAATATTTGTCGTAGTATGCACAGGGTTATGTTATGACGCGTTAAATGTTGTCTATCTACTCATTTTAAAATTGCTACAGTGTTTTTATCCCAGCACGCAATGTGATATTCGTCATTCTGCTATGCAATGATCGCTCAAAAACAAAGCACTAGGTCGTGTAGAGCGGGATACGACGTCCTCTCCCGGGGCCGGCGCCAGCGACAATCTGCCGGGATGGAGCTCGGGTAGTAATTGTCTCACAGATCGATGAATTTGATACCCTGCTCTGGACGATATCACTACATTGTTACTACCGACGTAAATCTTCAATATATTTTGGGTAATATTATGTACAACACTAGCTGTCCGTCTATTAATAAAATACATTCAAAATATATGTTATTCGAGTCCAAAAAAATTGTAGTTTATAATTTGTATGGTGTTGTTTCTGTTTATGAGCATCGTAGTGCTAACCATCAGGTGGGCAATACGCTCGCCTCTTCGTTCAATTAGGTACACAATAAATTCTTTTTCAATTCTCTCAAACACACCAGTTCTTCGATTTCGCATTCCAAATGCACTATTATCAAACAAATACTTATATTCAAAAAAATGATCATAATATAAAGTTCATAAACGTCAGTATTGTTAAAGTTTATAGAAATCATAACTGGAGTCGGGATTGTGAACAAATGCCAGACGAGCGCGCGGAGATATTAGCAACCGCGCTACACGTATTACACAACTTGTCTAACTCGGGGAAGTTTTTATCTTCGCCCAAACGAGTGGGCCATGCCCCCACGGCCCCCGAGACCCCGGGGCTCACGCAGTTGTGTTCAATGTATGAAACTAATTTAATTGAAAATCTTCTCGCTTGTTCTTACAGAAATCGGATTTAACTTTTGTGAGTTAATTTAAATTGTTAATGTTACGGCAACGTTATATTGCGTACCTATCGCTGAAGGCGTAGCGGCGATGCAACTCGTACAAAACGGTTTGCCAAGCGTATCTGTAGCTGTTGCGATATGGCTGAGCCTAAATATACAGAGGCCAAATTCTAGAGCCGAACATAGCACTTATTCTTGAATAAGAAAATTATAACCACCCCTTTTTGAGATTCCAACCTTCAATCTCATAAGATGTCCAGACAATTAGGATATCAATAAACTATTGAAGCAATGCAATCATAACAATTACGAATGTGAGTGAATTCTAAGAGACGCCAACAAACAAGCCAAAAAGCGGTGTATGGATAATGAGCACACGAGGGTCGGGGACACCACGCGGGACAACTCGCGGCTGAGGGACGAGGCGCCGGCGAAGAGCGATGTCATGTCTATTGTTCAGCACTGGTACAATTAACATAGGTATTACGTCTAGTTTTTAAACCTCTGACGCAAAAGTGATTGCTGTAAGTTTAACGTGTGTATCTGGGTAGCTGTTGATCGGTTTGTGGTATTATACCTAGTGCAGTCGATTTTTTGCAATATAGCGGCGCCACGCTTTACAAGGCAACAAGCAACTGTAAAATAAATGCCTACAATATAGTTTAACATATTACACAATCGCGTAAATAAATATAGCATTGCCAACAATAAATTATTTGTTAATTCCGCAGGAGAGAATGTTTTGTATCATAATGATCACAAATAAACAGAGGCATAAAATACTCTTGACAATATAAACAAATCACCTGAACGAAATGATTGGAGGCGAAAAGTTTTAGGAGTCTCTGTGTGCGCCGAGAGCTCTCCGCTGAAGAGGACGCGTGAGGAGCTCCGCGACGCTGAAAATTCGTCGACGCTCGAGGGGACGGGTTCATGGCTCAACACTGTGTAAACGAATAATACAGGAAGATATCGCAATTCGTCTTATTGGTCTTTGAAAGCGGACTTGTGAAACAGAACAGCCATTTAGTTCTAGATTGTGGTTATATGGAACGGTGTTAAGTGGATACCTATTATAAAAACCTCGACGATCTATGAGTACAGTTTGGACTCTTGCTTACTCTGCTATACATTAAAGCATAGACATGTATATTGTATGTATAATACGAACACTACATAATATGACGATTTATGTTTGTTTATATTTATTTTGTCCATATATCCTATCCGACCTGTGTCAACCCAGAGAGACTGCGGCTCATCATTTCAACAAAACAATATTCGCAAACGGCTTACGTTAAGCCCATGAATTAAGCTCAAACATTTAAAATAATCCTTCTTAAGCGTTTTAAGTGTGTGTAGATCATTAAGGGCGCGCATCGCCGGGGCGGCGGGGCGGCCGGCCGGGCACGAACTTCTCTTATCTAATTTATCGTGGCCTGTCGGGTTTACACACAGACAACAGATTAATTTTTTTGCCGAATATTGAACTTGGGAAAATAAATCTAAAACAGTTTAAAGTGAGCGCAGCATTTTTACGGATGTTGCGACATTGAGCTAACGAAGTATCTTCGAAGGCGAAACGTCGGGAGAAAATAGAATAAAAAACCCGCGATAAAATCCGTGATAATAGTTTAATTTCAAATATAAATATTAATAAAAATAGTTATATTAATACAAATAGTTGGGAGTGGAACGGACTGCCCAGACGAATGTCCGCAGGTTCAAAACCCAAGGGCACACACCTCTGACTTTTCTAAAAAAATATGTGTGTATTCTTTGTGAATAATCGCTCGCTTTAACGGTGAAGGAAAATATCGTAAAGAAACCTGCATAACTGAGAAGTTCGCTGAATTTTGAAGGTATGTGAAGTCTGCCAACCCGCACTTGTCCAGCGTGGTGCACTAAGGCCTTAACCCTCTCAGTAGTAGAGGAGGCCCAGCTCAGCAGTGGGCAGTATATTATACAGGGTTGGTATGGTATGGTTACTTTAATCACTCTAAGAGGATTTGTTGCAGCAACGACATCAGAAATACATTCACGCACACGCCATTTTCGCATGAAATTACAAAATGATAAAAAAATCTGCAAAGTAAAGCCAGGATTTTTGGTGAATATATTCGTTTTTCGTGGATGATTTTTGGCGTATTTTTGATAGCAAAGGTGAAGGCGAGAATTTGTGTGGTTTAATTTATTAACGCGATATAAAAATGACTAAGTGTAGGTACTAGGGCGATATAAACCTATATTTTAATTTAGTAAAAGGCTTAAATTTTCTCGCTCCATTTGAAGCGATGCTGATATTTTTCGTTATTATCATCTATACTAATATTATAAAGCTGAAGTGGTTTTTGTTTGTTGGTTGAACGCACTAATTGTAGGAACTACTTAACCGATTTTGAAAATTGTTTCACCAATAGCGGAAGCTATATTAGTATTTTATACATTTATTACATTAGTTCACACACAGACTATCCAGAAGACGTATTTTATAGCTTTCATTTAACTTTAAACTAACTAATAGTTGTACTGTTGGACAAACAAAGTGGAGTTAACCGTAAATTTTTAAACCTTTGGTAGTTACGAAACGCTCTTTGCTTATGTACTAATAATTTAATCCGGTGGCTCGGTGGCGTAGCTGTATTATGGTACGACTGCAATGCTGAGGTTCTGGCTGGCTCGCCCCCTATCACATCATGGGACGGAATAACGGCGAAAAGTGGGTGCACTAGTTGCGCCTCTACCTACCCCCTCGGGGATAACCGGCGTGTGTGTGTGTGTGTGTACTTTTACAAATAAAAAATGAATACTGCAAATATTTCTTGCCTCGTATAAACAATAACACTGCGTCCAGTACGTACGTACGTAATTCCAATGGTTGGGAAATATCCCACCGAGAATGAAGCATAATAATAATACATATAAGTTTACTTCATGATTTTTGACGAAGCCCCTCCCCCCCCCCCCTTCGAGCCTCACGTGATTAATTGACGACCCCTATACACGGCAAAGGTCGAAGGGCGTTATCGAATGAACTCCAAATATTTTACGCAGTAGCATCGGGAGCACATTTTAATAGTATATATCGCAAGAATGTACTTTCTTTACAGGTAAAAGTACGGGATTATTAAAACAAATATGTATGTACTAATTACATTGAAGCTTACTCAATGTCACGTCATGCGGTAGGCGAGGCCGCATTGATAGAACACTAGGCACAATAATCCTTTGAAGTCAATCACTTCGTACAGGGTATCCTAACAAACTATGTTGATAACTCAAAAATCGAGGATCGTAGAGTACGGCGCCAGGTGTGTACCAGCAGCAATAACAGGCCACACCACGCGTCTCGCCTCCCCCACCCCCCGCGCCCCCACCCATAGCCCCCCTCGCCTTATTATGATAATGAAGCGAACGTTTTAAGCGTCGCGTGCATGTTCATGAAACTTACATAAATTAACTGCTGTGTATTTTTATTACGAACGTACATGGCTCCGAAATGGGACAATAATAGGATAACGTTGAAGCTGGTGGCTAGCGTTTACTGATTAATGGCTTATTATATACACAAGATTGTTAGATAGAACTTTATAAATGCGATATGTTCCTAAGCGATCATACCCATCCAAGAATACTTATAATATTGCAAATATATTGTCGTCAAAGGCAACAACGGCTAGACGTACTTACCATCAATGGAGCCACCAACACGTCTCGGCTTATCATTTAGACACAACAATTGTCTTCAGTTTCATTAGAGAAAAGTTAAACTTTGCCTCATATAAAAAGTTACACACATACTACAGAGGTAAAGAGTGCGATTCTCCACACCTGGCATGTGGAATGAAATTTCTATTGAAATCTTACCAAACAACTATGACGAAGTCATTTTGAGGTTATACTTAAATTGTTCTCTGAAGCAGACAGTCTGCTGTTGAATCACTGTTACTACGAAAAATAATATCGCAAAATTCCCTGTGTGCGATTAGAAAGTTGTATGATTTGTGGTTGTAGTACAAGAGGCCCGTGCTCAGCAGTGGCCAGTATATAATACGGGGCTGATTGCATTTCATTGCATGATTTGTGGTTGTCATACTAACCTTGAAACGAATTGTGGAAACTTACGTTCAATAAATCTCTTTTTATGAAAAACTCTTTAGGTTGTACCAGAGTATCGACTATACATACACCCAAGACACATTATGTTGGGATAGACGATACCTACTAGCCACAGTACAAGCTCAGGTTCAAAGAGGAGCGTTATACAAATCTAGAACAAAAATACGTTATAAAATGAAACTGTCATGCAACGCTGTGATGTTTTTATAATGATAAGACTTTGTTGGGTTCGTAAACATATATTAATCACTCAAATACAATTTTAAGACAAGACACAATTTAGCAATCACTGCAGCCATTACACGAATTTTCCGTAGTATTATAATGCTCTTTGACACGAATAGTGTTGTCATTTTGGCACTCACTATAAGGCTCAATTCACATATGACATTTCTATATAATTAAGCATAGTTTACAATATCACATGTCCCCCTTTAAAAGACAAGACCAGTATGTTGTATTAAAACCTCAGAGGAAATACCACTAGAGAGATTCACGATGTAACCGCACACGAGACAGATATAATATTTTTCGGTGTGACCACATAATTCATCTTCCCCGAAATATGACAAAGAATTTACATAATTAATTTATATGAAAAATAAAGGTAATTATGCAAGTAAAAAACAAATACAATTACGTTGGAAGTTTTGTTTTGAACAATAATAAATTACCTATTATCAGGACTATATTTATATTTCTATAGCGGCGGTTGATGCTTAATGGAATTATTATGTTGTTATAGTAAATTGAGACTCTCTTTAAGGACCAAAAGTTGCCCCCGCCCTCTCAACACTTTTCCAGCCTAATGCTATACAATCCCAAACATAATATAAACATTACTTGACAGTACAGTCAGCCGCATAAATATCTGTACAAAATCAAAATTTCAAATTGCCTATATACGCGTCAAGTTAAACTGAAAAAGAACTTCTTTCGTATGAAGTAAAGCAAATCTCTTATTTTGTTTTTGTGAAGAGAAAAAAAATTTAGTAAGAACACAAAAGTATGTAGGCAATTTGAAATTTTGGATTTGTTCAGCTACTTATGCTGGTGACTGTACACCATGTATCTACTATTGAAATAATAAATTATCTGTATTGTGGGGCACTGGATAATAAAAACAGCAAATATTATTTAATACGATTTATTGTTTTTTTTACACGATATAATCTCTTACATTTTAAGAATGAAACCCATAGTACTTACGGGCACTATTCATTTATAAAAGATCTCAATACACAACATTATTGACCTTTAAATAAAACTAGCCTAGAGTGCAAATTTCGTACTCTATCATTACGATTGCTTATGCATTTATTTAAAAAATGAATCCTCACTTCTAAATATCTATATGATATAACTTTTAGAAGCAAAATGTAGTGGTTTTCAAAAGGTGATTGCTCCAAAATGTGTGCATGCAAATCGGGAAACAAAGATTTACCAACAAATTGTTTAATTACATTTAAAATCATTTTGGGGAAAACGTCTTCATTGGCTAAAGACGAAGCACTATGCTGAGCCAAAAAACGCCTAAAAGTTTTCTCTGAGTATAAACATATTTTAACTACGTCTTCAGATGGATAGTGCAATCCGCCTTTATCTTTAAGGGAAATAAGGCCACGATATTTATTTACTGATATTAAAGATGTGAGGCACTCCTCACATTTCACTATTTTACTTACTTTGGTTACAATAAACCCGGCTATATATTTGACTACTTCAGTAGAAAATTCTGTTAGGTTATTGGTAATTACGTAATCATGAGTTTGAGGCACATCGACACTATCGTCATTATACTCTATTTCCTCGTTAACATCAATCGCCAACAAACGGTTCCTGGTATTATTAATTTTTCTACATAATGTACTTTTGGTGCACGTTAAAATATTAATTGCGTCTAGTGGTACACAATTCCCGGTACTTATGTTCTTTAATTCACCGTGAATTAATATTCTCTTATAAGCCGATTTAAATTGTACCGCTGTGGGATTGTTATTGAAGCCTCCTTTGCTTCGAACGGCACTAAAAAAGAGTTCTATGTGGTCCTGGCTCAACTTGTACGTAGGTAAATAATCCAAAAGACCTGTTTCTATAAAATTTGTGTATATACTATTTAGAGATTTAATGCACAATAACAGACCGAGGAAGCCAGTTTTGCGTCCGGATTTGAGAATAGATTCCATATTTTGAAAAGTCATTGTTTTAACATAACATTCAAATTCACAAAGATATGCCATTAAATACTGAAAGTTTTCTTTTGAAATAGGCTTTTTGAATTTGTATGCATACAATTGGCGACTATTTAAAATATCAAAAACATTATTTATGTATGTAATTAGTTTTATTGTAGCTCCTGCATCAATAAATTCATCTAACTTAAGAAAGTCTTTTAAAAAAGTAAGTGATTCTGCAACTGACTTACTAAAAGTTTGGGAAGCCAATTTTACTTTCATAATTTGGTTTTTATAATTTATGTGAGCTTTTCTTAATTTGTTTCCTAAGTGGACACCTTCTGACTCTTGTAAAGAGTGCAATTTTTTAATATAGTCCCAAGAAGCAATTTGACCATTACAATTTATGTTTATTTTTTCTCCAAAACAATTTCTTATGAGTTTGATCATGTGGCAGGGATCTGGAAAAATTAGTTGATAATGTAAATATGGATAGTTGGATTGAAATGATCAAGATCTAATTTTGCCCCCAAATATTTAGCCATCGCAAAATTTGCAGGGCAGCCATCAAATGTCACAGAACAAACTAAAATTTGACATTCGTTTAAAAGGCTGATGCAATTTTTAAGAAGTGCACTTCTCTGTTCTCCATTAACCCCGTTTGTAAAAAAATAGCCAACGGGCAGTTTCCAATTGCTGTTTACGGCAGTCACCATAAATACTAACGCATCCCTGGCTAGGGGCCGATCTATATCTAAATTGTCCCCTACATTGACATAGCCCACTGATTTTTTTCCATCCCATTGGATTTGCTGCCTAATTGCCATTTCATCAACACTAACTGCACATATAATCCTTTTATTAGATTTACTAGCCAATAATCTGATTGTGTCAAAAGACTCCTTTGTAAACCCGGGTTCACAGTTAATACAAGAATACCATTTATATAAATTTTTGGGTGTGGCAGACAAGTGTTAAATTGCTTTCTTACAAAACTGTAAGCCTTAGAACTAATAAAATGTAAGGCCAGTGAAAATTTACGTAGAGCCCCAGAATATTTTTTTGGGCAAGTACTTTTATCAACCATTCTTGACAAAAAATCAGCATTTGTAGTTTCTATACTTGATAAAAGATCTAAATCTTCATTACCCATTTTCATTTTTAATTTCAATTCCTCCAATATTTTTTGAAGGCACGCATTCTTTTTTATTAATCGACGATTAGTCTGTTGAGCGGCGCGCAATCTTTTCAACCTTGTTCCAGATAATAATTTTGCCTTTTGCAATTTTAATTTCAATACTTTTTCTTTCTTGGGAGTCGATGGCACACTCTGAAATAATATAATAATATTGTTTATAATGGATATTAATTTTAGAAAACCTAACAAAATAAGGCTTTAATAAAACACAGTTTCCTAACAAAACAACTATTGTTACAATTAAATGCACTCTCAAATCCATTGACACACACACACACATACACTCACGCCTGTTATCCCCGAAGGGGTAGGCAGAGGTGCAACTAGTGCACCCACTTTTCGCCAGTATTCCGTCCCATGATGTAATAGGGGGCGAGCCTATCGCCATATCGGGCACAAATTCCAGACTCCGGGCTGATACTGAATAGAAAAACTCAACATCACTTTGCCCGACCCGGGGATCGAACCCGAGACCTCAGCTTTGCAGTCGTACTGTAATACAACTACGCCACCGAGGCAGTCAAATCCATTGACAATCTCAAATAATTTGGCTTAATCTATCAATTATATGCAAACCACTAATATCACAACAGAAATATCAAATTCATACCAAGCACAATTTCCTCCTTGGACTTTTTGGGGATGTTGCTGCTTGTGTTTTTCTTTTTCTAGAGGGTGTACATGCGATCTCACTTGTGGAAGGCTCAATATGCGTTTCAGTGGAAATTTCGCTATTGGAGGCACTAACAGTTTCATTGGTTGGAGACAGGCATAATGAAGGCATCACTGGTGTCTGAAATAAACATTTTTTGAGTTATTTCCTTCATTTTGACTGTTTAGAAGAAATTATATAATATGGTAGTTATATAAGAGACCATATTGATTATTTTTGCCCCCAAGCAGTATTATAATAAGCACAGCTATCTTCAACTTTGAAATTGCTTCTGGAGCATTACAGAGCTTTATGCCTTTTTTATGTTTTTAATTCTTTTCCAGAAGATTATAAATAGGCCTAATACTTAGAAATACTAATATTTTACATGCATTTATTTCAAATGGTAAATCATTATTTTAACTTTGTTTTTTATTTATTAGAGATACCATTAGATAATACACACAGTACATTTCTACTATAAAGCAATTAAGTGTAAAGGCATATGTTTACCTTTTGAAGGTATCTACAACTAACATAAATATAAATAGATTAACATACATACTCATACTATGCTTTAAAGAGTAATTATTGCCACAAAAAATAAAAAACAAAAATCCAAGAACTAAGACAAAAGCAATAAAAAAATATTAATTACTAAGTTCTTAAATTACGCTGCCATGTGGATTATAAAACATTGTTACAATATCCTACCTAGAACTTATCCCGGTAGAATGTACTGGCATGTGTTAATATTTAATTACCACATGTATTTTACCCTCATTCTGTACTTAATAATCAAATTGTATTTGATATCAATCATCATAGTATTAGGTACTTACATGTATGTGTAAGACTGGAACAGCACCTCGTTTCAATCGTTTATTTTTATTTACAACATTGATTGCACTGCTATCAAAATGCATAGAACAAATTTTTGAATACTTTGATGGAAGCCAGGTATTCTGTCGACCAGTAGCAGCAATCCATACATTTCTTGTTTTGTGGTCTTTGGGGAACCTGTAATTATTTCAAATACATAAACGACCTAATTCATTATAAAATGTTTTGTTTAAAAGCATGGAAGGGTAAAAGTTTGCGAATGTCTGGCAACTTAACAAAATTCGGTTATAACCTATAAGGAAATAAAAAATCATGTTTTCGTCGGCAATTTATGTTAATATAGAGTTATAAAGAAATGAGTTAGTATAGTTAACAAGGCCATTGATTTCTAAGTACTCAATCAATTGAAATTAAGTCTACTTACGAGTGAAATGTGACTTCTATGTTTTTACTTTCAGTACGGCTATCACAGCCCACAACACTGCATCCTCCCATAGTAAATCACGAATACAGCACGAAAATTTTATGAAATTGAGTCTGTATTTCGAATTTTTCTTGAAATAATGAATTATTTTGGAGAAATAACACCAACTGACACTTCACTCAATAATGGCGTCGCTTCGTTTGGCGAAAATTTTTCTCGCCAAACAACAAAAACCCGGCATCGCACATGAAACAGAAGATATGATCTTGCATCTCACTTTGCATAAAGCATTCGTATCGGTGTATCTCACTTCAGCGCTGTACAGTACAGTTGTGAATCTCTCTAGTGGTATTTCCTCTGAGATTAAAACAATGATAATTTTGAAATTTAACATTTTGACAATAAATTGATAAGAGGTGGGACCAAGAAGTTTATAATATTATCTAATGGAGAGAGCGGTACACACATTTTTGTGAAGACAAAAAAATTACCTTTTGTGTTGTATTCTATCTCACTCACTCTTTAACCTATGTTGCCAAAGCTTACGGATTATTTCCCTACCCATAAAAAAATATCAATACCGGTATTGTCGTCTCAATCATGTATATATAAATATTTCCAACACATCTTATATAATGATATAAGTACTATTTTCATTTCAGAATTATTTTTGTTGAATAAGATATCCTTAAGGTTTTTTATCCTTATTAACATTTTAGTTTAAAAAATTTCCTCATTTAATTGGTAATTGCGAATACATACTTCGGCAACACTGTTATAAAACGTTAAGTTCGGAGTTTTGGCGGGAATGTGAAAGTGTCATGAGGTGCTCTTGTTTTAATTTATTATTTTGATGATACTTAGTGTTATATTGCATAATTATGGTGGTATATTATCCAATATAGTTCTATTAAAGTGCTCAAATGAAGTGAATTGAAATAACTGTGCTAATCAAGTGTTTTTTTGTTGCCGCCAAAACTCCTCGATAAAGTCTTGGTAAGGTAACCACTGCTTTACTTTGACATAGTAGTTAGTAAGTACTGAGGATAATTAAAAAAGAAACAAGTATGCGTCTGAAGGACTTTGTATCCATGGACATGAATAAATTAACAAAAAAAAAAAAACGTTAAGTTCGATGTCAATATAGTTGTCAAATAAATGTTCACTTCGAAATTTTCTCCGTAATTATCTACAATAATAAGTGTGATTTAGTGATATTTTAATGTGAATTGTGTTGTTCACGTTTGCAGAAATATTTGGTATCCATCATTTAGTGTGAAATTCTACAGGTAAGTTCATTGTAATCAATATTGTGTAAATATTATAATTTTATCAATATTTATACGAATCGTAATAAAATACGTGAATATTTTAGAAATGAACTGTAGAAAAACCTCGCTTAATGTGATTTGCTTTATATATGACTACTTTTTTCATATTAACGTAATGTTAAATGTGATTTTTTGTATTGTAAATAGTGCATGTAAACAAGAGGCTAGGGTGACCATGGTGTAAGCTTTGGTGGACCGGTTTGACAATGGTGCTAGAGTATTTGTAATACTAGCCGCCTTACTAATGAATATTATAAAGCTTATTAATCTTTAAATAATCATCGTAAATAAAAACTGAGGATCAACAGTTACAATCGAGTTCTCAGTGTATCCAGCATTGATTTATTGAAACTTTTATTTAAAATAAAATCGAGTTTGTATTTCTCTTTACAGATTTCTTAAAGATCTAGATAAGCAAAAACGTGGTTAAATATAAATACCATTAAAAGGTCAATTTGATGTCTGCAAGAATTACTACTCAACATTTAAAGACAGAAGATTATGATTCAGAATGTGATAATGTGTCTTCTACTTCTGGGAATATGGCAGTAGATGTCAAAAATAATTATTTATTACCAGAAACTCATGCTGTAAGTATATTATTTTTTATCATTTCACTGGTATAATTATGATCCACTTAGACTTTATTATTTACTAGCTTTTGCCCGCGGCTCCGCCCGCGTGAATGTGTTTTTCCGGGATAAAAGTCACTGTTTATATTTTACTGGGATGAAAAGTAGCCTATGTGCTAATCCAGGACATGATCTACCCGTGTGCCATATTTCATCGAAATCCGTTCAGTAGTTATTGCATGAAAAAAAAATCCATACATCCAGACATTCTTACAATCTTTCGCCTTTATAATATAATAAGATTAGTAGGATAGGGCATTAAGCTTGCGACCCACCAAATTTTATAACGGCGGTACATTGGGTGATATCTGAGTGTACTAAATGGCACCTCTGCCTCTGTCTAAAATGTATAGGTACTTAAATATATTATTATTGATTGATATTTACTTTTTACATTACATGTCAGCGAAATGAATATGAACCACCATTGAAACGTCAAGACTTGAAAGATTTCATTATATCAGTTAATGTGAAGACATCCAGTGAAATAAGTTTAAAGAAATAAAAGAAAGTATTGCAGCAGAAGATGAAGAGATAAAAGAAGAAAATTAATTACAAGTTATTTCTTATTAAAGTTGTTCATTTGTCTGAAATTGAAAATATATTGCAGTGAAATTTTGCTAATATTTGAGATTTTTTTTAAAAGTATATTCCAAGTAGTAAGCAAAGAAAAATTACATATAGTGATGACATAAAGACTTTTGCTTTAACATTACACTTTTAGTCGCCGAAAACATTTTTGTTTTATAAATTCAAAGATATATTTGCCGAAAGAGAGCACATTATGGTGATCTTTAGCAAACTTTAATTGTTTTGTTGGCTTCTTCACAGAAGTTTTAGAGTATTAAAAACCTCACCCGCAGAATGTAGCGTTGATTTTTGATTCCATGGCTCTCAAACAAGAATTTATTTGGTATTGTAATTTGTAAAACATCCACGTGTTTATTACTTTTGCTATAAATATCTACACAACTTTGTTTACAATCAACTTACCTATGGAATTTCACACTAGATGTTGGATTGCAAATAATTCTGCAACCATGAATTACACAACTCATAGTAGAATATCTCTAAAACACAATATGTATTATTATGGATAATTACAGAAAAAAAGTTAGCAGAATACTCGCAAAAATTGTAAAATCACACAAAATAGATATTCGTAATATTTCAAAATTACTTACTGAAAATTAGGTTATTAACTTCCTAAATGTGTATTATTTTTTTATGTATGATTGTTTACTTTTATGAGTATGTTTTTTATTTTTTTTTTATTATATTTAAATGTAACAATAACTGTAGTTTTGATTTTTAAATATCCCAATGTTTTTCTGTCTAACCTTACAGTCTCCATATTTGGTTATAAAGGCCGGCAAACAACGTGAACATATCCAGTCGCGGGGGAAAGTAAAACATATACAATGTGAGGCTGTGTGCCGAGCAAAAAAAAAGCACGCGGGGCCCCGTGCGAAGCAAATAATTTTTTTTAACAGCTTTGTAAGTAAGGTGCCAAAAAACGGGCCCCCAAGGAGCTGCAAGATGCCCCTGTAACTGCGAGGCCCCAGGCGGTTGCCTGGTTCGCCCCCCTCCTCCAAGGCCGCCACTGAATTCACCACCGCGTGGTGAGGTATTTTTTTTATGTAAGTGGAACTAGTAGTTCCGAACTACACATACCGAAAAAGTATGTAAATATGCCAATTTTGTTTGGAATAAACTTTCTAACTCAAATTATATTTTTTAAATATCAACTATTACTAGCCGCTGTAGTTGGTTTTCATAATTAATTTAAACCGCATTACTTTATAGAGATAAAAATAAATATTATGGTGCGATATCATATTATTACACACTCACACACTCACGCCTCTTATCCCCCGGGTAGACAGAGGTGCAATTAGTGCACCCACTTTTTGCCGTTATTCCGTTCCATGCTGTGATAGGGGGCGAGCCTATCGCCTTATCGTGTACAAATTCCAGACTCCGAGCTGATACTGAATGGAAAATAATCACTTTGCCCGACCCGACTAACCCGGGGATCGAACCCGAGATCTCAGCATTGCAGTCGTACCATAATACAACTACGCCACCGAGGCAGCCATATTATATCATATCATATTATTATGGACAGTTAATTATGTTACGTCCTGGTTTTGAAAATAAACCTTTGTCACTCTAAAGAGAGAGACAGCAGACAGTTGTGACGTCACATTTTATTCTTCAGTTTGTTGAACGGAATGAAAAATCCATATAGGGGTATAAGATTCTTGGGCTCAATCAAGAATGTTATACCCATATGGATTTTTCATTCCGTTTAACAAACTGAAGAATAAAATGTGACGTCACAGCTATCTGCTGTCTCTCTCTTTAGAGTGACAAAGGTTTATTTTCAAAACCAGGACGTAACATAATTAACTGTCCATAATAATATGATATGATATAATATGGCTGCCTCGGTGGCGTAGTTGTATTATGATACGACTGCAATGCTGAGATCTCGGGTTCGATCCCCGGGTTAGTCGGGTCGGGCAAAGTGATTATTTTCCACTCAGTATCAGCTCGGAGTCTGGAATTTGTATACGATAAGGCGATAGGCTCGCCCCCTATCACAGCATGGAACGGAATAACGGCAAAAAGTGGGTGCACTAATTGCGCCTCTGTCTACCCGGGGGATGAGAGGCGGGAGTGTGTGAGTGTGTAATAATATGATATCGCACCATAATATTTATTTTTATCTCTATAAAGTAATGCGGTTTAAATTAATTATGAAAACCAACTACAGCGGCTAGTAATAGTTAATATTTAAAAAATATAATTTGAGTTAGAAAGTTTATTCCAAACAAAATTGGCATATTTACATACTTTTTTGGTATGTGTAGTTCGGAACTACTAGTTCCACTTACATAAAAAAAATACCTCACCACGCGGTGGTGAATTCAGTGGCGGCCTTAGAGGAGGGGTTCGAACCAGGCAACCGCCTGGGGCCTCGCAGTTACAGGGGCATCTTGCAGCTCCTTGGGGGCCCGTTTTTTGGCACCTTACTTACAAAGCTGTTGAAAAAAATTATTTGCTTCGCACGGGGCCTCGCGTGCTTTTTTTTTGCTCGGCACACAGCCTCACATTGTATATGTTTTACTTTCCCCCGCGACTGGATATGTTCACGTTGTTTGCCGGCCTTTATAACCAAATATGGAGACTGTAAGGTTAGACAGAAAAACATTGGGATATTTAAAAATCAAAACTACAGTTATTGTTACATTTAAATATAATAAAAAAAAAAACGTACTCATGAAAGTAAACAATCATACATGAAAAAATAATACACATTTAGGAAGTTAATAACCTAATTTTCAGTAAGTAATTTTGAAATATTACGAATATCTATTTTGTGTGATTTTACAATTTTTGCGAGTATTCTGCGAACTTTTTTTCTGTAATTATCCATAATAATACATATTGTGTTTTACAGATATTCTACTATGAGTTGTGTAATTCATGGTTGCAGAATTATTTGCAATCCAACATCTAGTGTGAAATTCCATAGGTAAGTTGATTGTAAACAAAGTTGTGTAGATATTTATAGCAAAAGTAATAAACACGTGGATGTTTTACAAATTACAATACTAAATAAATTCTTGTTTGAGAGACATGGAATCAAAAATTAACGCTACATTCTGCGGGTGAGGTTTCGTCCTTAAATTTATTTTTAATATTCTAAAACTTCTGTAAGAAGCCAACAAAACAATTAAAGTTTGCTAAAGATCACCATAATGTGCTCTCTTTCGGCAAATATATCTTTGAATTTATAAAACAAAAATGTTTTCGGCGACTAAAAGTGTAATGTTAAAGCAAAAGTCTTTATGTCATCACTATATGTAATTTTTCTTTGCTTACTACTTGGAATATACTTTTAAAAAAAATCTCAAATATTAGCAAAATTTCACTGCAATATATTTTCAATTTCAGACAAATGAACAACTTTAATAAGAAATAACTTGTAATTAATTTTCTTCTTTTATCTCTTCATCTTCTGCTGCAATACTTTCTTTTATTTCTTTAAACTTATTTCACTGGATGTCTTCACATTAACTGATATATTGAAATCTTTCAAGTCTTGACGTTTCAATGGTGGTTCATATTCATTTCGCTGACATGTAACGTAAAAAGTAAATATCAAGCAATAATAATATATTTAAGTACCTATACATTTTAGACATAGGCAGAGGTGCCATTTAGTACACTCAGATATCACCCAATGTACCGCCGTTATAAAATTTGGTGGGTCGCAAGCTTAATGCCCTATCCTACTAATCTTATTATATTATAAAGGCGAAAGTTTGTAAGAATGTCTGGATGTATGGATGTTTTTTTCATGCAAAAACTACGGAACGGATTTCGATGAAATATGGCACACGGGTAGATCATGTCCTGGATTAGCACATAGGCTACTTTTCATCCCAGTAAAATATAAACAGTGACTTTTATCCCGGAAAAACACATTCACGCGGGCGGAGCCGCGGGCAAAAGCTAGTAAATAATAAAGTCTAAGTGGATCATAATTATACCAGTGAAATGATAAAAAATAATATACTTACAGCATGAGTTTCTGGTAATAAATAATTATTTTTGACATCTACTGCCATATTCCGAGAAGTAGAAGACACATTATCACATTCAGAATCATAATCTTCTGTCTTTAAATGTTGACTAGTAATTCTTGCAGACATCAAATTGACCTTTTAATGGTATTTATATTTAACCACGTTTTTGCTTATCTAGATCTTTAAGAAATCTGTAAAGAGAAATACAAACTCGATTTAATTTTAAATAAAAGTTTCAATAAATCAATGCTGGATACACTGAGAACTCGATTGTAACTGTTGATCCTCAGTTTTTATTTACGATGATTATTTAAAGATTAATAAGCTTTATAATATTCATTAGTAAGGCGGCTAGTATTACAAATACTCTAGCACCATTGTCAAACCGGTCCACCAAAGCTTACACCATGGTCACCCTAGCCTCTTGTTTATATACACTATTTACAATACAAAAAATCACATTTAACATTACGTTAATATGAAAAAAGTAGTCATATATTTAGCGGCATTGGGATCGTCGCCGCTGTTAGAGGAACAGATGGTTGCGTTCCTCTATGGAAGGGAACTTCCAGTCAGGCAGATGTAGCGCCTGACCGGCCGCGGCCCCTCCGACGGTTCTAACTCGGAGGTGGTATATATGCTTTGCATCGCTCAAACATTGCAAGTGCGATTCAGGATCGTGTGGTGCCATCTGGTAGTATTTATTAGGCATTAATTCCTAATTGTCGATACCACTCGTCGATGTCCGATGTATGAGTGTCGGGTCATCTTGTTGACAATTAAGTAGTTCCCAGCCAATGTTGATAGGTGGCGGTGTCTTCAATTATGCCGCCACATCACTCCCCCCCGGAGACCGGAGGTCGAAAGTTCAGTCGTGAATGCTTCTGCCGGTGCCAGAGAGTTGATGCCCCAGTGAGTCGGGGTATGGTTGATGCCCCAGTGAGTCGGGGTGTTGCAGTTGCCCCAGTGAGTCGGGGTGTTGCGGATGCCCCAGTGAGTCGGGGTGAAGTCACGTCGGCGGTGTCTTCAATTATGCCGCCACATATATAAAGCAAATCACATTAAGCGATATTTTTCTACAGTTCATTTATAAAATATTCACGTATTTTATTACATTTCGTATAAATATTGATAAAATTATAATATTTACACAATATTGATTACAATGAACTTACCTGGAGAATTTCACATTAAATGATGGATGCCAAATATTTCTGCAACCATGAACTACACAATTCACATTAAAATATCACTAAAACACACTTATTATTATAGATAATTACAGAGAAAATTTCGAAGTGAACATTTATTTGACAACTATATTGACATCGAACTTAACGTTTTATAACAGTGTTGCCGAAATATGTATTCGCAATTACCAATTAAATGAGGAAATTTTGTTTAACTAAAATGTTAATAAGGATAAAAAACCTTAAGGATATCTTATTCAACAAGAATAATTCTGAAATGAAAATAGTACTTATATCATTATATAAGATATGTTGGAAATATTTATATATATATGATTGAGACGACAATAACGGTATTGATATTTTTTTATGGGTGGGGAAATAATCCGTAAGCTTTAGCAACATAGGTTAAAGAGTGAGTGAGATAGAAGACAGCTCAAAAGGTAATTTTTTTGTCTTCACAAAAATGTGCGTACCGCGCTCTCCAGTAGTTATATTATAAACTTCTTGGGCTCAATTCACATATGACATTTCTATATAATTAAGCATAGTTTACAATATCACAAACGCGTACCGTATTCACCCTATTATGTATGTACATACAGCACATTACATTCATTTCTCCAGAGGACGGACTCGCTACAAAATTATGAGCGCTGTGCATGACTGCTGCGCGTGCTCGCTACATGTGAATTAAATATATTCAGGGCTTATTGGAAGAAGTAAGGGCTTTTCATATGAGCCTTTTCAGATTTTTTGCAAAAGAAGTGCGCAACAAATAAAAAAATTGAATCTAGGTCAGCTGGACGGTAAGTGTAGATTTGGATTTTAAACGAACCAGCTGTTACATTCTTGTTTGATTGATTTATCTCCCCCGTTTTTTAAGTCTATTTATAAGAGGACATTCAATAATTACAGGTGATCGCGGGCGGTGCGTGGAGACATGCGGCGCGGCGCGCGGCGGCGGTGTGAAAGGGGCCGGCCGCTCCCTCCACTTCATTACAGCTTGTTTGTTGTGAAGCTTATCGTCTTATCATCTACGTGCTCATTGCTCATTCACGCTACATACTTTACCTTGTAATTATGCGACACGTGTTTTAATTATTTTTAATTAAAATTTAATTAAAATTATGTATATAAATAAATCAAATAGTCGATTTATACATCTATTGATGAACTTTAAAATAAATATTCAACCAAGGAATTGAAACTGCTCTCGGATGGATTTAACTGGTTTTTGCTCAGTAGTAAAACATGGTAATCCATAAGGCACATAATATGTTATCCTTGGTTTATCGGCTTTGCCCTTGTCACATAGAATTAAAAATATCGTACGAACCCGATAGTGTAAGCTAACCTAATATCACAAAACATTAAGCTCAAGATTACAGCGCAGTGGGTACGAATTACCAACAAAGCGGGCAAGTTTGCGAGATAAATCACGTACAACAAACTGCGGCGAGTCTCCGATATGTAACGTATGGTACGCGTTGTTTTGTGCTAATGACTCGGTCCGACCTGCCCCCGGTGCCGGGGCTCGGCCACGCAAAAAGCCGACCTGAAGGCATGCTAATGTCACGTCTTCGGTAGATTTAACCATGTTTGGATGTGAAGTCACTTGTCTAAATGATTGTAATGTATGTATTTTAACTTTGAAAAAAAAATTTTTTTATTGAATTCTAATGAATATCTATTGCAGTTAGAGATTTTACTACATTTTAATAATTATTGCTCATTTTATAGAATACTGGCTTTTGCTCGCGTCTCCGCTCACGTGAATAAGATGTTGCGGGATAAAAAGTTGCGTATAGTATAACATAATGAAGGTTTCTATTAGTGAAAGAATTTTCAAAATCGGTTTAGTTGTTTTTTTATTGCCACGAAGGCAGACGAGCTAACGGCCCACCTGATGGTAAGTGGTTACCGTCGCCCATGGACGTCAGCAATACCAAGGGCACAGCAACTCGTTTGAAGAAGGATAAGTCATAGTCATAGTTCCTGTGATTAGCTCGTTCAACCAAACAAAAAAGCCACCACCACCATACCAGTCCTGTATTATATACTGCCCACTGCTGAGCACGGGTCTCCTCTACAACCGAGAAGATAACTAAAAAAAAAAAAAACACAAACAACAAACTTTTCAGGTTATAATATATTAGTATAGATGATATTATATTGTTGGAAATCAGAAGCGAGTTTGATTAAAATAAAAACAATTTATCACTGATTTTACATAAACACATTTTTCACAAATTTTACATAAGAACATGTAACAAGAATACTTTTACAAATATATCGGCAACTAACCGACCATAGCATGATAATCAATGTTCAACTTACTCAACAGAGAGACCAAGCGCGCACTAGATTCGGAACACGAATCAATCCAAATGGCGGCAGGGCACCCTTTTTATACACCCAACTGTCACTCCCACCATTACTTTGATGTCTCGACTGGTTTCTACAACTTATTAGCATGCTACAAATACCGTTACAAATACCATTGAAAAACGTTTATCCTAACACGGCCTCTCCTGACAGGAGTCCGTCCTCGGGCTCCATCTTCTATCTCTGAAGATCAGTCTCCAGAACTGACAATGAAGTTGCCAAAATTTCTTCACTCGCCATGACGCTGGATGGTGCAGCAGGCTCTTCAATGCATCTCTGCGTACAAAAATAAAACAGAGCACAAAAACATGTCCAAAAAGATAATAAAATAAAGTGAGACAGCTCACATGACTTGAGAAAAAATTACTCAACGTAATAAAATCTAAGTACAGCGGATATAATACATCCTGATATCTGTACCAATCACCCGTGGCAGGTCCAGTCATAATAAAATCTATGGACAGTGCATATGAAACATCTTAATATCTGTACCAATCACCCTTGGCAGATCCAGTCATAGTAAAATCTAAGCACATCGGATATGAAACATCTTGATATCTGTACCAATTACCCGAGGCAGTTCCCGTCATAATAAAATCTAAGCACATCGGATATGAAAAATCTTGATATCTGTACCAATCACTCGAGGCAGTTCCCGTCATAATAAAATCTAAGCACATCGGATATGAAACATCTTAATATCTGTACCAATCACCCGTGGCAGTTCTTGTCATAATAAAATCTAAGCACGCCGGATATGAAACATCTTAATATCTGTACCAATCACCCGAGGCAGTTCGCGTCGGGGGAGTGCCTCTCACGACTCGTTAGAGGTCTACGTAAACATACGTGAGACATAGCTTTGCGTTGTGAATCGGTCCCACATAAAAACATGCTCCCACCCAACCTCTATCTAAGCACAGTGGATATGAAACATTTTGATATCTGTACCAATCACCCTTGGCAGATCCAGTCATAATAAAATCTAAGCACATCGGATATGAAACATCTTAATATCTGTACCAATCACCCGTGGCAGTTCCCGTCGGGGGAGTACCTCTCACGGCTCGTTAGAGGTCTACGTGAGACATAGCTTTGCGTGTGTGAATCGGTCCCACATAAAAACATGTTTCAACCGAATTTCTCAATGTAAGACTAATAATGTTTGCCAAACGAACACATCACACGCCAGAAACCCGTCCATGATATAACCCTGCGTGTACTACAAGCTCCAGGACCACATGTCTGAGCAATCCTCGACAGTGTCCGAGCACACAACCACACAAAGTACGTCCCATATACTAGGATCGCATGCACGAGCGCAGTCGCAAACAGCATCCAATAATATGAAACCGTACCTCACTTGAAGTGTATCCGTCGATCAGGATAGCATGCCTGACATAAGACATTGACTATACCGACCGCAAGACTAAACTTCCCTTAAACGTGTTCCCCTTAGGAAACTTTAACAAAACGTGTTCCCCCTTAGGAAACTTTAACAAAACGTGTTCCCCTTAGGAAACTTTAACAAAACGTGTTCCCCCTTAGGAAACTTTAACAAAACGTGTTCCCCCTTAGGAAACTTTAACAAAACGTGTTCCCCCTTAGGAAACTTTAACAAAACGTGTTCCCCTTAGGAAACTTTAACAAAACGTGTTCCCCTTAGGAAACTTTAACAAAACGTGTTCCCCTTAGGAAACTTTAACAAAACGTGTTCCCCTTAGGAAACTTTAACAAAACGTGTTCCCCTTAGGAAACTTTAACAAAACGTGTTCTCCTTAGGAAACTAACAAAACGTGTTCCCTTAGGAAACTTTAACAAAACGTGTTCCCCCTTAGGAAACTTTAACAAAACGTGTTCCCCCTTACGAAACTTCAAAATGTGTTCACCCCTTAAGAAACTTTTTCATGAAACTTTAGCTTTACAAAATATACAGCACCCAATGCGCTTTTCCGCAATCACCTGATATCTATGCCACTTGAAGCATGATGGAGCGCGTTGTTCCGCATTCGCGCAGTTCAACAGCGCAAGGAGCGCGCAGTTCGACAGCGCGAGGAGCGCTCAGTTCGGCAGCGCGAGGAGCGCTCAGTTCGGCAGCGCAAGGAGCGCGCAGTTCGGCAGCGCTAGGAGCGTGCAGTTCGGCAGCGCAATGAGCTCGCAGTTCGACAGCACAAGGAGCGCTCAATTCAGCAGCGCACCGCATCGCCATGAGAGATTTTCAATTCCTGCCAACAGAAAATATACGCAGCAGCATCACATGACTCAACCATTCCTGACCTATACCAGACAAATTCAAGTGAACGGAGGGATTTGTATACGAACTGTGTTAATCACTAACCAGTGGCATAATGACAAAACTTGGTATATACACGGTTTACCAATAATTTTGTATTCTGATCAATCTTCTAAATTCGCAAAAAAAGATCGACTCTTTATAAAGAACTCATCGAATCATAATAACAAAACAATGGCAGAATGGAAACTTCTCACCCGAGTGCGCATCATCAGGAGCGCATAGTTCTGCAGCGCGTGGAGTGGAGGCGATTTTGAAATAGAAGGATTGTTGTGTATGGTTTCAAGAAAAATGTTCTTGAAAGACATCCATTGAGAGTAGTCTCCTGAGAAAACAGGAATATCAAGTTTTGGTGTGGATTTTTCATAATGTTTGTTTGACCACATATTTTTGTTCAACATTCTTTTGATGTTGTCGTATTTTTCTTCGTGACCATTAAATGTACAGTTCAGTTGTCCTGTACATCTACAAAGTTGCAGTTTGTTGAAGATAAGTTTTAAGTTGAAGTTAAAGTCTCCAGTCGGAAGTATAAGTAATATATTTTTAAATATTACAGAGTTAAGTAGGTGACTTTCTTGTGACGTGTGTTCAGTTAAGTTGTTCGAAACACAGTGTTTTAAAATTGGTTTGGTTTGCTATAAATAATTACCGCGTTAGCTAAATTTATGTCGCAGTCACTTTAAGGAATCAATATATAATAAAAATGTACGTGAAACCGTACAGAATCATAATAACAAAACAATGGCAGAATGAAAACTTCTCACCCGACTGTGCATGGATCTTACAGAGCACAGGTACAACTGCACCCATAACACGTGGCTAGCTTCTTCGTAAGGAGCAGAGTGCGTTGAATCGCATTCGCGCAGCCAGGAGCGCGACATTCCGCACTCATGCAGTCTGGAGCGCGTCGTTCCGCGCCGCTCCGTATTGCGAAGACAGTGCACACACACACACACACACTGCATACATCTCCAATTTCTGCAAAAATAAAAAACACAACAGCAACACACCGTTCGGCCTTTTCTGACCTTAAATAAAATCTGGCGTTAAACTTTCTGAACAGCCATTTCATTACTACAACAAGTTAATCCTCCTGCGAATTGGTTTTGGGCAGAATCTCCAGTTATCACTGCGTGGTAAAACAGGATCCCAACATTTGAGAATTACAGAAAAATAATACAATGGTTACGGGTAATACGATACCAAACATCCTCTATCATCGCAGTAAACGTCGGATCCTCCAAGGCTCCCATAGAGGTTCTTCAGTAATCACGTTTTACGGCGTCTTCTAACGCTGAATACATTGAGCAAGTACTCACTACAAGTATCTTTAGTATCTCCATTAAAAAACATCACAACAGCATCAAATGGTTCACTCTATCTCGGTCTTTAATCATATCTGGCATTAAATTTTGACTAAGAATTCAGTAGTCATCTTAGCATGAAGACAACCTCAAAATTATCGTGGGTCTTGCTCTTAATCCCAAAATTTTAAATAGTGGAATGCTGCGATCCGAAACCATGACCAAGGAAAGCCAACAATCCTTCAGATCGAACACTTTACACCTAGATGATTTGTCAACCAAGGCCATGTACAGTCATTGTTTACAACAACAGATACTTTTCTCAAAGTCCTTAAGTTTAAGGACGGCTCTGTACCAACAATAACCACGAATTGCTTGTTAATCCATGTATGTACATGCCCTGATAAACAAGATCTCAATATTTTGTAAAGGTTACCAAAAATAAAAGAAACCACATAAGTGGAACTAAGGTAGGACTTCCCTTTAAGGAATCTTTGTGCTAAGTAGTATCATCCATTAAAACTAAAGTTTTACCCATTGGCCCATGTACAATATTTTTTAGTTAAACTGCCATTGAACGGAAAATATTTGAACCCCATAAGTCTTCAACGCAAAGTTAAGTATTCAACTCAAAAGTCAAATATCACTGCCATTATATCTGGTCAGCATTCTCATTGCCATAAACACACATCCACTATGCGAATTACACATGAAAAATGGCTATCCTTTTCTTTTTACACTATACGGTACTTGACCTATATCCACAAATTGATTATTATGTCCAAAATCTAGGTACGTGACTAGTAAACAAAATCCCCAATATTTTTAGAGATCACCATACATAATAAAGGAAACTATAACCATCAAGTAAGGATTATGGGTCATACGATACCAAACTTCCTTTACAGTCTTCGATGATCACTCTCTGTGCTGGAGCAGTTTGCTTCAACCGCCAGTTGCCATCCGCGCAGTTACTTTGCCCAGGACGCCAACTGAGACACCATACGCAGCACATCTACCGGAACACTTGCACACCAACAGGAACGTTTGCACACCAACAGGAACGTTTCAACACCCAAAACAATGCATGAGCACAAACAGTATCAGTCGTGGTACACGGACACACTTGTTCATTCGAAGTCGTACACACATGACGTCAAAAACGAATATACGATGGTTATGTTTCACACTTGTCCACTTTTATTCACGTTGTAGTCTGGTTCTTATCGTGATATTACTCAGCGCAATGTCTTTCTTCACGTAAATTGCGGGTAGTCCAATATCTCCATCGTAACACGCATGTATTCCACATAGCGTACATATGTAGCGAGCACAATCTATTTCTGTGGGCATCGATTACATATCCCATTTCTGATGTTGGAAATCAGAAGAGAGTTTGATTAAAATAAAAACAATTTATCACTGATTTTACATAAACACACTTTTCACAAATTTTACATAGGAACATGTAACAAGAATACTTTTACAAATATATCGGCAACTAACCGACCATAGCATGATAATCAATGTTCAACTTACTCAACAGAGAGACCAAGCGCGCACGAGAGTCGGAACACGAATCAATCCAAATGGCGGCAGGGCACCCTTTTTATACACCCAACTGTCACTCCCACCATTACTTTGATGTCTCGACTGGTTTCTACAACTTATTAGCATGCTACAAATACCGTTACAAATACCATTGAAAAACGTTTATCCTAACAATATGATTATTTCTCCAAAAGGTCAGTGAATTTTGTTTCTTGTGTGCTTTATACATAATGAAATACATATCTACCGCAGAATATTAGGTAACCGATCCAGTAGACCCCGGTAGAGGAGTTCTTGAGATTAGAGCGTTCAACCTAACAAACATACTCTTCAGCTTTATAATATTATCGTATAGATTTAAAGCACGCATCTACCATCCGACAATCGACTTTACAATTGTGGTACTGGGTTCAATTCCTAGGTTAAGGATATATAAAAAAAGTACCCGAGACGCCCACGATTTATAAAGCGCATAATTATGAATTCCTCTTTAGTTTTCTATATATGATGTTCGTTGCAGTTGTACATTTTTATAAATTGTTTATAATCCACCGCACAACCAGTAGCACCACACCACACCACAATCCGCATATTATCCTTTATGGTTCATCATTTCTGCTGGAATTTGCCGAGATATCGGTGATTTCGTATTTGATCACTGTAATGATGCCAGCTGCATGAGGGATAATGGATAAGCTGACTCCAAAACGTTTGTTATAACGATTCAAACTAAACGTGGTTTTGATCACCTCATCGCAAAATTGTTACAATGAACGAAGAATGCATTTAGAATGTTCCTTTTAGAGTAAACAAACAAATGCCAAGATTAAGCAGGACAGGTGTCAGCGTGAGTTTATCACACGGCGCTAATGACTAGGGCCGATACAACACGGAAGAAATACAATTACCGGATACCCGCCGCTCCGCCACGCAAACAAATAGAACACGACGGACTCGTTGATCAACTTGATTTGACAGTAGACATAAATGCATATGAATCTCGAAAAAGTGTGTACCTTTATTACGTGGTACCTCTCCCGTATGTTTGCCTGGATAGGTAGGTCTACTTTTTGTTTATTATTCTTGACAACAGTTCATATTGTGTATGACTTTGAGGGTCTTTCAAGGACTGACCTACTTGAAACTATTTCGATAGATCTTATTGAACGGATTACTTATATAATATATTGTTCAGTGTTGCCCTAATTCTGGATTTTCTGCTTACCCTTTTAGAGATACAGTGTGAACAAAATATCAGATCGATAAAAAGCGAACGTATTTGCCGGAGCGGACGCTGACGGTAGTTGTAAATTATTCAATCGCTCCTAAGCCCGGCCGTGCTCCGGCCCGATGCGCGGCTCCCATAGCCTATCCAAACAAAGCCCGATACTGCGAGTCCACTAATTTACTACAAAGCTGTAAGCTCTACGAGTCCTTGTTGTACCGTACAAAATACAACACATAAAGCGAGTAATTTGAACAGGATAAATATTATAGTTAAATATGGCGTAGGCTTGACTCATTTACATAAAGTAATGTCATTACGTGTTCGGAATACATATTTGACACTATCGGGAGCCTCTCGTGTTGCGAGATGTGCCTGGCTGAGGGATATTTTGTAATAGTCAGAATTTCCTATTTAGCCAGGTTTCGAAATTGTGTGGAAAAGAGACGCTTAGAGCCTAGAGATAGAGACATACACAGTAGACACACTACTGAACTAACATAATATAAACCGACGTGAAACATTTTGTTGTTCTTCCCGTTAGTGGGACAATGTGACTGGTGCTAAAGAAGTTACCATAGGCATTATTCATGGCTAAAATAAAACAAATATTCTATCAGGAGTGTCAGTCGAACCCACGCCAGTAGATGTGAGCTGGGGTTTCAGGATCAGAGAAGATTCAGAAACGCCCAATTAGACACGAGATTGACGAAATTGCCTACTAAAAGACAATACAAAAAAGTATGGCATGGCATTTAATTAGGTACAATTTCTCTTTTTTCTCCATAAATCCTATTTGTAGTAAGTAGGTTGTAAAACTCATAAAAGATAATGGCACGTTCTCGCATATCTACACATTCCCAACAAAGGAACGACGTCGTTAACGGTAAAAATAATGGTACGCGACTTTCCTTTTTAACTTAAAAAACTTTTTGCATACTTATGCTTCCTCTGCTTGCCCTTTGGAAGTACTCAAATCCGGAAATAATGTTAGTGTAAGTCTTCTTTCGCTTCCCGGCCTCCTGCCCTACCCGGGCTCTGCCTAAACTCTATAATTATATACACATCTGGTAGCGTCTTTATATTCCAACATTTCTGTAATACATTACTAGGTGGATGGTGCTACGATAATGCAAGTAAATCAGTCACCTGGCGAGGGATACAACAAAGAACATAAGCACACATATATATCTATTAATTATGCTTCAAAATGCCTTCAAATTATGTATTATCATAAAATTTTCCATACCAGAAAATTACGTATTCTAATAAAAGACGAAAACACAGGTGTAGCAAAAAAAAACTAGTTAAGAATGATATATTCGTTCACAATTTGCAAGATCTATCGGAAATATTGTACGAAACAGTAGTGCGCTTAGCTGTGTGCGCAGTCGTGTAATCAGCTTACACGCACACTGCTCTATTCAACCCGGCACCCACCTTCCGCCTTCAAATGACACGTGGCAATATTCACACGGCTATCAAGCGGAATTCACGATTTTTAACACTTCATAAGCAATACCTTACACAAGTAGGCCTCTATATCCGAAGAGGTAGAAAAGAAGCAACCCGAGAACTGACATCTGTCAAGCTCATTTTCGATTTTATTGGGATATTTAATAGGTGGGCCTTCATTTTTAATATAAAAATCACGAATTATAATTTCTGACCAAAACCTGAAATCGATGGTCTCTAAGGGGTGACCAAAGAGCGTCAATAGCCCAATGAGACGTCACACACAGAAGCTCGTTATTAGATTTTCTTTCGTTCTCCGTTTTTGTCAACTATTCCGACGAAAATTGGAGATTATAAAGTGCTAACTTAGGGTGAAATATTGCCGTTCAAATATTTTTAATAGGAACCATAAGTTTGGAATGATGGATAATCTCGTTAAGAAATTTTACTAGAGAAACGATTTTTAAGACTGAAGACAGGCCGCGTTTATTCTTATAGCAGAGGAAAGGTCAACCAATCAATTAAATTAAGTACTTGATGATAAATAATCACCATAGCCGTCATCATGACTTGTCGACTTTTAAGGTTGAGGAATTGGGTTTAGAAATTGGGTGAGGATATAAAAAAAGCTAAAAAAGATTTCTCCCTGCCAATCGTAATATGAAGTAACCTGAATTAAATTTGAAATATTTTGATGGAACGAGTTTTTTTGTCGTTTACATTAAGCGTCAGCATTTTATTTAATTCCATTAAGTAATCAATTGTCTATCAAATAATAAGAATAAATAAGTAATCAAGGAATCTCAATTACTTTTAACGGTCGTTTAAAATACGAATATTACCTTAGGATATTGTATTCTGGGAACTATCTTCCTGATATCCTCTGAGTTTTAACATTGCTCTAATGGCTGTACCATTCACTTTTCTTCAATAAAACACCAATCTTGTGAGATTGGTGCATCAGTGCAGTGTGCGGCACTTGAGGAGATTGTTTGCCAGAGAAGAATATCGTTCCCTCATTTTTGTTTCTGTCTTTGCCCTGCTGAAGCTCAAGTTTGTCACTTCACCTACTCTGTAAATTATTTTCTTACCACCCTTGTATATGCGAACAACTTGACAACAACACTTCTAGTGACAAATTCTATGCGGGGCGAATAAGTTACTTAAATGATCACGACAAATGCTATACAACGCACGGACCCGCCTCCGCCCGTGAACTTCGCGGATGAATGAGAAAGCCAGTGTGCTGAACAAGCACACTGGCTGGCTTTTATTACTGCACCTATTAGGTTTTCAGTTATGGTATTTAAACTTCCCTACTATCATTGTATTTGGTGGACAACATTTTAATCGTTCTTATTAACTACAGAACTTCTCAACAACACCTTAAAACTGAATGATGAAACGAATAAGTTGTTATGGTAACACTGAATTTACAATCTTAAAATCCTTAGCCGTCTATGTTACTTCAACTCTTCTTCTTTTCTTCGTGCTTCAAACCTATGATAATATGACACGTGATGCGTTTCTATCAGGTACTAATATCGCACCCTATATGATCCACATCCTTCAATTGAAAATCTCACTGTGTACAGTTGCACGACCTGGGTATAAAACACAGAACAACAACAACCCAATATGACTTCGTCCAACCCGAGAATCGATCCCAAGACCTCAGCATTGCAGTCATAACGTAATACAGCTACGCCACCGAGGTACGGTTCACAACCGTAGCATAGGTACTACTTATAGACCAAAGTGATTATTAAAATTCCCACGGAGGAAAGAGAAGAGGGAGACAGCATAGCATCAATTTACTAAGAAAACCAGTGTCGCCAAACTCACACATGCATATATTAATTCCCACGGAGGAAAGAGAAGAGGGAGACAGCGTAGCATCAATTTACTAAGCAAAACCAGTGTCGCCAAACTCACAAATGCATATATTCGCATACTATCATCTCTTCATTATGATTGGCCAAAATCACCAATAAAGATAAAGCGTATAATACAAAATCATTTGCATTAAAGAATGATGGCAAGTTCTATACAACGTTTTACCTGATATCAATTTGGCGCGTCTTGGAATGAAAAAATGTTAGAACGATAGAATATACTTATCCTGAACCCAATCAAAAAGATTTTTTTTATTTGGAAGCCACAAAAAAAGTAATGAGTTATTTAAAATTTTCATAGATAGTTTTGGCGGGAACTTTAAAGTGTCATGAGGTGCTCTTGTTTTAATTCATTATTTTGGTGATACTTAGTGTTATATTGCATAATTATGGAGGTATAGCTTTTGCCCGCGGCTCCGCCCGCTTTAAAAAGTTTTTCCGGGATAAAAGTCCCGCTTTATATTTTCCCGGGATAAAAAGTAGCCTATGTGTTAATCCAGGACATGATCTACCCGTGTGCCAAATTTCATCGAAATCCGTTCAGTAGTTTTTGCGTGAAAGAGGAACAAACATCCTTACATCCAAACATCTAAACATCCAAACATCCATACATTCTTACAAACTTTCGCCTTTATAATATTAGTAGGATAATTTCCAATATAATTCTATTAAAGGGCTCAAATGAAATGCATTGAATTAACTGTGCCAATCAGGTGTTTTTTCGTTGCCGCCAAAACTGCTCTATAAAGTCTTGGTAAGGTAGCCACTGCTTTACTACGACATAGTACATAGTAAAAAAAAAGAAACAAAATTATCACATAAGACGAGGCTGTATGGGTTTGAACCTTTTCATCATCATCATCAGTCTGTTGCAGTCCACCGCTGGACATAGGCTTCTCCCAAGATACGCCACAGAGCCCGGTCTGCTGCTTTATGCATCCAGTTGCTTGAACTCTTTGCCTTCCCAGTAAAAAGGGAAAATTAAAACAAAAGTCATAGTTAAAGGTTATCATTTATCTGTCAATCAGATATGATAGCAGATATAGGCTGTATTTATAGTGATCTCGGACGAGAACATGTGAAATCGGTAGAGTTGCCAAGAAAAATCGGTATATTGAAGCAAAAATCGGTATATGCAAAAAAACAAGCAATATTCAATGAAAAACCTCTTAATTTTAAAGTCTAGGGACTATTATTAAATCAAAAGAAGGTAATTTTAACAAACGAGAGTCACGCATACACCCCCCCCCCTCATGAATGTAAAAATTTTAAACAAATTTTGCCGCCCATTTAAAAATACTGTCCCCCGCCGCCCCTAACAGCAACATATTTAACCAAGTAATCGCAAGAAAAAGGGGATTTTAATCTTCGAATCGCTGAAAATCGGTAGAAAAATCGGGAGAATCCTCTAGCTTTCAAAAAATTTTTGAAAAATCATGTCATTTCAGTAGAACTGGCCCAAAATCGGTAGAAATACCGAAAAATAGGTTCAAGACCACTGGCACTAATTTAAATAAACCGAATTCAAAATGTCATAATAAGACGCTCACTGTCATCGCCTGGGTTGCTATTACTTCTTTTATAATTACTTTCTAGTGTGAGAAATGGAACAATCTTTTACGCCAACTTAACACTGAATGGCAAAAAATCCATTCGGTGTTTATTTTAATACAGTATTAGTATTCAAGAATAATCGTTACATATTATTATCACTTCTTTGATATAAAAATGTAATGTAATATCTACCGCGTTCTGCCACTTTTATTCTTAGGTGGCAACACTTTTTATATGTCAATACAGATCAGAAGTAACGAAACCGGAAGTACAATTGATTTACTTTTAATTATAAACATAATTTTGTGGCTTTTAACAGTAACACTAAAACTGTGGAAAATATTACATATTTAAATTATATTTGTTTTTACATATCTTAATCTTAGACGCTAACTGAAACACTCAGGTAAAAACTTGCCATGATTCTTTAACCTTAATGCCATTGTATAAACTTCGTGACTGCCTCGGTGGCGTAGTGGTATTGCGTACGCATTACGAGTACGATTTGCGCGCTGAGGTCCTGGGTTCGAATCCCGGGTCGAGCCAAAAAAATTGTGACTGGGTTTTTCCATCTTAAAATTTACTTAGTCGCAGCTCGGAGTCAGGAAGTTGGCGGTGTGATACCCCCGTGCCTCGGAAAGCACGTAAATCCGTTGGTCCTGCGCCTGATCTCTCTCCGGTCATGTCGGATTGCTGTCTCACCGGACTATGAGAGTGAAGGAATAGCGAGTGCACCTGTGTATCTGCCGGCTGTGGTCGCTTCCATGGTCGGCGGCCGGGAGGCCTGGCAGGCGGTGGCCCACTTCTGCGAGGCGGTCCTCTCGCGGAAGGAGAGTGCCGAGAGGAATCGCCAGCGCAGTGGTGATCCTTCCCACCGCCAGACGAGACGTAGGAGGCGTCGGGTGGACGACTGACCGACGTCTCCCGCCCTGTGGATTGGGGGCGTTTGGAGAATTCCACCACGGTATCCCCTGCCTGTCGTAAAAGGCGACTAATAGGGGCCTCCGGGGGTCACGGGTGGGCGGGACGTGCCGTGCCTATAATATCTCCTGCGTACCTGGCTGATCTCCGTTGAGATTGGCCGCCGTGGCCGAAACTGGGAGGATTTCATAAACTTCGTATTCCAAAAATTTACATGACTTCATACGACATTATTCCTTCAGTCTGAATTTTGATTTTAATTCGATTTCATACCGCTAGTCCACGCGAGATGGCGTATAATCGCAATGGCATTCATAAGAACTCTATGACTGTTGTTTTAAGATAAGTTATTGAATGTCACCCAGTACGCTACGCATGCCGGTAATAGTGTTGCACCCATACGTTACCTTTTTGTAAACCTATCGATGGTGTTTGTTTTATAACTAACATTAATAAATGAGATGGACTTATCACAAAATTATACAATATTAATTTGATAAGTACTGGAAAAGTTGTTGGAACTGTCTTGAATAAAATTTTAACTCAGTAAATTAAAAATTATTTTAAATTTTAAGTATATATTTTAAATTCCTACTTTATAATTTCAATACTGCAGATATGTATGTTACACATATTATATTAGCTACACAGCTTATATAGCTAGTTTGCAATAAATTATAATGAGTACATATACTTATTATAGTGATTTCACTGCTGGGGTTAGAGAGTAAGAGTAAACTTCACGGCTAAGCAAAACGTCGACCGGCAAGGCAAGAAAATATCCTTTGACGGACAGCAGAATTATGCCGGCCTGCTAATAGCTTCTGCAGGTTCCGTTTTAAGAACCCCATATCATAAGACTTGAAAACATTCGTGCCCGGCAACTGTTCCACAGTTTTATAGCAAAATTACGAACTTCTTAACCCGATTGATATGGGCTGAAATAGAAGAAATCACTAAGCAGTGGTTTCGCAAGCCAGCACGCGTGGTTCCCCTAAGGAAGTGTGAGGATGGCCTAAGGTTAAACTGTTGTAAACTCACCAAGACACGGACCATAGAATACACTAAGTGAGGCAATGTCTCGGCGTAACTGCATTGGTTCCAAACTGAATAGTGCTTTGTGCTGTTTATGAGTGGTCGTATCGCTTGTTGAGCGACATGCTCGTCTCGTTAAGCAAAAGTTGTTTAATTTTGTACCTGGATCTGACTCGGTAATATTTTACGCTTTTTGGGGGCAACAATTTCTTGTACTTCGTTTGAAGAAGATACGCCTGCGTTTAAATTTATGATTTCAGGTTTACTTTGGGAACCACCACCCTAAGAAATAACATTAACGATGAGACATCAAGTGATACTCATAATATAATATCAAGTAACATAGCTGATCAAACGTTGTTAACCTATAAAGCAGACAGGCACATTAATATATAATTAAAAACAATTATTTAAAACTATTTGTTGTCTCAATAAAAAGCTTTTCCCGTTAGAAAAGTCACTAAAACGCAGTACGACGCATAGAAAAAATATCCATTATATCCCATGGGAGCAAATTACCGGAATAAAAGTAGCCTATATGTGTTAATCCAGGGTATTATGATCTGGCTGCGGACGACAACTTAGACACTTTAGCCCGGGGAAACCCGCAGCCGTCCCTAATGCGCCGAAGAAGGCCACCGCAGAGTTTTAGTTGGCATGCCGTGCGTTGTACATAGGTTAGGGACTCGGCCCGGCGGCTCAACGCTGGGTCGTAAGGCACGGTGAACCGAACATAACCGCTCAGTCGCCTCCCTTGAAAGGCTGGGTGGTAGTAATAAGTCACTTTCTCCGCGAAAAAAAAGGGCATTATGATCTACTCGTGTGCCAAATATCTGAGTTTACCTCTAACAAACATACAAACCAAACAAACATCCCGACATACAGAGATCCAAACATTTCCACAAACATTTGCATTTATGATATTACTAAAATAAGACAAGAAGATAAGATTAAAAAGGGTATTTTTAAATAATAACCTATAGTTTTTTTTTAATAATTATATGTAGTAAGATAAAACAATAAAATAAATATTATGGTGTGTGGCTTTCTTATAATTACTTATTGATTGACGAATTAGAATTTTTATATGAGCTTCTGCATTCGCTTTTAAATATTGATTTCCCCCTTTTTTTTTAAATTACACATCTTGTACAAAATGTTCTGAACATATTACGGAAAATTTGGAAGGAAACCAATTTAACCTTCCCGTAGCATTGATCCAACTTTCCTTAATAAATTGATCTTTTGGAAAACTGAAAATTAACAATCTAGTATTGTTTCATGAATTAATTATTATATCGACCATAGCTATGCATCACAAGCGGATCATGTATCAGATAACTTTTCGTACTTTTCTGTATAACATAACGCTTCAGTGAAAAATTCATAATTATCGATAATATTTTATCGACCACGCATGCACTAATTGAGTAGCGATGACATTATGAATTGGTGACAAATCATTCTAGAAAAACTGATTTTCGTTTGCGACAATTAACCATATAGTGAAAAGAATAAGGAACATTTTATTGAAATTAAACAATTATCACGGATTTTATCGCGGGTTTTTTATTTTATTTTCTCCCGACGTTTCGAAGGCTTTTCAGCACTTCGTGGTCACGGGGCGGACTGAGGTGTAGGTGGTCCGAAAAGTTAATGTTACAAATCTACCTTCAATTTATAATTATACAATATTAAGGTGTTAGTACATTGTTTGCGGTCCGGTCTACGCAGTAAGAGCTCACAATGTCTTGAGGTCTGGCAGTAGGTCGTATGGGGCCCGATTTGATTAGATGTATTACCGGGTCCCAGGCTTGTGCAAGTTTCCAACCATCTTCTCTATTGAAATTGGGATGTTTTTTAATTTCAATAGCCTCGCGAATCATCCTAGGTAGGAATTGGTGTTCTTTGGCAAGGATTTGTGGCTTGTCGAATCTAAGGTAATGGTTGGAGCCTTCTTCTGAGTGTTCAGCTACTGCAGACTTCGTAGAGCGTCGGTGTTTAACGTCAGCTATATGTTCTTTTACGCGGGTCCCTATATGTCTTTTTGTTTGGCCGATATAAGAGAGGCCACAGTTACAATCTATCTTGTATACGCCCGGTTCTTGTAGAGGTATATGGCACTTGACAGGTGGTAAAAATTGACTTATCTTCTTAGGCGGCTTAAAATAAGTTTTTATGGAAGCACGCTTCAGGACGTAGCCAATCTTGTCGGTGACTCCTCTTACATAAGGTAATACAACTGGGACACGATCAACTGTGGCTGGTTTCACTCGGTCTCTGTGACGGCGGCGTGGAATTTGGAGCTTGTTGTCTCGCAGTACTTGCTTGACATGATGCAGCTCAGCGCCCAGGTGTTTCTCGTCACAGATTCCTTGTGCTCTCTGAAACAAAGATTTGCCCACGGTAGCTAACTGTTTTGGATGGTGATGAGATTCACCGTTCAGGTATTTATCTGTATGGGTCGGTTTCCTATACACAGTGTGGCTTAGGGACTGATCAGGATTCCGGATGACTAAAACATCTAAGAAAGCAAGAGAGTTATCCTGTTCCAACTCCATGGTGAATTGAATTTTATTATTAATGGAGTTGAGATGATTTAAAAATGCAGTTACTTTGTCAGATGGTAATATTGTGAAAGTATCATCTACGTTCCGTTTGTAAAACCTTGGTGAGACCGGGGCTGTGTTCAGGGCTGTCTCCTCTCGAAGTCCTCCATGAAAATATCGGCGACTACTGGAGATACAGGTGAGCCCATCGCTACCCCCTCAACTTGTACATAGAAATGATTATTCCACAACATATAGCCAGATGTGAGGCAATGTTGGAGTAGTTCTGCATATTCAACAGGTATGTTATTTTCTGCTAACTTCTTAGAAACAATTTCAATGCAGTCTTGTACTGGTAAACTTGTAAAAAGTGACTGGACATCAAAACTGACCATTGCTTCATTGTCAGCTAATTTAAGGTGTTTAATGTCGCTGACAAATTGGTATGAATCCTTCACAGATGCTCTAGTGTTTCCTCTGAGTGGTGAAAGCACTTCAGCTACGTGCTGAGCCAGTCTGTAGGTTGGTGCGTCGATCTGACTCACAATGGGACGCAGCGGAGCATTTGCCTTATGTATTTTAGGTAACCCATACAGTTTAGGCGGTTTTGCACACGATGGGACGAGGAAGTCTACGTCTAGATTTAACTTATCGGAGTGATTCTTGATTAAAGAGCTTGTAGCCTTTAATATTTTGTTAGTCGGGTCTGTTTTGACTATTTTATAAGTACTTACATCCGATAAAAGTTGTTCGATTTTGTTGTTGTAATCTGACGTATCCATTACCACTGTCGCATTTCCTTTATCTGCACGGAGAATGGTTAGGTCCTTCAATGATCGCAAGTTCTTCAAAGCGATATAAAGATGTTTTGGGAGATTTGGTTTCGGCACTTTCTTTTGACGCAATATTGACGAAATGTCTTGGCGTATTGCCTCCGAATCTTCCTTTTTTATATTGTTTTTGAAGAGACTATTCTCAACGTTGCAAATAATGTCTTCATACGGTACCCTTCGTGGTGTTACAGCAAAATTTAAGCCTTTCGATAATACCTGAATTGTGTTTTCGTCCAATGTTTGTATTGACAGATTTATCACCGCGCGTTGTTCATGGTCTGCGCAAGAGAGTGTTTTATCTATGGTCGCGCGCGTTCCATTCCTACACTCGATGTTATTAAGATTTTTGGCATTCGATTTTGATTTTAATTTGTCATATTTTTATTTCATTTTTTTTTTTTTAATCAAGGTTTTTACTTCGGGGTTTTTATCCATAGCGGACATGACAACCCCATCGTAACTTGTTACAGTATTTATACAAAATTAATTAAAAAAAAAATGATTTAGTTAATAAATTAAGACGATCACTGTTGAACGAATGTTAATAAATTACAAAACTTTTTAGCGACCTCAGAATTTGGCTTTGATAAGATGCTTTGAATCAATCCTACGTCCAGTCTGTTTAATTTGAGTTCGTTCAACAGCGAGTCGCGTTCATCTTTGTTTCGGACACATTCCAAGAGCAAATGTTGTATATCCTCAATTTTATTGCAACTAATACAGTTGGGTGAGCTATTTTTCTTCATTAAGTATGCATACTTTGCCGATGGAAAGTGTCCAGATCTAAGCCTAATGGCTAACTTTACATACTTCCTGCTTAAGTTAGAGCCAGCAAACCAGGGGATGCGAGGAAGGTCACCCTGTATGGTCCTATACCATATTCCCTTATCAATGGATTTTAAATTAAAATATCTTTCCCAGTCTTCAAAACATATTTTTTTAAATTTAGGAACTAATTCCCAGTGGTCAGGTAAGTATCTTACTACGTCGCCATCTGTTGCTGCTAACTTAGCTAAGTGATCAGCTTCCTCGTTCCCCTTCAGACCAATGTGCGCTGGAACCCATTGCAACTTTAATTCTTTACCACTGTTATTAAATGAAACAATGGCTTTTAGAATGTCATAGGCTATCGATGCACCTCTGAGGCCAGAGGCGCATCGAGCCACATGTTGTAAGGCACTCTTACTGTCCGTAAATATGACAATTTTATTTGCATTGAGTCTGCTTCCGTAAGATAAGGCCTGATATATTGCAATGAGTTCCAGCGACATTATAGATACATCAAAATGAATTTTAAAACCAGCTCTACACTGAAGGGTTTTGTCATAAAGACCGGCACCTTGACCATTAGCACCTTTGGATCCGTCAGTAAATATACTGTGCCATCCAAAATATTTTTTGTTTATCTCCTCAATAACATTGTTCACTAATAAATTAGGTTCATAACAAGATTTAGAATATTGAACGTTTTCGAGATTAACAAAGATATTTTTTTTATATCAATATTGGTTATCCAAGTGTCCAAATTAAACATACCAAGAACGCTGACCGAATTGACAGTAACCTGACACACATCGTTGTAAGTTTTAACTAGTAAAGGTTTTTTTTTGTTTTCCCAGTATCGTGTATTACAAAGAGCACTTAGTTCTGACATTAACGCAATAGACGTATTATTGGTCCATGAAATAAGCTTTAAGCTATATTTATATGCTAAGTATTGCCTTCGCAGTGATAATGGAATTATATTAAGCTCACTTTCCATAACGTGAATTGGTGAACTCTTAATGAAGCCGCCTACCAATCTTAAAGCTTGATTTTGTAACTTGTCTAACTTTGCAGTGTGTATATTTGCACTACAATCATAAAGAAAACACCCATAATCTATTCGGCTTCTAATTAATGCGATGTATAATCTGCGCATATGGGTTATATGTATTCCGAAGGAGCTACCAGAAAGTACTTTTAATATATTTAGGAGTTTTGAGCATTTTTCAATAACTATATTTATGTGTTTTCTCCAACGCAAACTTGTATCTAGCCACAAACCTAAGTATTTAGTGTGTTCTGCGAAATTTAAATTACAATCCCCGACCTTTAATGAAGGTAACACTCTTCTTCGACCTCTGCTAAAAAAACAACAATTAGATTTAGAAGGAGATAGTTCTAAGCCAAGTTCACCTAATACAGAAATCATGGAATCAAGAGCTCTCTGCATATACATTCCACATTTATGAATATCTTTATCTCTAACATACAGAACAAAGTCGTCTGCATACTGCGATATCATTACATTAACCGGCAATCTGCCTAAGCTGTATGTTATTAAATTAAAAATCAAAGGGGATAGGGGGTCACCCTGAGCTAAGCCTTTATTAGACCATCTTTTGATTGTTGTATCGCTGTTATTATTCAATCTTATATTTAACTGCCTTTGACTCAAAAATGACCATAAATATGTACAAAATTTTGATCCTACTCCTAGTTTATCCAAAGTCTTCATCGCTACTTCAATTGAGACATTATTATAAGCATTATCGATGTCCATAAAACATGCCAAGGTTGGTAAATTCTTTGAAAAGCCTATTTGAATAAAGGTAACCAAACGAGTAAGGGCGTCCAAACATGAAAGGGATTTCCTGAAACCAACAGTATACGGGGAAAGAATCCTTTTATTTTCCGTGTACCACTCTAGACGTTTTAACAACAATAAATGAAAGGTCTTGCACAAACACGAAATTAAGGAGATCGGACGAAGTTTAATAGCATGACTATTATTATTAATTTTAGGTATAGGGATGATTTGTATGTTTCGCCATTGATGAGGGACAGTACCGGTATTGAAGATTATGTTATATATGTTAAGTAAATACAGTTTCGCTACATCAGGTAAGTTAAAGATCATAGAGTATGAGATCCCATCCTCTCCCGGCGACGAATCTTTTTTTTTTTAAGGCAGTAATTGAGCTCTGTCATGCTAAAATTGCACTCTATAATATCATTTCTCGAAACAAAATTGGGCATTGAATTTAGAACATAATCAGGAGTAAGCGAATATAGTAATTTTTTTTGTTCATCTACAGGGGGATAGCTTTTTGTTTGCCTGTACCCTTTAATCCATCTCATGCGGCGCCACATCTCAGAAGCCGAAACTGTATGGTCAATGGAATCACAAAACATTTTCCAGCTTGCAGATTTAGCTTTGTTTATTAATTTATGAGATTCCTTCGTTTTCTCTTCTAGCTTACGTAAATTTTCTGGGGTAGGGTTACGACGAAACTGAGAAAGGGCTAATCTTCTCTGTGCAACTATTTTAGATAAAGTAGGGTTCCAGTAAGCTTTTGGGTTAAATTTATTTGTGGGTTTAAAACAACATTTAATATATGGAATGTGTTGATCACTCGCATCAATTATTTGGTCTATGAAATTATTGTACATATCTTGAACATTATTATAATTTATATTAAAATTTTGATTGTTTGATAATGTTTTTCTATATTCCATCCAATTAGCTTTTTTTAAATTTCTTCTTTTTAAAATACTGAAACTATTTATAATATTAATCGATATTTTAATAATCAGGTGATCGCTACCAATATTTTCGTTAAGCACTTGCCAATGACATTTTAACGCGATGTCAGATGATACAAATGTAACATCTGGTGAAGTCTGTTGTAAATTACTGCTTACCAGTTTAACACGGGTGGCCATCCCATTGTTAAGAGAAATAAATGAATTTTCTAAGGTTGAATCCCTCATTTGCATACCTCTTGTATCGGTTTTCACTGACCAATCGGTGTGATGACCATTAAAATCTCCCGCTATTATCGTTGATTTAGAAAATTGTGAGAAAAGTTCATCCCAATCAGCGAGCTCAGTATGCACAGAAGAAGGACAATAGATACTTACGATATATTCTAAATCTTTACAGTTCACTAATTTTACACTAACTATCTCTATGCCAGAATTAGAAACATAAATTGGATTTAAATGGGATTGAATGGATTTATGTACTATGATTGAGACTCCGCCATAAGAATCAGTTCTATCTTTTCGATACAAATTATAGTCAGTAATGTTGATGAGCGTTTCATTATCTAACCATGTCTCACTGATTATACCTATATGAATGTTTTCCCGGTTTAATAGTTCCGAAAATGAAAGTAACTTAGGGCACAAACTTTGTGAGTTCCATTGGAAAATATTTATGCGTAAATTGTCATGAACATTATTATCCATTTATAAAATTAAAAAAGGTTTCAACACAATCTCCGTTAGAAAACATACCTATAATGATTTTTTTAAATTCTTCCCAAATCAATTTCAAAACTGCTATAAGCTTACCTTCTAAATTATCTTGTGACATGACAATACGATTTATTTTGACAATTAGTTTTTTAAATTCAAATTTATACCGAAGCTGTTCATCTTTATTGCTCTTTCTCTTTTCTTCTTTTTGTGTACCTCTATTTTCTTCTTCCACTTCCTGGTCTAAAAGGGGGGCCACTACTTCTGTTCTCGGCGTATTTTTTTGAGCCTCTTTGGATGTCGATGCACGAACTGGTCTCACTAGCATTTCGGAGAGGTGTTCTTTTGGGCTTGTATCCTTTGGCTTTGGTTCTGGATGCAATAATGTCTTAGTGGTTACATCCCTATATGTTTCCATACATCTGGTGATATTTGAATTTAACCCGGATCTATTTGACGTTTGAGCTGTATTATATTCTGTGGTTTGTGCTTTTTCAATAGATAATTGCAGAGCTCTTCGATAAGGGACCTGTTCCTTGCTCATGATTAGTCTTATTTCTTTTTCTTTACGGTACAAAGGACATGTTTTGTCTAACACAAAATGTGGACCTTTACAATTTAGGCACTTGAAATCCATGATGTCACAATTTTCATGGTTGCCGCCACATTTTGGGCACAGTTTCTTTTTTGTTGGACAGAACTTAAATTTATGTCCGAATTGCCAACACCCTGAACATTGAGTCACAGGGAACACATAAGCCTCAACTTTAAAACGACAGTCGTACGCATATATATACGGCGGTAAAACGTTTCCTTTAAAACAAATTCTAACAGATTCACTGTCGATCCATTTGCCGTCAATATTCAAATATTTAAGTCGGATAATAGAAATGATTTCCGTTTGACTTTTAAATAAGTTTGGTAATTCCTGTAGTTTTAATTCAATGTCAACTCCTTTTACAATACCATATGAGAAGGACAGGTCATTCACCTTTTGGCATCTGAAGTCCAACTCCTTCAATTTATGACACTCTAATAACTTAGTGGCATCTTCATCCTTTTCAAATTGAACTAATACTTTGTTAAAACTCTTATATTTAATTCTGATAATCCCCGTGATATTTTCGGATCTGAGAAGTTTTGCCAACGCCATTTGCTTGGGCAATCTTTCCTTAGCCGTAATACACACTTCGTTCATATTAATTTCGCATCTGTCGTTTAGATTTTATTTTCATCTACCCTCAAATTACATTGAATTTCCGAAGAAAAACTTCTGATAATCCGCTTAGGTTTCCTTCGAGTAACAGTAATGAATTCATCTTCCGCACTATTATCATCTTCCCTTTCCTTTCTCTTTACCACGCTTCTTCTCTCTTTACAATTATTTTCAAAAACTGGACTAACCTCTTGTCTTTCTTCATAATATTCTCGTTCGCAATTGGCCAAAAACTCCGAATCACTGACATCGTCTTCGTCACTATTCATTTCATCCATTATAAACAGAAATAAAAAGTAAAACACTTATTTGCTCGGTAATGAATCAAATGCGCGTGCGCTCTGCTCGAGTTGACACGCGCAACTGGTCATATTTTATAATTTGCTTATTTTTGCATTCATTATATTTAGATGTTTCGCGCTTTATTAAAGTTTCGATGCAATTTTTAAAATCAAATGCTGATAACTCTGTTTTTAGTTCATTGGACAAAATCTCAACACAATTATTTATGTAATGGAGGTCGGATCGAGTTTCGTGTATGGTAGCTCGTAACGGCCAAACTTACTCTTATATCGGCCAAACAAAAAAAAAAAAAAAAAGACATATAGGGACCCGCGTAAAAGAACATATAGCTGACGTTAAACACCGACGCTCTACGAAGTCTGCAGTAGCTGAACACTCAGAAGAAGGCTCCAACCATTACCTTAGATTCGACAAGCCACAAATCCTTGCCAAAGAACACCGATTCTTACCTAGGATGATTCGCGAGGCTATTGAAATTAAAAAACATCCCAATTTCAATAGAGAAGATGGTTGGAAACTTGCACAAGCCTGGGACCCGGTAATACATCTAATCAAATCGGGCCCCATACGACCTACTGCCAGACCTCAAGACATTGTGAGCTCTTACTGCGTAGACCGGACCGCAAACAATGTACTAACACCTTAATATTGTATAATTATAAATTGAAGGTAGATTTGTAACATTAACTTTTCGGACCACCTACACCTCAGTTCGCCCCGTGACCACGAAGTGCTGAAAAGCCTTCGAAACGTCGGGAGAAAATAAAATAAAAAACCCGCGATAAAATCCGTGATAATTGTTTAATTTCAATGTAACATTCGCGTAAACATAAGAAATCATTAGGAACATTTTAAATTGTAATTTTTGTGTCATGTTTGACATAGAAAATCAACATAGATTTTTCAACTAAATAGCAATAAACCAGAAAATATTACTTACCGATGGTACGAAATACCTCCGTGGGGCACATTTTTGGTACTGCAATTATTTTTGCATTCCAGAATAGCACAATAGGGCATTTTAATATTTTTAAATATTTTTTCCAATTATTAAACTTTTGACAATGCGCAATGACGACTGAGACCGTTCAAACAGTGAGTTTGTACTGCATTCCAGACTAGTGTATCAAAGGTTACGCCCACTTTATACTTCTATTGTCTATATCCCTGTTCTGTGAAAATTCCTAACAATTTTTCTTTAAACGACGATTTGCCTCTTAGATCTCATGATTAATGCAAGAATTTTAAAAAGTCAACCGACACCGTTGCCTTACAAGTCACTCGGCTCAAAATTTCAGTCGAGTACTTGTGCCCTACACTAGGTTGAATTTGCTTTCGCTTTAGTTTCAGCTTACATAAGATTATGTTAAAAAACATCTAAGATTCCGAGTCTGATCTTGAGGGTAGCCAGAGGTTAATCGTTTTATTGTATTACCGATTGATGTCTTCAATATCGTGTATTATACAAATAGACAACTTAAGCCTATCATAGTCTTATGATAGGCTTAAGTTGTCTATTTGTATGGAGATTAACCTCAGTTAATTATTGGTTCTCAAAGAGATAGGCGGGAAGATGTAAGGCGCAAATGACATCAAAATAATATGTGCGCTACATTCGTTATTTTATCATTAGATAAGGCTCCAGGGTCGCTCGTCAGAAAATAGCAACCAGCGAGGGCTGATGTACAAACATATCATAAATGCCAGTCACGGCTCAATGTCGCGTTATATCTCATATACCTACAAGTTCGAAGTGATTAATTTTATTAATAACTTTGTTACTCGTTTTAAGTGCAATGTAGATTTTCGCGATATGCGCTGACTCTAATGCGGCAACACAAAAACCTCGCTAAATATTATTACTAACTTTTATTAGCATGTTTGCATTGTTCGTTCGCGCCCGGCGCCCCCGACCCGACCGGGCCGACCGCTACCTTCAACATTCTCTGCAGAGTTCTGCACTAAAGTGTAAAGACCGCATCGTGTCGGTTTTTATTTAAATAAAAAAAACTCAAAGAAACTAGTGCGATGTAAAATTATGCAACAGCTAACGAGAAATATAAAACAATTTAGATTCCCAAGCCACATATTTTTAAGGCCGAAATTGGTAAATTAAATTTAATGCAAGCTTTCGCATTCGAAAATCACACCAGCTATGTGTTTCGGGTGGGAGTTTGTATGCGCCATTACAATAGGCCACATCATGGCGGAAGATAAATTGGCCTTCGGAGATAGATACATGAGCAAGTTCACAATATCCAAACATTAAAAAGTGTGTGCATTGTACTATTATATATTTATTACTATTCGCAGAGGAATACGGGTACTGTTTCCGAAAAACTCACTAACTCCCTAAAAGCAATGTAGAGCCAATAAGGATAGGAATTGCAAGCGAGAAGATATTTACCCAATAAAGATGACCGTGACACTGCACTGAAGTGACGTCATTTATTTACCCAATAAATGACGTCACTTCAGTGCAGTGTCCCGGTCGCACCCAATCAAACCCGTCCCATATAGACAGCATATTTGTACATAAACACACAGTAACAATTTGCAGAAAACAATATAGAAGAGGTGAAGTTAAAGCCGCGGGTGTCGGGACAGCCGTAAAGGCTTTGCGGCGACACGTAGTTCGCAGTGTCTGTTGTATGAAACTTTTTACATTACAAGCCACCCCGCACAATATGAGTTGAAGTTGGTCCCGCAGCGGCAACTGTTTCCACCTACGGGTAGAAGATAATTAAAAAGTAGAAAACTAGTACATTGCTACGATTACCTACATGCAAAGGTCGACGACTGCTCGAAGTTTGTAATTAGGTTCGCCTGAGCATGTTATGGACTTAATAATTTATGGCCAAACTATTTTCATTTAATAGCTAAAGAAAAGCGCTGAATGAGCTTAAGGTGAACTAGGCGGTGGGTGTTTTGTGTTCGTATTCGTCTGAGACTGGGTAGGCATCACCATAACGTCTATTTCTAAAACCAAGCAGCGTTGTCTGAGCACTGTTGCATTACGGTTTGAGTATTTAACATGTAAAGTCATATAAAGCAGAGTGCAGTGCAGTTTCATTGCTTTAGGGTTGAACATTTTAGGTTGTGTCGGTTCTGTTAAGGGGTAGCCGTATCGTGTACCCTCTTACTAGCGGCCTGTCATGTTACATGGAAGTAAAAAAAACATCAGTACTTGTCAAAAGAAAAGAGCGCTACCATTGATGTAAAAAAGGTTTTTTTTACATCAATGATCGTAACCTAATACAACTACATAACATTTAAATATAAAGACCTCTCTACCATCCCCTGCTAGAAGTCAGGCGATTATTATTTAGGCACGACGCTGAGCACAACATTCAAGGAGCTGGTTTATCTACTCAAATATTCATCACGAGGTAACGAAACAATCGCTTCTGATTGTCACATTAATTACGCAAGGCCGTTTTCTAATGGCGCCAGCGGGGGTGCGGGCCGGGGAGCGACGCGAGGGCGGAGGGAAGGCGTGTAATCGCCTTGTTGCCGCTTTTGTCTGAAAAACTTTACAAATCCCTAAGGTCTTAATTACACTGCACGAGTTAAAAAGCGAGTTTATATTACATTGTGCTCAGGAATTAAGCATTCGAACTGGAATTAATATAAACCGACTACAAAACCACTGCAAACCAAAAAATAATTCAACTTTATATTCGCTTAATATCTATATATATAAAATTCTCGTGTCACAGTTTTCGTTGCCATACTCCTCCGAAACGGCTTGACCGATTTTGATGAAATTTTTTGTGCTTATCCGGTATCTATGAGAATCGGCCAACATCTATTTTTCATCCCCCAAATGTTAAGGGTGGACCACCCCTAAATTTTTTTTTTTATTTTTCAGACAAAATTTTTTGTTTTAATTTTTTTATGATACAGCATACAAAAATACCTACAACCCTAAATTTTCACCCCTCTACGATCAACCCTTATTTTTTAATAGCCATTTTAGTTACCTTTTTAGGGCAGGACAACGTCTGTCGGGGCCGCTAGAATACGTATATTTGGAGTGGGTGCCTAATTTAAATTGCCAGCTAAACCAAGGAAATACAAAATGAAATATATGAAAACATTGTTCAATTTAAATTAGGCACCGACTCCAAATATACGTATATACTAAGCGAATATAAAGTTGAATTATTTTTTGGTTTGCAGTGGTTTTGAGTCGGTTTATTTTTTGTTAAAAGGTTTTTATATATTGTTTTTATGTAAGTTAATTATAGAATAGTGTAAACAATACATCATAGATATACGATTGCAGCATTCGCGAGTCATCTGCTGTTAGTTATTGAAAAGTTCCATTGTGTATCTCCGAAGATCTTCATCAGATCTTCGTAAATTATATACTAAAACCATCCCTGAAAACTATTCATTTGAACATTAAAAACCACATCCAAATCGGATCAGTAGTTTTTGGGAAACTCGCGGCCATAAAAATTTACATACTGTTAGCAACAGAAGCGAGTTTGATTAAAATAAAAATAATTTATCACTGATTTTACATAAACACACTTTTCACTGATTTTACATAAGAACATGTAACAGAAATACTTTTACAAAAATATCGGCAACTAACCGACCAGTATGAAAGCCAACTGAGACCGATTGTGAGACTGTGCTCGAATGAGAGTCGGAGCACGAATGAATGCAAATGGCGGCAGAGCACCCTTTTTATACACCCAACTGTCACTCCCACCATTACTTTGACGTCTCGACTGGTTTCCACAACTTTTGAGCACGCTACAAATACCGTTACAAATACCATTGAAAAACGTTTATCCTAACACGGCCTCTCCTGACAGGAGTCCGTCCTCGGGCTCCATCTTCTATCTCTGAAGATCAGTCTCCAGAACTGACGATGAAGTTGCCAAAATTTCTTCACTCGCCATGACGCCGGATAGTGCAGCAATATCCCCTAGGATGCATCTCATTAGCTGCACTGCACACCATCCTTGAATCGGTCACACGCGGCACCACCAGCAGCGATTTTTAATTCGTGCTAACAGAAAATATATGCAGCAGCATCACATCGCTCTGCCATTCCTGGCCTAAACCAGACAAATTCAAACGAATAGAAGGACTTTAAAATTACAATCAGTATACGAAAAGTGTTCATCGCTTAACCAGCGGCATAATGACAAAACTTGTTACATAGGCGGTTTGCCAATAATTTTATACTCTGATCAATCTTTTAAATTTGCAAAGAACATCGACTCTATATATAGAACTCATCGAATCATAATAACAAAACAATGGCAGAATGGAAACTTCTCACCCGAGTGCGCATCATCAGGAGCGCATAGTTCTGCAGCGCGTGGAGCGCACAGTTCTGCAGCGCGTGGAGCGTGCAGTTCTGCAGCGCACCGCATTGCGTACGACTTACTGGACCGTAGTCCACACGCACATAGTGCGTCTGCCGGACAGAGTCCGTGAAGGCCTCGTGCCCAATTCCAAATAAAGGTCTGCACACATACAAAACCTCAACAGCGAGTACACTCTTAGACTGCGTCGCCAGTGCGGAAGGTATCTTCAAGGGGAAGGTGTTCGCTTGTCACCCACATACCGTGAGACCAGCTCACATGACCCAGGAACTAGAAGTGCACCGCTCCATAGCGCATAGAGCGCCCCGTTCCGCAGTGATACCGGGACAGCGCCCGCCAGGACTGTGCTTGATATGCATTCGCGCAGCCAGGAGCGCGACATTCCGGACTTTTGCAGCCTGGAGCGCGTCGTTCTGCACTGCTCCGCATTGCGAAGACAGGGCACGTACACTGCAATCATACAAATCAAAACAGCAATACACAAATTATGTTAGCAAACAGTTAAACAGAATTGTTTCCAACAATATATCGGTCCTATGTTGTTAGAACCAAGTTACAAACTGTGCAGGACGCATATTCTCGAAGAGAGAACAACGTAAAGTACATACCGCGCATGCGCGATTTCGTAATAGAACTCGGACCTCTTAGTGACGTCATAGACTTTAGTCAGTGATCTTAGTGAAAAAAATCGTGTTATCGTTAGGGTCATTGAACGCTTATAACTCACCCGGTATGAACTGTGTAGTGTTTCATTCGGTGTCATAGTGTAGGTTAGAACTTTGCCTACCCCGCTGCGGTAGCGGGATGAACGTATGTATAAAGTTTAAATAGTTATTTTTAGAAATGTTGCTTGTGTGCATCGTTTGTGCTAAACTTAGAGTAAGTAAATCACGATAACTTTCTTTGTAATGCACATAAGGTTGTTTTATGATGTTTAGTATATAGAGCCACTTAGTGTCTATGTACCAAGACACTTATAGTTTAGGCATATAGATTTAACTTAGGCGCGAATTGAAAATAAGTGTAATCTTGAAAGTGAAAAAGAGGTCCTAGAAAGAGGGAAGGCCCTCTTAGTGCTCCGTACGGTATAGCCGCGGAGTACTTAAGCTAATTTGTTTTTTTGTATTTTTGAGTTAAAACGTGTTAGGAGTTTTTTGTTTAATAGAAATAGTTCGGGACATCAAGAAAACAGCAAGTAGTCGGCAAGAAAGAAGAAGTCTGCAAGTTTGAAGAGGAAACAGGCGCTTATGCAGAGTGGACCATCCTTCCTCATCAGCTGTGGCACGGTGCTACGAGGACGACTTCCAGCTACGTCGCATAGCTACGGCGTAGCAACGAGAGACTACGCGCCGAATATTAACGCCGGGAGAATTTGGCTACCGTTGTGGCTGAACTTTGTAACTTTCGATTCAGTGTGTGAAATAAACGCTATTTCCCGATTTTACGCCTTTGTTACTTTGTCACTGGTATCGCCATATTCCCACTCACGCAATCCAGCACACACACAACACATTGCGGGGTGTTGGCCCAGTCCGAGCCCCGCACATTTTCTGGTCCTTCGCGAGCCGGATCTACGTGAGTGTGGAAAATGCCAGTGACAAGGTCAATCGGGAAACGAACGGCGTCGGCCACGGAAGCGTCAACGACGGTCACGTCATGCACCGCGACGTCCGCAACGGGGACGTCCGCGACCGCGACGTCTGCTACAGCAACGTCTGCGACTGAGGCCACCGAGACCACCATCGCCGACACCGTTCAAACGTGTTTCACCACCGATAGGGATACCGCTGCCGGCACCGCTGCGGAGGAGCTTCAAGCCGCCGCACCGGAAGAGAGGAAGCCACAGCGGCCCCGAAGTCGACCAGCCACTTCTTCAAGGCGTTCAACGAAAGCACGTCGCCTGGCACAGGCCAGGGCCGAACTCACAAAACTCAAAATAGAGCTAGCGACCGCAAAGCTAGCAGAGATCGAAGCGGAAGATAGCGAGGATGACCTTAACTCCGTCATCACCGAGGTCGAGCAGGATCAACGCGTTCACAGCTGGTTACATACCAGTCAGCTGCTCGCGATTGATAACCGACCTCACGAAGTGCAAGATGCGCAATCCCGTGTGCAGCCGCCACCCGAACCCATAGACCCAGTGATCACCGCCGCATCCTGGGACATCCCGGCGTCTGCACCGGCGGGAGCCAGTGCCGTGCCCCCGCCAACGTGTCACCCAGTGGCAAATGATGCATCAAATAATCCGCTCGATTTCATAACATTTTCAGGTAACCCTGCGGCATCGAACCCGAATGTGCAGCCGCTGCCTGCGAAGCAACCGCCGCCTGTAGTAGCAGCCTGGTTAAGAGAAAATGAAGCTTCGCAACAGCCGCCGCCGCCGCAGCCCCCGCCTACCCCGCGTCAAGTGCGGGGCGGGGAATTGGTCGCAGCGCGACCGAACTCCGATTATAGTGAACTTGCGTGTGCCATAACGCAAGCTGTGCAAGCTGCACAACATAGACAGCCGTTGAAGTATACGGAGTTGCCCATTTTCAACGGTGCGCATCAAGATTGGCTAACTTATAGAGCCGCTTATAATGAATCCGCAAGTTATTTTACAGCGTTGGAGAATATGTCCCGATTGCGCCGCAGCTTACGGGGCACAGCAAAGGAAGCAGTACAAGGGCTGCTCATCACCAACGCCGAACCGAACGCTGTGCTGAGGACTCTCGAGACGCGGTTTGGGCGTCCGGACTCGATCGCATTGGCCGAGATCGAGCGACTCCGGGCGCTACCCCGCCTCACTGATTCGCCGCGAGATATTTGCACTTTCAGTACGAAAATAGAAAATGTCGTGGGAACCCTGCAAGCGCTCGATTGTGCCTTCTACCTGTATAATCCGGAGGTTACGAAGGCGGTGATGGAAAAATTGACTCCGACGCTGAGAAGGCAATGGTATGAGTTCGCCGCCGCACAACATAGAGGTGAGCCCGACTTATTAAAATTTAGCCGATTCATTGCCAGGGAAGCGGAGATATGCAGTCCGTTCGCCGTGCCAGAGATCATCGCGGACAAGGCCCCGGTGAAGGCTAGCGGCGGCGAACAACCACGCCGGCAACGAATACATACCGTCGCCGACAAACAGAAGCCCGCATGCTGTGTATGCAACCAGGAGGTACATTCGATGGGCGAATGTGCACGATTTCGGGATGCCGCGGTTGACGCGCGGTGGGACTTAGCAAAAAAACATAGGCTATGTTTCAGGTGCCTGAAATTTCGATCGAAGCAACACACATGCAAGCCTCGAAAATGCGACACGGACGGGTGTGAACGACATCACCATAGGATGCTGCACTCGGACCGGAGGAGTAAGAGTACCGACGAGGCCACCAATGAAGAGGTGGTAAATTCGGCATGGACGTCGCAAATGTCATTTTTGAAAATAGCTCCGGTATGCATTTCAGGACCGGCGGGAGAGGCTCACACTTTCGCGCTACTCGATGACGGATCGACGGTCAGTTTGATCGACCATCAGCTGGCCAAGGACATCGGCGCGGAGGGACCGGATGAACCGCTCCACATAATCACGTACGATGGAGAGAAAACTACACGGAATAATTCATGTCGTGTTAAGTTTCAGATAAGGGGAAGTCGGGGACGGCAGCAGATAGAAGCCCGCACCGTCGACAACTTGAGATTGGCGGCGCAGCGTATTCCTGAAGAGGCGCTGCGAGACTGTACCCATTTGAAGGGCCTCCTGCCTGCATCACAAACGCAAGAAGCGAAACCCCGACTTCTTATAGGCCAGGATAATTGGCATTTGCTTATATCTAGCAAGACACGGTCCGGGAGGAGGAACCAACCGGTCGCCTCGCTCACACCACTAGGATGGGTGGTACACGGGAGCCGGACCAGAGCCCTAGGACACAGGGTGAATTTCGTCGGCCAGACAGCAACCGACGACCTAACTGAGGAGCTCGTAAAAGAATTTATTTTGCTTGATAATCTGTTTGTAGATCCCCGCAGGCCGAAGAGCGACCCCGGAGAAAAGGCGCTGAGAATCCTGGAGGACAACACCACGAGAGAACCCTGCGGAAGATATACCACGTCTCTCCTGTGGAAAAAAGAAAATGTCGAGCTCCCGAACAATTACGAGAACACTTTGAAAAGGCTGCACAACATAGAAAACAAGCTGGATAGGAACCCCGAACTCAAGGTCAGATATAACCAACAGATGGAGGCGCTGATCGAGAAGGATTACGCCGAGCCAGCCCCCGCGACCTCCCATGCAACAAGGACATGGTATTTGCCGCACTTCGCAGTTTTTAATGCTTTGAAACCGGACAAGCTGCGAGTTGTGCACGACGCGGCGGCCAAGACAAAGGGTACCACTTTGAATGATAACTTATTAACAGGTCCAGACTTGTTGCAGCCTCTTCCCGCCGTCCTGATGCGATTTCGGGAACATCCCATTGCAATCACCGCGGATATCACGGAGATGTTTATGCAGGTGAGTTTGCGCGAGGAAGATCGCGACGCCCTCAGATATCTCTGGCGAGCGGATCGCCGAGATAACGAACCGCCGGAAATATACAGGATGAAGGTACTCATTTTCGGTGCATCTAGCTCTCCCGCGACGGCGATTTATGTCATGAATCGCAACGCGGACAGATTTCGATCGACGCATCCGGAAGCTGTCGACGCGATAAGGAGAAAACATTATATGGACGATTACCTTGACAGCTATCCGGACATAGAAAGCGCGACAACGATTGCGCGGCAAGTGCGCGACATTCACGGTGAGGCGCATTTTATATTGAAAAAATGGACGAGTAATTCGCCTGAGGTACTTGAAGCACTCGGCGAATCGGCAAGTCCCCACCGCGAAGAGGTGGACTTAGAAAAGGCGGAGAGAGTCTTGGGCCTCATTTGGAGACCAACGGGAGACAGACTCGCCTTCAATTTGGATTTGGCGCGCATACCGCCAAACTTGTTAATCAGAGAAGCGCCCACGAAACGAGAAGCGCTTAAAATAGTAATGTCCCTGTTCGATCCTCTAGGTCTTGCATCCCCAGTGACGGTAAGGGCCAAGCAGCTGTTGCAGGAGGTCTGGAGACGCGGCACTGCATGGGACGATCCGCTTGACGGCGACATATCCGCCGGATGGGCGGATTGGGTCACACAGCTGAGAAGATTGGGTCACGTGTCCGTGCCACGCTGCTACCTAGGCTATACTCGAGCTAGAAGATTGCAGCTGCACGTGTTCACCGATGCCAGCGAGTCCGCCTACGCGACCGCACTATACTGGCGAGCCGAAGATGAAGACGGACGGGTCACGGTTTCGCTTATAACAGCGAAAGCGAAAGTTGCGCCGCTGAAACTAACGTCCATTCCCCGTCTAGAATTACAGGCAGCAGTACTCGGCACACGGATGGCAGCCGCGGTGAAGCGCGAACACGGAAGACAACCCGAGTCAACGACCTACTGGACAGACAGTCGGACAACGCTGAGCTGGATCAGAACAGGATCCAGATCATACAAACCATACGTCGCTCATCGCGTCGCGGCAATAGAGGAACATTCACAAACGAGCGAATGGAGATGGGTGCCGACGCGCCACAATGCCGCTGACGATGCCACACGCGACGTGCCGGACAACTTCGATGAGCGACATCGATGGTTCAATGGGCCGGAATTTCTCCGAAATCCACCCGACTTATGGCCCACGGAAGAAAGGGGCATCATCACCACGACCGGTGAAGAAAGAGTAGGCGCCGTCACCTCAGGACATCGAGAGCCACAGCTCTCAGAGGCCCTACCCGACGTGAATCGGTTCTCGAGTTGGACCCGATACTTGAGAGCTACAGCTCGCACTCTGCAGGCAGTGCGCATGTTCCGGCGACGGTGTGATTACGTTAATCACAAGCGAACAAAGGCCGCTTCGCAAAAGGACCCGGATTGGAAACGCGCTCAAACGTCGAAAAAACCGTTGAAGAGGAGCGCGCGAAAATCGGAGGACATAACATTCATGACCCTCCCAGCTGAGCTGTTAGAACGGGCGGAATACCTCATTATAAAAATGAGTCAAGAAAAAGTGTTTGCCGAAGAAATACGTGCACTCGCACAAGGAAAACCCGTATCACGGGATAGCCGCCTGTATCCTTTGAGTATTGTACTAATTAATAATTTGATATGTTTAAATAGTCGGATTTCAGCTACCACGGGAATCACAGAAAAAATGAAGCACCCTCCGGTCGTCGACGGCGAGCATCGGGCAACACGGCTGTGGATCGAGCACGTCCACGCAGAGCCGCATCACGCCAGCGTCGAGAGCGTGGTCAACTGCTGCCGCCAACAGAGATGGATCCTGAGACTACGCCCGACGGTCAAGACTACACTGAGGAGCTGCTTGAAGTGCCGCCAGAGGGCGGCGACCCCGCCGCAGCCGGTGACGGGCGACTTACCTGCCTGTCGGCTGGCTCATCATCACAGACCATTTACCTATACCGGTCTTGATTACTTCGGTCCGCTCACCGTAACCGTGGGCCGCAGCAATCAAAAGCGCTATGTAGCTCTCTTTACATGTTTGACAGTTCGAGCGGTGCATCTAGAGGTGGTGCACTCATTAAGTGCGCAGGGTGCAATCATGGCACTCAGGCGCATGACAGCGCGTCGTGGGAGCCCCGTCGAGCTGTGGTCCGACAATGCGACCAACTTCCACGGCGCGGAACGAGAGCTGCGCAACACCCTCCTCGCGGGCGCCGAAGAAGAGGCGTCGCGGAGGGCGATCCGATGGCGCTTCATTCCCCCGGGCGCGCCATTCATGGGCGGCGCCTGGGAGAGACTGGTGCGGACTGTGAAAACCGCACTAAAAACGGTGCTCCACGAGAGGAGCCCTCGAGAAGAGACGTTGGCAACGTTACTCGCCGAGGTCGAACTAACAGTCAATAGCCGACCATTGACCCTCGTGTCGGTGAACCCTGAGGATCCGGAAGCCCTGACGCCTAACCACTTTTTGTTGGGCGGTCGGGGCCCGTGGTCGGTGCCGAACTTCCCGGCCGACCACGACTTCGGCGCGCACGCCGACCTCAAAGCCACACAGCAGCTCGCCGACGCATTCTGGACGCGTTGGCTCCGGGAGTACCTCCCCGAGCTAAGAAACCGGCGGGAGGCCCACAGCCGGGGCCCCGAACTGCAAATAGGTGATGTCGTCCGCATCATAGACGGCACGCTCCCGCGCAACACATGGCCGCGGGGGCGCATTTGCGCCATGTATCCCGGCCCAGATGGAGTGGTGCGCACAGTGGACATCACCACCCGCGGAGGTGTCCTGCGACGACCCGTGAAGAGGATCGTCGTCATACACCAAGCTGACGACACAAGGACCGAGAGCGCCGCGCCGCAGCCAGCGGCGGATGCATCCTGCCCGACAGCGTGACTGCATCACCCCCTGGACGCTGGGTGATGCACGGCGGGAGAATGTGCAGGACGCATATTCTCGAAGAGAGAACAACGTAAAGTACATACCGCGCATGCGCGATTTCGTAATAGAACTCGGACCTCTTAGTGACGTCATAGACTTTAGTCAGTGATCTTAGTGAAAAAAATCGTGTTATCGTTAGGGTCATTGAACGCTTATAACTCACCCGGTATGAACTGTGTAGTGTTTCATTCGGTGTCATAGTGTAGGTTAGAACTTTGCCTACCCCGCTGCGGTAGCGGGATGAACGTATGTATAAAGTTTAAATAGTTATTTTTAGAAATGTTGCTTGTGTGCATCGTTTGTGCTAAACTTAGAGTAAGTAAATCACGATAACTTTCTTTGTAATGCACATAAGGTTGTTTTATGATGTTTAGTATATAGAGCCACTTAGTGTCTATGTACCAAGACACTTATAGTTTAGGCATATAGATTTAACTTAGGCGCGAATTGAAAATAAGTGTAATCTTGAAAGTGAAAAAGAGGTCCTAGAAAGAGGGAAGGCCCTCTTAGTGCTCCGTACGGTATAGCCGCGGAGTACTTAAGCTAATTTGTTTTTTTGTATTTTTGAGTTAAAACGTGTTAGGAGTTTTTTGTTTAATAGAAATAGTTCGGGACATCAAGAAAACAGCAAGTAGTCGGCAAGAAAGAAGAAGTCTGCAAGTTTGAAGAGGAAACAGGCGCTTATGCAGAGTGGACCATCCTTCCTCATCAGCTGTGGCACGGTGCTACGAGGACGACTTCCAGCTACGTCGCATAGCTACGGCGTAGCAACGAGAGACTACGCGCCGAATATTAACGCCGGGAGAATTTGGCTACCGTTGTGGCTGAACTTTGTAACTTTCGATTCAGTGTGTGAAATAAACGCTATTTCCCGATTTTACGCCTTTGTTACTTTGTCACTGGTATCGCCATATTCCCACTCACGCAATCCAGCACACACACAACACATTGCGGGGTGTTGGCCCAGTCCGAGCCCCGCACACAAACTAACAAGCTCATGTCCAGACATGCTGCAGTCATGCCGAACCATGTTTAAAATAAACAGAAAAACACAACGCGATGCTGTCGGATCCTTAAGGGACCCGATTTCAGCCCCACCATGACCGTGTCATGATGTCGAACGAGCGATGCTGACGGAATCTTATAAGAACCGCTATACAGCCCCACCATGACCGTGTCACGATGTCGAACACGCGATGCTGGCGGATCCTTATGGGAACCGCTATACAGCCCCAACATGACCGTGTCATGATGTCGAACACGCGATGCTGACGGATCCTTATGGGAACCGCTATACAGCCCCACCATAGCTCCCCGTTAGGCAGAACTATGATGCCGAAACACACAATGCTGACGGGACCTAACAGGAACCGATATACAGCCCCACCATAGCTCTCCGTTAGACAGAACTATGATGTCGAAACATTACTACAAGTGTTGCGGGGATTAAACCCTCTCCACTCCACCATGACACATCGACAGGTGAAGCCATGATGTCGCGCAGCCTAAAGCGCGAAGTTGCGTAGCGCACCGCATCACCAGGAGCGTGCATTTTAGCAGCGCAGCCAGAAATGCGCAGCTACACGCAACCTGTAGCGCGCCGTTCCGCGCCGCTCCACATTGCGAAGACAGTGCACACACACTACATCGATCTCCAATTCTTGCAATCATAAAAAGACCACAACAGCAATACACCGTTCGGCCTATTCTGACCTTAAATAAAATCTAGCGTTAAACTTTCTGAACAGCCCTCCCATTGCTACAACAAGCAAATCCACCTGCGAAGTCATTTGGGCAGCATCTCCTGTTACGATCACGTAGTAAAACGAGGTCCTAACATTTGAGAACGTTACGGAAAAACAATACAAGGGTTACGGGTAATACGATACCAAACATCCTCTATCATCGCAGTAATCGTCAGATCCTCCAAGGATCCCACAGAGGCTCTTCAGTAGTCACGCTTTACGGAGTCTTCTAATGCTGGAAATATTGAGTAAGTACTCCCTGCAAGGAACTTCAGTCCCTGCAATCAAAAACATCATAACAGCATCAAACGGTTCACTCTACCTTGGCCAATCAAATGTCGCATCAAACTTTGATTAGGAAATTCAGTAGCCATCTTAACATGAAGACAACGTCAAAATTATCGTATGTCTTGCTCTTAATCCCAAAATTTCAAACAGTGTAGTGCTACGATTCGAAACCTTGACCAAGGAAGGCCAAAAATCATTCAGACCGAACACTTTACACCTAGATCACTTTTGTCAACCCAAGCCATGTACAGTCTTTGTTTACTACAACAGATAGTTTCCTCAAAGTCCTTAAGTTTAAGGACAGCTCTGTACTAAAAATAACCACGAATTGCTCTTTAATCCATGACTGCACATGCCTGGTTCAACAAGATCTCAATATTTGTAAAGTTTACCAAGAAATAAAAGAAACCAGAACCCTCAAAGAAGGGTTTTGGGTCATACGATACCAGACTTCTTCTATTGTGAACGACGAACATCCTCTACAATAGGGCAATATGTAGCAATCACTGTTTTCACTAGTGCTGCCATAGTGACTGATACATCACACCAAACCATATGCTGCCTGTCTTCAGGAACGCTTCAGCACCAGTTGTCGTAGAAACCCTTGCTGGCTCAATTTAGATACTGACGTTGTCGGTCAACATCCTCATGGAGTAAATCAGATGGCTTCGATGGCTACACTGCCGTTCGCTTTCGTTTACATTCAGAGTTAGTCTTTATCCTGGTATTCCTCAGCGCAGTGTCTTCACGTAAATCGCGGGTGGTCAAATATCTCCATCGTACCATGTATGGATTCCACATAGCGTACGTATGTACTGAACACAATTCACTTGTATGAACATCGATTGCTTATCCAGGTATTCTTCAGCGCAATCAATTGTTCGCCGCGTTATATGCGGGTAATGAAATATCTACGCAGTAGTAGCACATAGCGTAGGTATGTAATGCACACAATCCACTTGTATGGGCACAGATTACTAATCCCACTTCTGATGTTAGCTACAGAAGTGAGTTTGATTAAAATAAAAACAATTTATCACTGATTTTACATAAACACACTTTTCACTGATTTTACATAAGAACATGTAACAGAAATACTTTTTACAAAAATATCGGCAACTAACCGACCAGTATGAAAGCCAACTGAGACCGACTGTGAGACTGTGCCCGAATGAGAGTCGGAGCACGAATGAATGCAAATGGCGGCAGAGCACCCTTTTTATACACCCAACTGTCACTCCCACCATTACTTTGACGTCTCGACTGGTTTCCACAACTTTTCAGCACGCTACAAATACCGTTAGAAATACCATTGAAAAACGTTTATCCTAACAATACATACATACAAACAGACCTACATACACACATACATATATACATACGGATCGAATACAGAACCTCCTTTTTGAAGTAGGTTAATGAGATTAAACATCTCCCCCAGATTATACAACTACACATAATAAAACATGAATATGTTGGTATAATGTAGTAGTATTGTGTCTTAAGACGGCTTCTTTCACGTGTCATAAGGCAAAGAGCGGAAGTTGAGAACAGATTGAATTTAAGTCTGGATCTTCAAAGTGTGATAACTTGTCGTGATTGTGTAGCCGATATACGAGTTAAACATGTCAGCTGCCCATTATCAGCTCAGTAGCTCGTACTTATTTGTACACAACCTTTTACTTCCTACAACTTAATAACACGGGCTCGTGTTGTTTTAGGACTACGTTGGAATCTCGTTTGATTTACTTTATGTACATACGCCCTTCAATTAGTTTAAGTCGATTCCGGGAAATTATTCACTCGGTTCACGTGTCCCTTCCTGCTGACATAGTTTGAATAAAGCTTGGTAACACGGAAACTTAACATCCATCATAATATTTGATTCTAGGCACACTGCACATTATAATGACACTTAATATTTAAGCATTTTCAAACAGAGCCAAGATTTTTAATAAGAGTGCTTGTGTATAAAGTAAAAATGTCAACATCATTCGTAATTAAAGCGAAAAGCAATTGTTGCGCTGTGTGCCGTGGGTGACAGCTGACGAGGAAAGGATTGTCGTCTGAAACCTATTACGGCGGTAACGAGGTCATGATGCCCGATGTTTGCCGAAATGTTGGCGCACAGTTACCTTGACAATAAATCTTGATAATAATGGCCTCCCCTACAACTGAGAGGGTTAAGGCCTTAGTCCACCACACTGGCCTAGTGCGGGCTCAGCGTTGGCAGACTTCACATACCTTCGAAATTCAGAGATCTTCTCAGGTATGCAGGTTTCCTCACGATGTTTCCTTTCACCGTTAAAGCGAGCGATAATTCACAAAGAATGCACACATACCTTTTTTTAGTAAAGTCAGCGGTGTGTGCCTTGGGTTTTGCCTAAGGACATTCGTCTCGGCAGTCCGTTCCACTCCCAATTAGGCAATTGCCGTTTGTAATGTCGCCGATAATGATTAGCTTCAACATTCTTAAATACGACTGCTTCGGTGGCGTAGTTGTATTACAGTACGACTGCAAAACTGAGGTCTCGGGTTTGATCCCTGGGTCGGGCAAAGTGATATTGAGTTTTTCTATTCATTATCAGCCCGGAACCTGGAATTTGTGCCCGATATGGCGATAGGCTCGCCCCCTATCACATCATGGGACGGAATGACGGCGAAAAGTAAGTGCACTAGTTGCGCCTCTGCCTACCCCTTCGGTGTAACGGACATGAGTGTATGTGTGTCCTATTATGTCATGTTTGGCAAAACTAATGTAAGCATAAAAGCTAGAAACAGTTAAGGAATATTAGGGAAGAAGGCAAGATCGGGCTTTCTTATAGAAAGAGCACAATTTATACTTGTATCTTCTCTCTATTTTTTTATTTCTTTAACTTTGGCGTAGGTTAAATAGGGTGCTTGAAAACTTGCAGTGATTGAAGCTCGACGTCATACAAATGAGTAACCACGGAGTAGATGTGAGAGTGGGCAAGACTCGATTCACGGGTAAGTGTGCGACATCCTTAAATGTGTATCTGTTAAGAGCATTATAATTACATGCCGAAGCTGGTAATGGTTTTGCTCGCCGCAAGGCTGTTAGAAGGCTGTTGGAAGCTTTCTGTTTCTAATCTGTGCGGTACAATGACAGTAGATGGGCTTTATGATAAAATATCAGAGGCGTAGTGTCGACCTCTAGGTCGACACTACGCCTTTTTTTTTACTTACTATGCGCTGTAGCGCATAGTAAGTAAAAAAAACGACTCTATATATTAGACAATATTTAAATTCTACCTACCTATCCTATTAATCCAACGACGACCTTTTTATTATTACAAATTAATGACGAGACGAGTATACCCCTGATGATAATCGATACCACCTATAAACAGTAGCAACACCATAAGCTTTAATTCACTAAACTCTGCGTGGTACTCCACTGCGCTCGTGCGTCGTGTGTGATGGTTATTATCAGATAAAAACCTACCATTGGGAAAATGAAACGCTGGTTTCAAAAATGTATTTATCAATTAAAATTCTTGGCTATTTTGACTCTAAGCAAGCCCATACCCGCTATCGGAGGTCTGATTGATGTTTCAAGGATTACTTTTTAAAAAATATCAAAGGCGGGAAGGTATTTTTATCAACCAATCTCATTGTTTCGCTAATGAGGTCACGATACCTAACGTTTCTCTAATTATGTATCCGTTCAGCACGTGCTTATTACACGCCGACTGACAATGGTTGCTGTTTACTCACTCGCCCTTGCAACGCGATACTAAAAGTAATACTACCGAATTTCATATTATAAATATTAGACTTTACATAAACCTAAGTTTATGTCTGCATTCTCGGAGACTCAGGCAGAGGCACAACTAGTGCAAGCATACGTCTTTGAACGTATCTTTGCCACATGACATCATATTTCATAATTCGTTTCATAAAACTAACAACTCATACGAATTATAGGTTTTCCACATGGTAAACTGACGCAGCTGGCAGCCCAAATTGAGCTAATTCAGAAATATTTAATAACACAAAACTTTTCTTTATTCATTTGGCTCATAATGTTTATTATTAAGAAAATATTGTGGGCGAATTTCACATTTTTTGTGAGGTGTGAATGTTATGGTTTTTGGTATGAAATCTCGTGACAGGCACTCTCAGCGGATCAACGTTTTCCTCGCAGCGTAACGACGTAATATTTAAGGCTTATGTGATTACTCTGGGGCAATATTTACGATTTTTAACGTCGTAGATATCGTGACTTCGCATTTCTGGTGCCTAAAGTAATATCAGTACTAAAAGATGAAAGATCACATTTCAGAAATAAGAGGCTGCTTTATTTCACAAGCCAGGGGCTATAAGAACTCAGTATTTTAACATACTCACGTATTGTAGGCACGCATTGTAGGCACGCATCGCCGAATTTAGACAGAGGTTAGAGGCTAGAGGCCTCAGTAAAGCAATAAAGCTAATTCTTACGTGAATATCCTCTGAGACAATGACACCGAACTTATCAGGCTTCTAACAGACTTGTGTCAACGATAGGGCGTAGATTCGACAGCGCTTTGCTATGGCACAGATACCGGAAATGGTGTCGAATTCTGACCCTGGATTTTAATATTATTAGTTTTTATCTCATTTTTAATTATTTTGTTTTTAATATCCTACTAATAATATTATAAAGACGAAAGTTTGTAAGAATGTATGGGTGTTTGGATGTATGGATGTATGTATGTATGTATGTTTGTTACTCTTTCACGCAAAAACTACTGAACGGATTTCCATGAAATTTTGCACACGGGTAGGTCATGTCCTGGATTAACACATAGGCTACTTTTTAACCCGGGAAAATATAAAACGGGACTTTTATCCCGGAAAAACTCATTCACGCGGGCGGAGCCGCGGGCAAAAGCTAGTATGGATATAAGTCTGAAGTAAAGTTTATTGTTATCATTATTACTTTTATCGTGTTAACTCATCCTACAGGCAAATGTTACTCCGCCGCAACTCTGCAATTATAAATGGATTATTCTTTTGTATATTTTATCACAATTTACGAAGAAGAATATTTTTATTATAGGTACCTACCCGAAAGTTAATGCTTATACAAAAACGTAAAAGCTTAAGAGATTTTAATTTAGCTAAAGTAGTCTAGACTAGACAAGAAAAACAAAAAATAAAATCTAAACACAGATTAAGACTGAAAATCGAAAGCAATTTGTTGGTAAAAACGTTTTTATATCGTGAAGGTGGTTCTCGTCCCCCGCCGACCACCACCGACCCCCGCAGCCGCCTGCGTCGCACCGCTGGATGAACACGTCGCGCGGCGCCACGCCGGCTGCGTCACGTGCCACACACGCCGCTTTGTGTGCTTCGCGTAATGAAGCCGTGAGGGACTCGCCCTCTTCTTCTGTCCTCCGTGGACGCGCCACTCACTGTGGGCCTGACACCGGCTCTGCGCTAAACAAACCCGCGCTGGCTCTTTCTCTCACTACCTAGTACCTACACACATTGTCTTTCAAAGGCTTTTCCCCCGTAGACGTTTAGGAGTTTGCATAATATTGTGATACTATTAACATAAATGAAACAACTCTTTATGGACATTTTTACTGTAGTCTATTACATTACTATGTACGTTAAACATAAGATGCGTGTAATGTAATCTCCTCCGTGGCGGTGAGCGGCTCTCTGCTGGTCTGCTCAGTCAAACGAAACATCAATCATTTTGAACAGTTTCCGCATACGTTCGGCATAACTAGAATTTCCGAATATGAGTCATCAGCACATTACTTGTCGTGAAAGGAACACTTTTTTTTTATCTAACTTTTCTTCTACATCCACTTTTATTATTTCTTACTGATTGAAGAACAAAATATTTTATTTTATTGCATTGAATGACGAGACGAGGATGCCGTTCGCCTGATGGTAAGGAATACGACACTGAATTACAAAGTACTGTGTGGCATTCCACTGCGCTCGTCATTCTGAGACATAAGATGTTAAGTTTCATTATGTTCAGTAGTTACAATGGCTGGAATTTTAGCCCGTTTTTTTTTCTCGCGGTTTTTTATCTTTTTATTTTTAAGAATATGTACTCAGTCCTTACATCACTACTTATTATAAAATAAACACTCTATCGCATCTGTTTGTCTCTTGAACGCGAAAAATTCAAACACTACCGAACATATTTTCTTCAGAGGGTTTATGCGTATAATTCATAAATCTTCTTAATAACATAGTACAAAACAAAGTCGCTTCCCACTGTCTGTCCCTAAGTATGCTTACGATACCATACCATACCAGCCCCTGTATTATATACTGCCCACTGCTGAGCACGGGCCTCCTCTACAACTGAGAGGGTTAAGGCCTTAGTCTACCACGCTGGCCTAGTGCGGGTTGGTAGACTTCACATATCTTCGAAATTCAGAGAACTTCTCAGGTATGCAGGTTTCCTCACGATATTTTCCTTCACCGTTAAAGCAAGCGATAATTCACAAAGAATACACACATATTTTTTTAGAAAAGTCAGAGGTGTGTGCCCTTGGATTTCGAACCTGCGGACATTCGTCTCTGCAGTCTGTTCCACTCCCAACTAGGCTATCACCGCTTTATGCTTAGATCTATAAAACTACGCAACGGATTTTAGAATTAAAGCCAAATAAATAAGGTTTACATCTAATACATAGCCCATTTGGCAGTCAGTATAATACGCTAATAGCTGCACCGCGACTCGCTGGAAGCAGGTAATAAACGTGTTTACGATTCCTGTCGCGGTATCCCGCCATTTCCCTCCATCCACCCGCCAATATTATCGCAATAAATCCGCACATTATACGCGACTGTCGTGAGCCGGCCTACTTTGGGACGCATTACCGAAGCGTTCCGTCAATCGCTGACGTTCGTTCAACGCATCGGAGATGAATTACGGAGGTATTTCTTGTTCAGAATACTTTCACATATACCAGAACGATGTAGCCAGTAGTGTTGATAGAATTAAAGTTGCCGTCTCGATCACAGTGGTACTATTACCAGAAAACACCAGATACGTTTTTTATTTTATTTCAGACATAAAACATTGCATCATCACAATTGGCAGACACACGTTATGCAAGCATAGTGTTCATAAAAGACCTGACTTGAAGTGTAGGATTTTTACTTCAAGGACATTACGCCAACGTCTCGTAAACTTTCGCTGACCTATCGTCAATGTATCATCGCCTCGCCGACATAACGCCCGTTTCGCCGACATTTCGGTGTAGATACGGCTGCGGTATAACGTGACAAGTGTAGTTTTATTGCATGCAAAGTTTATAGAGGGGTTACTGTGGGTAGTACGTGATAGTAAACTGTAGACGAGCTGCGAGTCGGGCTTAAAACTTCAATTACCATGAAATTTAATGACAAATTGTCAATCTTTTATGTACAAAAGCTACGCTGTAGAACAGTTACACTCAACCCGCTGAGTTAATACAATTTGTCCATCTGACAACAAAAAAAATTACTAAAGGTATAGATTTATTTTCCAAAATCACGTAAAGTGTGTGATAACCCTATAAGAATAAAATCGATTTTTTAAATATGATCATCATCATCATCATCAGCCACACAACGTCCACTGCTGAACATAGGCCTCCCCTAAACATTTCAGACCTGTCAAAAGCGGCCTACATCCAGCGTGTTTCTTTAAATAACTTTTAATTATAATATTTTGAAACAAAGATGTCTTGTAACAAGTATAAAAATGGTTGAGTACGACTGCTGTAGGTATAGTAGAGTCTTTGTAGAGACCGCCCACGAATAACTAACATAATTATATATGCCCTATATGGCCCTGGATAGAACGTTATAATTTTTTTTTCTTAAATATTGTCAGACTAGCAAATAAAAGTTTGCCATCCCTGCTGTAGACATATTTGTGTACAGCATAAAGGGTCTGATTCAGCTGGAACGGTACCATTGTAATTACACGGAAAGTAGTTTTATTGCTGCATAAACTACCTGCTCTAACAAATCTCAGACGCCCAATCTCAAATATTCTTGTGTCAGATCGTGCACAAAATTCCTCCGGCATTAAGATTATTTAGCCTTTGCACGTAAAATATCGTAAGCAAAATTTCACACTTTTTGCTAAGGCAACGTCTCCTTATTAATTCTAAAATATATGTTTATTTTTGTGACCTACTATAAATATTTAAGAATTGATACGGAAAAAGCCACCCTAGTAAAGGTCGGTGACGATGTTCTTCCTCAGAAGTCTAAATATATTCGTGGTCGAATCTCCCCATTATTCAAGTAATCGTTCTGCCTTCAGCTGTAACAATTCAATCAGATCTGTGCATAAGTAAAGCATTTATATTTTATTAAAAACACTTCCAGTATAACGCGTGTTGGATTATAATGATTGCTAATGGTCGGTCAGAGGTCGCTCCCACGATAAAATGTTAAACAGTACATTACTCGCTATCCTATAAATTAATGAATTGTATTTTGATACAAGTCGGTGCCGGGTACGATTTAAATAAACCATTTCCTGCTCTTATGGTACATAAACAGCTCGTGTGTGAAAGAATAATTTAGGAAAATCTACGAAAAATAAGGATACATTTTGATAGTATTTTTGTAAAAAAACTTTTTCTGACGCGCTAATATCCGAAACCACCTAACTGAGTTAAATTATGTATTATGAGTGTGTTTGGTTGGAGTCAGCTCGAGAGATAGGATAATTTTAGTCTTTATACCGGGTGGAAGGGAAACGCTCTCGGAAACGAATACAGGTGATAGTATTGATGATTCCTGACGTGATGGCACTAAAAAAATCGCGATCGCATTGTTACAATTTTAGTAGGATTTTCTCAAATTTATGTACAGCTTCACGTATGGATAGATAAATCAAACTATTATTCTGAAAAACATAGTAAAAAAGGTCAATATTTCAAAAAAAATCGTAATGAAACACATACATCAGCTGACGGGTTGACGACCGTGTGGCCGCCGCGCTGCCTTGTCGGCGTTTGCTTTGTAGTTTGTACGCTTTACATTGCGCGCGCATGAATTACGGAAATACTAAAATCGTAAGTATTATCGCTTAGCTTTGCAAATGAATATAGTTTTTCGTTAATGTTATGGTTCTTCTCTCTTACCGTTCCGGTATAGAGAGCGTTTCCCTTCCACCCGGTATAAAGAGCTCTTTTGTCGAGATCTATACAGATGAAAGATAGTTTGCATTAAATACGGTCTATGTAGTAAAACTGTTTGACAGCAGTCAGGATGTCTGCTGGGCCCACTAGTTATTATCAATGACTACAGCTCTAGGATATTTTTATAAAAGATACAATCTTCTCTTTAATAGTACTTATATAATAAAATCGACATATTTCAAACCTTAATTCTTTGAAACCTAAACAAACTAACCAACATAATACAAAGCGAGTCTGGTCGAAACAATTGTGTACAATCATTTTATAAATAAATCCGATTTTTGTTATTAAATAAAAATACGGGAGTATGGCACACAAAAAATGTGATCACGGACATAAATCATGTGTACATCCCGGGAACACCCCCCCCCCCTCCCCGACCCTCTCCGCGACGCCGCTGGTGCACATGCGCAGCACCCCTGCGGCGCCCGTGCAGGAAGCTCGACAATTTCACCGCGCGACATTAATTACATTCGGGCTGCACGTTCTTTAATATCCTACTATTCCTACTAATATTATAAAGGCGAAAGTTTGTAAGAATATATGGATGTTTGGATGTTTGGATGTATGGATGTAAGGATGTTTGTTCCTCTTTCACGTAAAAACTACTGAACGGATTTCGTTGAAATTTGGCACACGGGTAGATCATGTCCTGGATTGACACATAGGCTATTTTTTATCCCGGGAAAATATAAACCGGGACTTTTATCCCAGAAAAACTTTTTAATGCGGGCGGAGCCGCGGGCAAAAGCTAGTATCTAATATATCAGACCGGCGCGCCGTACGGTCCCGACGTGGCCAATTATAATATCCGACAACATGTTAATAATCGGCTGGTTGAGGCTGCTTGTGCCGTCCACGAGGTAATTTGGACAAGTTACTTAACGTTCACAACATGAAATTAATTATGGCATTGGAAGACTGTCGTTTATTACTAATAACAATTGTCTTTTAAATGCGGATATCCGTCTGGGTGTCAGCGCATCGTCTATTACTACCGCCGCGGCGACCAGTACCGTTCAAGCGCTGTTGTTGTTTTGAAGTATTAAAGGCATCATAGTCAATGTAATTATTGGAGATAATAAATCTCAACTTTTTTCTGTGACTAAGTAAATTTTCAATTTCCATGAACCGCTGGACATCTCAGTACTCATCACAATGCCGGCCAATCTATTACATCAATAATGCCATTTTAAATTCTAAACATAATGACTAAAAGGCACATTAGTGGCTTACATCATTACATTATGAACATTTACATTACAGACTGGCCTACGTTATGAACAAAATTTGCCCGGATATGTGTGATGAAACTCGTAGATTTTTTACGAACACGAGGTAAGAACTCGTATGTGATGGTTAGATAAATGAAACATTGAAGGCTTTCTTAATTTTAAAATCTTAATAAAATTGTTTCATGAAACAATACAAACAAAGAAATAAATAAAATCCTTTATTTAAATTTCAATATGTCACTACTTGTTATAACATTTAATAATACATGAGCTAACAAAAAAAAGTATGTTTATGCATTTCTTTTAAATCTTACTTTAAGGATCTTTGTCATATGTTAAGGGTATGCCGTGTCCACTTAATGAACTCCACTCCGCACACACTCCAACAATGTTTATGCATTTTAACACAAAAAAATATCATGGTTGGAGGGCCATGTTAGGAACCGGGCTTTATTCGGTCACTCTATCTTACCACTGTCATACAAAAAATCGACGTCACGTAGTGTTTTGTGTGGTGAATAAAATCCCGGAAAACCCCTTCCTTCCACATCCCTATTTTTTCCTAGTGTGGTCAATGTGGACAATGTAGCCATAATTCTTTCGAATTCGTTATCTTCCTTCGGAGCACTAACGGTAATGACTAGAATATTCAGTTTACAAGCTCCTTGGCGCCTTTCCGTGAAAGACGTTTTCTTGATGAAAAGTTTACAGCGAATCAAAAATATTTATTACGTGTAAACTGAAACAATTTACCATATAAAGTGTATATCCCAAATAGAACAGTCCTTAACAAGTATGTAATATCAAAAATAGTATATTAATTATCGCAAAATTAAATAACATGTAGGTATTTTACTGATAAGTCAAGAAATATTATTCCCTACATAAAATACTATATCTTTGTTGTAATTTCTTTAGGTTATTAATAGGTGAATTCAGGGTAATTCGCTGCTGAAATAACTCAGCGATTGCTCCGAGTCACGATTTATCCGACGACTGGCCGTATGAGGCGCCGCAAATATCGGTAAATAAAACTCTCGACTCCACTGTGTAATACCTAACGAATGCGCGCGAGTTATTAGTTTAATTATAATTAACCGGCACTCCTTATTTATCCCGCGCAACATGAACACATGTTATGGAATATACTGGTCCTTTCATTTAAGCAAATCTTAATGTATTGCGTTATGATGAAATAATATGCGCTTTGCTGGACCTTAATTAGAACTAATTTTTCAGTGAAGATTTATTTTTATACTTTTGTATCTTTGTGCAATAATTTAATTCTACATGCATGCTGTAAAATATTTTATCGGGACAAAATCTCTGCAGCACTCGGCATAATGTTAGACTTCGCATTGGTGGAGGAATATTGAAATGAAATCAAATTAAATATTTTTTTTCAAACCCATAAAATGTTATACATTATTTAGATCCGGTCAATATTAACTCTACCACCAGTTCGGAAAGCAGTTCTCACTAGAGAAGAACGGGCAAGAAAATAAATTGAGAATCGTATCGGTAGGTCCGAGAGATTTCTATTTCCTACATAAAAACTCAACAGACTTTACCTCCGCACTGTAGATAAAAGGCCAACGCGGTATCTCTCTAGAGTAGGACTGCCATAACTTAAGCACTTAGGACTAATCTTAAGCAATTTTCAGCTGTTTCTAGAATGTCCCGGAATTATAATCTGATTGGTGAGTCTGTGGACATTTTTAATGAACCTTTTTTTAAATACAAAAGAAATGTTTTAAAGCAGCTGAGAGATAAGTCACCTCAGAGTAATAACTAAAGCCATTAGTTATTATTCTGAGAAAGTCACTATCTTCAAATATAAATAGTTGAACTGTTTACCATTGTTATTTGTTATTTATGTTTAATTGACCACTACACTAATGTCTTGAGGTTTAATATTTAAACAGGTTTCATGTTTTATGTTTTAAATTTTTAAATATGTTTTATTTGTTTTGTTTTGATTATTGAATATTGATTTTAATTTTATATTTAGTTTTAATTTTATTTTTGATTTTCACTTAATTTCCATTTTGGTTTTAATGTTTAATTTTAATTTTGATTTTAATTTTGATTTTGATTTTAATTTTAATTTTGATTTTTATTTTGATTTTGATTTTGATTTTGATTTTGATTTTGATTTTGATTTTGATTTTGATTTTGATTTTGATTTTGATTTTGATTTTGATTTTGATTTTGATTTTGATTTTGATTTTGATTTTGATTTTGATTTTGATTTTGATTTTGATTTTGATTTTGATTTTGATTTTGATTTTGATTTTGATTTTGATTTTGATTTTGATTTTGATTTTGATTTTGATTTTGATTTTGATTTTGATTTTGATTTTGATTTTGATTTTGATTTTGATTTTGATTTTGATTTTGATTTTGATTTTGATTTTGATTTTGATTTTGATTTTGATTTTGATTTTGATTTTGATTTTGATTTTGATTTTGATTTTGATTTTGATTTTGATTTTGATTTTGATTTTGATTTTGATTTTGATTTTGATTTTGATTTTGATTTTGATTTTGATTTTGATTTTGATTTTGATTTTGATTTTGATTTTGATTTTGATTTTGATTTTGATTTTGATTTTGATTTTGATTTTGATTTTGATTTTGATTTTGATTTTGATTTTGATTTTGATTTTGATTTTGATTTTGATTTTGATTTTGATTTTGATTTTGATTTTGATTTTGATTTTGATTTTGATTTTGATTTTGATTTTGATTTTGATTTTGATTTTGATTTTGATTTTGATTTTGATTTTGATTTTGATTTTGATTTTGATTTTGATTTTGATTTTGATTTTGATTTTGATTTTGATTTTGATTTTGATTTTGATTTTGATTTTGATTTTGATTTTGATTTTGATTTTGATTTTGATTTTGATTTTGATTTTGATTTTGATTTTGATTTTGATTTTGATTTTGATTTTGATTTTGATTTTGATTTTGATTTTGATTTTGATTTTGATTTTGATTTTGATTTTGATTTTGATTTTGATTTTGATTTTGATTTTGATTTTGATTTTGATTTTGATTTTGATTTTGATTTTGATTTTGATTTTGATTTTGATTTTGATTTTGATTTTGATTTTGATTTTGATTTTGATTTTGATTTTGATTTTGATTTTGATTTTGATTTTGATTTTGATTTTGATTTTGATTTTGATTTTGATTTTTATTTTAATTTCGATTTTAATTTTTGAATTTGATTTTAATTTTAATTTGGATTTTGACTTTAATTTTAATTTCGATTTTGATTTTAATTTTTAATTAATTTTTGTTTTTGCTTTGATCCTAATTTTGATTTTAATTAATTTTAATTTTTGTTTTGATTCTAATTTTGATTTTGAATTTGATTTTAATTTTAAATTGGATTTTTAATTTAGATTTTAATTTGGAGTTTAATTTTGATTCTAATTTTGATTTTGAATTTGATTTTAATTTTAAATTAGATTTTAATTTGGATTTTAATTTAGAGTTTAATTTTGATTGCGTTTTAATTTTAAATTTAAATTTTTAGTTTTTAATTTTGATTTTAGTTTTGAATAATTCAATTTCTTTTATTTGTTTCTAGTTTTGGTAAGCATAGTCATTTTTTGTTTTTCAATACATAGTTTTTTGTATCACGTATGGTAGATGTTGTGACTGCCTTAAACAAGTGGTACATTTATATAATTTTTTGTAAAATACCTCTTGTCTCTTTAGTATAAGTTTTTATTGTACCCACTACTGGCTGTCCTTAAAAATAAATAAATAAATAAATAAATAAATAAATAACTTCTTGGAGCCGAATCGGAACATTTTGAACTTTGCACGTCTAAGTCCGGATTGTTTAATCCGTGGGCAAGTAAAGTTAACGGTCTTATTACATTGGACGAGTGCGCTACGCTTTGGCATCACTATAAATTCGGTTGGAATTCGCCAGTGTGAAAAGAGCCCTAACTTTACCTGATCACTGATGACACAATTCAGCCTAAGAATATGCTCCATCGACGCCGAAGATTTGTTTAGTACATTAATGTTAGTGATTTATATTAGTGACGTATATTATGTAAGTACTAAAACTAAAGTAACATAATATAAACCACGACATATCCGGGTATACCGGGACATGTGGCTGCCCTAGTGTAGATGTATAATGAAAGTCAGTGACAGGGTCGATATTAAGGGGGAATTAAAAGTAAATGTGGCATAAAGGTGCTTGAGCCACGCGGTCCACTGAGCCGGCGGGCGGCATCACCCCTCAGTGCACCGGTCGTGCCTCACTCAAACTCTCAGCAGTCCGGAAGAACACGACACCGTACCATTTTCATAATAGAAACAATAGCATGTGATTTACATTATGGAAACAATATTGTGTATATTTACACTATAACAATGGTCAATCTTGTTCTACATTACAACTAAACTGTTCATGAATAATCAAGAATTAAGAATAAGAAAGAAAGCATTGAAGAATCAAGCAACGTTTGACTTATCGGTTGGCGAAATTTAGGGATATAATCATTTAAAGTTTGGTTTATAGCGAAATCTACTAGTGTGGTCTGTTAGAATTATCACTAGCCACATAAAATGAGTTTTAATTCTTTAGCCCCATAGTAAATATTGTAAATATAGATACTTTTCTAATTATTATCATGTAAATAATCCTGTACTGTTGTAGTTTATTTTTTCAGCATGTTTAAAAAAAACATGAGTGATTGGGGCAATAACTGTGCTTCTTCTTATTTCTTCAGAGAAACAAACACAAACCAATTATGTAATATCGTGAACTGATGTGCATTGAATACAAAATTTATTTTTATAACTCTGGAATGGTCTAATTACGCCTAATAGGTTAAACACGGCAGTAATTCCATTACTCATACAGCGGTAATTTGTGACCATGTGTTCGATTAATACACCTTTTAGATGATATGGCCAATTATAATGAATTTATTTATTTATTTGGGAAACATACAATACTTTATTCTTATAAACTAAGTCAGTTAATTTAAAATACAGAAATCAATAAAGTTTCCACTTATAAAAAAGCTATTATACAGTACAGTAGATGCTATTAGTAAAAGTGATAAAACATTAACATGAGGAAAAAAAAAACTATAAAATAACAAGGGAAAAATAAAAACTAAATAATTAAGTTTACTGCGTGTATATAGATAAGTTTCTTTAGTTTTGTCCTATATGAATTAAGTTTTTCGTTAAAAATATCTATTGTACAATATTCTTTATTATATATATGACATACACGATACAAAAATGTGTTGCTGCAATAATTTGTCTTCCAAGCAGGTACATAAAATAGCATTTGTTTACGTAAATTTAAACGAGGACATTTGATTTGTATATGATTTAACAGATATATACTGTCTACTTTATTATTCAAGATCTTATAAAGTAACATCTGATCTCTCTCACGCCGACGGTCAACCAAAGAAGACATATTTAATCTTTTTATTTCCGAATCACCAAATCTATAACGGAGATGCTTTAAAAACTTATTTTGTATGTTTTCGATGCTATTGATGTGTATGTTGTATTGTGGATTCCAAACGATTGACGCATATTCCAGGATAGAACGCACAAATGAGTTAAAAAGAAGAACAAGACTAGAACACTGCCTAAATTCTTTTCCCATTCTCAAAATAAAACCAAGCATCCTGTACGCCTTGGAAGTCGTTTGCTCAAAATGATGACAAAAGGTTAACTTTTGGTCCAAAAATACACCTAAATCTCTGATTATAGACACTCTTTTTAAAACTAAGTTTTTCAAAGTGTACTCAAAGTGCAATGGCTTTCTTTTCCTTGTCAACGTAATAATGTTACACTTATCGATATTTAAAACGAGGCGGTTTTTTTCGCAATAATAACACAAAGAATCTAGATCCGTTTGAAGTAAGCTACAATCCTGAAGTGATTTTATCGTTCTGAAAATTTTTAAATCATCCGCGTAAAGTAATATATTACTACTTCTTAAATAAGTTGTCACATCGTTAATATAAACGTTGAAAAGTAAAGGGCCTAAGTGTGAGCCCTGTGGGACACCTGAAGTAACGGGAACAAAAGTAGAGCAGAAGCCTTTGATGGTAACTGCCTGACTTCTATCCCTCAAGTATGACTCAAGCCATCGTAAAAGGTCGCCATGTATACCAATCATTTTTAATTTACAAATCAACAAACTATGGCAAATCTTATCGAAAGCCTTGGAGAAGTCTGTATACACGACATCCATCTGTCCTCCATTATCCATTGCCAGTGTTGCATGTTGAATAAATTCACAGAGATTAGTTTCAGTCGATTTACCCCTCACGAAACCATGTTGTTGATCGATTAAAATAGGTTTCAAGACTGGATATATTACGTCAAAAATTATCTTCTCAAATAATTTAGGAATGGTATTTAATTTGGAAATTGGTCTATAGTTTCGAATAATTTGCTTATCACCTGATTTATGAATTGGTACAACAAAGGATTGTTTCCACATAGCAGGAATTGATCCTATGTTAAGAGACAATTTAAATAGTATAAATAAAGGCAGAGCGAGAGTCTTGTGGCATGATTTTAGCAATAAAGGAGGAATTCCATCAGGTCCGCTACCTTTTGTGATGTCTAAATTCTTTAAATATTTCTGAATAGTTTCATGAGTCAAATCAACAGAACCTATCGAGACTCCGTCTTGATAATAATTTTCATCACTTACAGTACTAGTCAAATTGTTCTGAAACGTGGGTTCGAAAGCAGAACGGAAGTAAATGTTAAAAAGGTTACAGATCTCGGGGCCGTCGGAAGAACTATAGTTGTCAAAGTACATAGTGTCAGGCAAATCAGCTGAGGCTTTTTTGGTTTTTATGAAGTTCCAAAAGTATTTACTGTGAGTTTTTAATTGATCTTCAGCACTACGTATAAACTTATCATAGCACTCTCTCTGCACGCGCTTTTGACGCTCACGCAAAAGAACAAATGTGTCAAAATCACTTTGTCTTTTGTATATCTTCCACTTCTTGTGATATTTTAGCTTCTCATTCACTATTTTAATTAATGCGCCAGAGAACCACGGTGGATATCTTGAACCATAAATCTTTTTAGTGGGAATAAATTTAGAAATAATATCGTTAATTAAAATATAAAATTTATCCGTAGCAGATTCAACATTGATCGCATTATTCAGTTCACTGGCCCAATCAATTAAAGCAAATTCCCTATTTAGGATATCATAATCAGCTGCGCGAAAGTTGCGGACTGTATGTACAAGGGAATGAAATTTACGCTGAAGGACTACACGCATTTCGATGCACAGAGCTGGATGGTGAGAATCCTCTACAACTAGTGGTTCCAAACACCGGCGAACTAAGCAATTGTTTCCGCTTATGACAAGGTCGAGTTGTCTATCGTTTAAATTAGGAACTAAGTTGAACTGGGTAAAATCTGTGAAATTCAAAAAGTGATACATTGATCTACTAAGTTCATCGCTTTCGTTAAATTCAATAACATTAGGGGAATGCTGATTGGGATCTGACCACTTCACAAAAGTTAGATTAAAATCGCCAACAATTAAAAAAATGTCATCCGACTTCTGTATGTAATCATTTGAAGCGTAGTCAAGAAAATATTTTAGGTTTTCGAAATGACTTTGACAATGTGGAAAATAGCAACAAAATAAATGTAATTTCTTTTGGTCAGACGTTATATTTAGGTTAATAATGACCTCTATAACATCTGCCGATGCATTTGTAAAAACAACCGGCATTGATGATAAGACCGAGAACTCACGACGTAAAGCTATGAGAACTCCACCGCCCATAGTAACCCCTCTCGCGGCATAATCACGGTCATTCCTAAAAACGTTGTAGCGAATTATTAGTGTTATTGGGATAATGTCTGTACGCTGCAGCTCAGCTAGACCTCGGAAATGTCTCAATGGGCATTGGGCACTTATAATCATGTTTGCTATTGCGGTTTCATACTGTACCCACAACCTCCAAATATTCATAACATAACTAAATGTAAGTAATTGAATCCCTCGTAACTGCAAAAGTACTGTGTACTAGGATAAGCGCTTGTAATAATATTATTATGCTGCCGTTAGGACAGGTTAAATAAGGTAAACTTACACACACTATATAACATTCAAAACGCAAAACTCTAACCAACTAAAACAAGTCTAACAATAAAAACATGAATTAAATAAAATACGAATGGGTCATAGGACCTATGATACTGTCTGTTCTGCAGGCAAAAACAAAAACTTATAATAGCAAGGTCGCCACGCTCTCAAATAATTAGTCCAGTAATAGTAATGTATTCTCTCTATTAAAGTAAAGCATTTTATACAATGTGAAAAAATGGGCCATCTGTTACAAAGTTTATCGTTTGAAATCTTTGTAGAGATTTATCAACGGTAACGCCTTGCCCGCTCCCGAGGGTCATAATTATAATCAATTTCAATTCAGAGTAGAGCAATATTTTTCTCTTTACTCCATGACAGCTGAACAGAACATAATAAATTAACGCAACATTAATATTGTTTGAACAAAGGTCGGTTTCAGTGACTCGCGCCGTGACCTACACATCTAATATTCTGTGCGACTCAAACGATAATTCGACGACGCTTAAAGACGACCATTCTCGCAAATTTTGCTAAGTAAATATTCATTAATTGAATAGATTATGAACTTTATCCTACAATGTGTTTAGTTGGCTGCAAGAACCTCATCTGTTTTCTATCTGGGACAGGTATCAAACCTAGTCCCTTTTATCACCGAGCTCATCATCCAAAACCTCAAAGAGGTATATAATTTTACTTACAAATGCACAGATTTTATGTGATATTTTCTAGTTCCAATATTGTCCTGTAACTCTGAAAAGAGATTCCGAATAAATTTCCTTTATTGCAAATTGTACTATAAGATAAAACGTAAACGGTTTCAATTCGATTAAAATAGTAAGAGCGCGCTCACATTGAACTAAAGAGCGACCAGAGCGCACTATCGACGATTGCCAAATCTTCCGCACACAAACATACCAGGCGATTTTTTTGTTTATTTAATCAGGCCTTTTGTACTACTACATGACATAAAATGGGTAACACTGGTGAGTGTTACACTGGTCAAGACTGTGTGGAACTGTATCAGCAGTACAAAATATGACTTTGACGAAGTAACGACTGGAACTGCAATTTATTGGATTTTGCATTTTTCCACTAACATGAATAAAACTGCAGTTTTATGATGAAGATGATTGCCATTCTTATAAAAATTCAACATTCATAACAGTAGGAAAATAGAGTGACAATAACATTCTAACGATGAGAAAACACGGTCGTACCTATACATAATACGATGGCGGATAAATATAATATGTAATTTCATTAGAAATAACAAACAATATGCCCGTAGTATGGGGATCATAAAATTATTGTGTTGATGTTTTTCTCAAAAATCTTTAGGTTCAACGCAGACGGAGTAGCGACGAGTCTAACTTAATTGTACCTCATATGGCATAGAGTTTGTGTTGAAAATATAAATCCGCTAATCAGATTCCCGTGTTACACGTAAGGATGGAAATAACATAAAAATTGACTTGTGAATGATTCAGAGAACAAATATTGCATTTTGAAAAAACAAAGCAAATAATACACACACATCACGCTATCCCCGAAGGGGTAGGCAGAGATGCAATTACTGCACCCACTTTTCGCCGTGCATATTCCGTCCCATGATGTGATAGAGGGTGAGCCTATCGCTATATCGGGCACAAATTCTAGACTCTGATACTGAATAGTCTGACTGAATACTCTGGCTGATACTGAATAGAAAAACCTAATGTCACCCAGGGATAGAACCCGAGACTTCAGTATACAGTCGTACCGTAATACAACTACGCCACCGAGGCAGTCAAGAAAATAATAAGATGAAAAAATATATGATAAGCAATAAAAAAAATGTGTGTATTTACCTTGATATATATTGCATGCGTGATGCGTATTACACGCATATATAATTTTTATTGCATTGTTCTTGGAGGAGCTTCTTGAACCGTACAAATAATAAAGAATACTATTTTTTAATTATTCTCCGTCACCGTTCCGTCTGCGCTAACCGTAACTCGGTAAACAAATAAAGCATAGCAATAAACCGAAGAGACGAATGCTCCCGTACTCGTAATGCGATCGGTATAAACCCACGAGATTTCAATGTACTGTCAACCACATAAGTAGGTGAACAAATCACCTCGACGCGTTAAGTTTAATTTAATCATTTTTTTTTCTTTGTGGGAAGTAAAGAACCACCGCAATTTCTATTTCTACCGCCAAGCAGCAGTGGACATGCACTGTTGTGTTTCGGTTTGAAGGATATTGTAGTCAGTGTAACTACTGGACATAATGAGACTTAATATCTTATGTCTCAGGATGACGAGCGCAGTGAAATGACATATAGAAATTTATTGGGCATTGTGAAATTCCACCACACGGCCCTAATATACCTGTCATTTCATAGATGATGTTCTATAAAATGCCAAAACAGTTTCGTTCAAGCGGCAAACAAAACTGCCTACGTGTTCGTTCTGCAAACTTAATTAAGCTGAATATTTCATCTCTGACATATCTCTACATTAGTCATTTCCCCGTAACCGACACCAATCTATTAGTTTCCTTCTCACATTTTATTCAAACACAAAACAAATTATCGCCTTTAATGTCTCTCTTCTTATCCATATCTTTGTTTATATTTACTTAAATAATGGAAAAAATGTGAGGTAATAATTATTATTTAAACTAATCATACATCATATTCATCATATCATATCATCATATTTATTTAAACTTGTAATATAATCAATAATATATTTTGTCTCTATCAAATGGCCTCGTGTGCTATAATGTAACTTTCCTAAAATCGGCGAGTGAAATATAAAAGTAGCGATATAAAAGTTGCCTAGTCACATAAAACTATTGGAAATGAAACTGATATGCGCCAAAGTTGCAACGGCCCGTCGTGGAGCGCGCGGGTGGCGCGGGAGGGGTGCGATTCGATATCAGAATGTGCACCTTTATGCGGTCGTAAAGTGCGCGCTATTATGAGATAATCTAAATTGAAACCTCCATTACTGTGACATATTAAACCGCTGGAACCAATCGCGCTCAGTGTCGCTCTCTCACAGCCTCAGTGAAGAGTAGAACGTGCACTGTGTTTTAGTACCAAACAATTATAATTATTTTAATGACCTTTTAGAAACTTGAAATGCTACTTTTAGGATTTTCCGTTTCGTTTGATTTTATTGATGACATATCCTACTTCCTACTAATATTATAAAGGCGAAAGTTTGTAAGTATATCTGGATGTGTGGATGTATGGATGTCTGGATGTATGGATGTCTGGATGTATGGATGTTTGTTACTCTGTCAGTTGTCAGTTTGTCATGCAAAAAACTACTGAATGGATTTCGATGAAATTTGGCACACGGGTAGATCATGGCCTGGATTAACACATAGGCTACATTTTATCTCAGGAAAGTAAAAAGCGGGCATTTTAACCCGGAAAAAATTTAACGCGGGCGGAACCGTGGGCAAAATCTAGTATTTTCATATGATAATGTTGTCCACATATAGATATGAATAACAACTCGATTATAAAAGGTTTTTAAAATTTATGCTAGACGGTACTATTTTAGTTAATAAACTTTGATTTGTAAATCGACGGCGTGATCTTCAATTTTACATATTTCAAAACAACAAACTAACGCAAAAAATTAAAATATGGTTAAGAAAAAGACATTCTCAAAATGACGAATAATGGCACTTAAATGAGAACAAAATAACCAAACATAAGTAATCATTCAAATAATTACACCAAGAAACAACATTTTTGTGAATATTTACATTTTATTGCATTTTGTTATCCAAATCCTACTTATAATATTATAAAGGCGAAAGTTTGTGAGAATGTATGGATGTTTGGATGTTTGGATGTAAGGATGTTTGTTCCTCTTTCACGCAAAAACTACTGAACGGATTTCGATGAAATTTGGCACACGGGTAGATCATGTCCTGGATTAACACATAGGCTACTTTTTATCCCGGGAAAATATAAAGCGGGACTTTTATCCCGGAAAAACTTATTAAAGCGGGCGGAGCCGCGGGCAAAAGCTAGTAAATATATACAATTCATTGGGCAGTGGACGCTCTCTCTGGACTGCGTTGTGGCGTCTCTTAAGTGAAATAAAAATAAAGTTATCCCACACCGGGTACAGTCGCGCGTGACGCAAGTAAAACACTCGCGCGTTTAATCTCTGTACAGTCAGCACCATAAATAGCTGAACAAAATCAAAATTTCAAATCGCCTATATACGCGTAAAGTAAACTGAAACATTTTTTTCTTTCACCATTAAAGCGAACGATAATTAATTGATAAACAATACACACGAAATTTCGAAAAACCAGAGGTGTGTGCCTTGCGTTGTGAACCGCCGGACTTGTCTCGGCAAACCGTTCCATTCCCAACGAGGCTATCGTCCACCTTTACTTTGTTTGAAGTAAAGCAAATCTCTTTTATTTTATTTTTATGAAGAGAAAAAAAAGATTGGTAAGAACACAAAAGTATGTAGGCAATTTGAAATTTTGTATTTGTTCAGCCATTTATACTGCTAACTGTACCTGGGAGTGGTCGGAGTTACGATCTCATAGACGTGACGTCAAGCACAAAACTCTTCGGGTAACACCGCAGATCACATCTACTGATAGTTATGTCATGGGTGTTAGTTTTTCTATTATGCAGTAGTAGCAATCCACCAAGTAGACTTTTTAATACACGAAATTGACCTTCACAAAAGTTTATTCTTATAGTAAATAGCAGCACATTTACTAGAAAAAAAATACAGCTTAGAAGTAGTCACATAAGGATACAGAAGCCCAATACTCTTTAATTACCTATTTTCTTTTTCAAAATGTACTTTTATCGATAAACAACAAGTAAAACATAACACGTAAAACTTCTAAGTAGTAGAATATAATCCCGTTACAAAAGAATTATTTCAAAGAACGAAACTACCGGTATTGTAAACAAAGTTTTGAATAAAAGCCAGCTTCCCGTTACTCAAATAGAAGGTAAAAATGTAGCGCAAACGTGCCGCATCACAAACAACACGTTTCGCGTGAATATTTGATGTGTTCATCTGTTCTGCCTCTGCCCGCGCTACTCGTACGCGCGCTCTACCCGCTACCTACCCGCTCGCGTTACCTGCTACCTGCCCGCCCGCTCTACCCGTACGCGTGCACTACCTGCCGCCGCACTGCCTCTAAATGCAATATGTGGAAATAGATACAGCTCCCTGCGGACTCAGCTGCCATTGTGCGAACCTTTGTTGTTAACGGAGCCTCTTTGTGCGCATTCAAAGTGTTTACATTTTACGAATAATGATCTTTGCTGGCGTTGGACATGGCTCGGTATGACGTCACTATCCACCTGTTTCGAGAAGAACAAAGTGTCTATATTACGATATAAATAATGCAGTTTAAAGTGTAAAAATGGAAAAGGTGGAAGTGTTGTTCAATTGTGGTTTTACGTTTCAGTTTATTTTTATGCCATGATAGAAATAATGTAAACTGTGTTACAATTTAATTGTACCAATATTTTCGTCTAAGATGCATAATTTACGAACCTCGGTAAGTATGGAGCCCTAGCGTAAGCTAGGTTTGATATTGTTTCAATTAGGCAATAACCTTAATTGTAAATATATAGATAGAAAGTAAGTAGAAATATATGCATTTTGTCGACATACTTAAACTATTAAGCTCAACGGATAAGCAAGCTGAAGTGGCAATGGGCAGGGCACATAGTTCGAAGAATTGCCGGCAGATGGGGCAAAAAGTTCTGGAGTGGAGACCACGTACTGGCAAGCGCAGCGTCGGCCGTCCACCTGCAAGGTGGACCGATGACTTGGTAAAGGCCGCAGGAACGCGCTGAATGCAGGCCGCTTTTGACAGGTCCATCTGGAAACTTTTGGGAGAGGCCTATGTTCAGCAGTGGACGTCGTGTGGCTGATGATGATGATGACTTGGACTATTTAGTAAATAAAACCAATTTTGGGTATTATTATTCTGGCGGACGGGAAAGATTTAAATGGTAGTAATAGTCTAAATAGCGAAACAAATTTAGAATAGCGGCTTGTACATAGCACCCGCGTCCATAGATTATAAGTCGTTAAAAAAGGAACAATATCTGCCAAGACAAAGATTCAAGGTTCGAGTGCATTAATGAAGGCAAAGTGAAAAGCCGTTCCGCGTCCCGGCACGGCGTGGTGTCCAGGCGACGCGACTCGCGGGACCGTCGCCATGACAACCGCAGTCGAATCTTTATTAACCTAACGGAAGAAAGGCAGCAGTATTGCAACTTTATGAAAATATGTCGAGTTTACATAACATTCAATCAATAATTGTATGACAAAGTACCTATTAGATTTTCCGATTTACGTACTACCTCGGTGCCAAATCCTACACAATGAAACATTTGATGAAACACTCCCCCAGTGACTCGATATAATGAAGGCAATCGAGGCGAAGCCACCACCTATAATGTATTAATTATAACAGTAAAACGGCCGGCACAATGCTTGCAGTCGTCAAGAAACGAAAATACATACGTTGGTTGTCATTACCTCCATATTTTCACTACACTATACTTAACATCCGGTCCATCAAAAATAGTACCCTGCCAAGTTTAACAGCAAGATATCTGCGAAAAGGTACAAACACTAAGAGCCGCCAAATACCAATGTATACTAACAAAAGGCTTGTGATAACAGGAGAGAAGAGAATAGAGTAAAAAAATGCAAAAAATCGAATACGAGGTTCGTGACTTCAATGTGACAACACGAGTGGGCTCCACAACTGACCAGAGCATCTCACACACTATCTCGCATTTTATACCCAAGTTGAAAAGCAAAATATGTTGGTTAGTTTAACTTTATATTAAAAAATAATAAGCTAAAGCCTATCGTCGAAATGTATAACACGGAAGTATATAATTTGTTTTGAATATAAACAGTTCCCTACGGATGAATACTAAAGCAAAAGCCACGAAGAAGATAAATTGCTTGTTAAATGGTGCACCTTATCCTCCTGATCCTACGCTCGTCGCGGCCGCCAAGTCGACTGTTCATTTGAGATAATAAAAAATTGGGCCCGCGACGGCATTAACTACACGAAATTAGTTGTCATTATTTTATAAATATCATAAAAATTTAAGTATTCTCCAGCCAAGAGGCAAGTCGGGCAGTCAAGTACACTTGACTGTCACTTACAGCTAATTCGGTATGATTGCGCCAATTAGTTGCGACTCAGTCGTAAAAATAAGGTAAGCCTGCGTCTAGATGCACGAGCATGACTCGAATGTGTGATGTGCGCGTTTCAAGGTTTCGTTTCAATATTCAAGGCGTTCCATTAAAGCGGTGCGTTCCAACTTTATTACGTTTCATGCAGCGTAACAACTTGTTTACATGTGTGTCGTGCCATAGGTATATATAAAATTTTGCATTCAAAGAGAACGTTCGTCGCATCAAACACGTAAATAAACCCTTGAATAAATAAACTGAAACTCAAATCTAAATCAGATAACGCATATCGTGCAATCGAAGTTTGGAACCTATCTGACTACAGGTTTACATTACAAGGAAGGAAACAGACGCCGCGGCGCGCATTTTTTATTAATTAGTCGGCTTCGTTATTCCGAAATGTTCATGTTGTTCTTATTTCAAGGAAGCTTTATTCTTTACATTGTTAATGTGTTTTTTGTTCAGATTGGTAAATTTTAAATTGTTTACATTGAAATTATGTTTATGTCTCGAATATTTTCAGTATTCTGTGTATAATGTACATGCAGCCCCGATCGTACAGTATATATACTACAGTAAGGAAACAAAGTATATTTATACAGTATATTATGTACAGTTTATATTAAGTTTTTTTTTTTTTTTTTTTTTTTATATATGACCGTTACAAATCTTCGAATAGTGCGGCTACTCATAGCAACCCGCAGTACTGCGTAGTAGCTCGTAGGCGGCGCACCGTAGCACGTAGCAGCGAAATGGCGAGAGAGAGCGGTGCAGCTGTTTACGCCGCTTTCACTCACCCCCAAGCTTCTTTCAAATTACAAATGTCCTATGTGCGCTTCATAAAAGGTTATTTTGATTACTTATCCTAAGTTTAATGACAATCGACGCACAGAGGTGCTAATTTTATCAATAACTATATTAACTTTATACAGTAGCGGGGTAGGCAAAACCTTACGCTATCCACACGGTTACGGTTACGCTACACACGGTTGAGTGTTGGTTCGTTCACACTGCACGTGCGGGGCGCGATAACACACGCAGTGATAAAACACGATTACACTCATGCTCTCGCGTATTGTCTGTCTCTTTCCTGTGAGCGACACATATGACATTTAAGCGCGCATTAGACAGCAGGTTTTGCTATCCGTTTTACCACAGTCACGTCCGTGAGTGACGAATAACCTATCGTCTAATGTGGTGATTGACGGTTGAGTGACGGAATATCTGAATTTTTTGATATGCGCATCGTGCAACCATCAGTCATAACTTTTGCGCGATCGTCTAATGGCATTTCGGCCCGCAAACGTCAGTCAGCGCGCGGACAGCGGTGGAGTGGGATATATTGTGTTGACTCGGAAGGCGCTGGCGCACCCGCGCGGCCAATTACCTTCTCCGACATTCGCAGAAAAATTTTATTTTAAGTTTTGAAACAATCCCCGAGTTGTGGTATACCACGAATCTTTAATAGTTAGTCTATACTAATGTTTTAAAGAGGAAAGATTTGTTTCATTTTGTAAATTCTTTCAATAATAAGAAGATACATTACTCCTCAGTACTATAGGGTACTTTTTCTTTATTATCCTATTATATAATTTTATCCAATAAGATAATAAAAAAAATTGTTGTCATAATTTTGTATCTCGTATTTCAAACTAAATTTATCTATAGGTACTAATATAATAATTGCGAAAACTTTGATGCTTTTTTTTCTCAATCACACCAGAACGGCTAAACATCCCGATTCAATGAAATTTGGCACAAAGATAGATTATAGTATAGAATAACACATAGGCTACCTTTGTCCCTGGAAAATATATATAACTTTTATTCCGGATAAAGAAATCAAACGGGCGTGGCCGCTAATAAAAGGTGGGTCAAAAGTATGGCTATAAAAATATATTTTTCAGTCAATATTTTACCCTACGCCTTCTTGTTACACGTTTTCAATCTCAATTCCCTTTTATTTTACAAGTATTTATACCAAAACGAGTGAAAACGTGTGTTCTCCGCAAAATCTTGCGTATGACTGAAGAGAATTTTGAGTGATAGTGTAATGTAACTTTGTTTTCATAAATCATCCGCCAGTCATGAGTAATGGAATTGAATGCCGTTTGTGTGAGCGTCTAAAGCGCGCATTACACTTACTGCGCAGACGCCGATGTCTTTTCTTTCACTTGATATGTGTTCTGCGCATGCGTCATGCACACTGAGACTACCCTGACTAGACTGTCCTTTAGGTGGAACCCAGTACCCACTATACTCGCTGTACTCGTAGTTCGTACAAATTAATCCCTTTGGAGTATCACCAAGCATACATTAGGGTTGGCATAATTATATTGAGATGTAAAATCTCTTATCAACATAATGTTATTGGACCTTACTGTTAGCAAATTTATTATTATAGCAGTCAATATTTTTCTTTATTATTCATATAAAGTTAGACATATTTTTTTACCTTTCATTATGTCTGCAGAGAGCACTAACGGATACTCTCATACTTTATCCACGTCGATACGGTAAAAGGTACTTCACGATGAGAATTTTTCTCCCAATGCAGTATTTTTCCACCTGACCCACATTACTCGCGGTAATTAATGAGCTCAACAATACTACTTACAGACAGACGGCACTGTCCTACACGTTGATAAATGAACGCGCGGACAACACAATCTACTTAGTGTATCTCTAGCATTATTATATTACTGTGACCCACATAGAGCTTAGACCTTTTAATCCACAATATCACATTTATAAAATGGTTATGATAGGAAAACCTAAAGCGGGAAGAATTAAAAACATCACCAAAATAAAATTAATATCATTTAATTAAATAGAAGAAACGTTATTCGAATAATAACAGCCTGCAACGGTGGCGTAGTTGTATTACGGTAGCACTGCAATGCTGAGGACTCGGGTTCAATCCCCGGGTCGGGAAAAAGTGATATTGAGTTTTTCTATTCAATGTCAGCCCGGAGTCTGTGATTTGTGTCCGATATGGTAATAGGCTTGCCATTTTTCACAGTATGGGACGGAAGACGTACGGCTAAAAGTGAGTGCATTAGTGGCGCGTCTGCTAACCCCATCGGGGATAAAAGGCACACGTACACATAATAACATACATATATACACTCACGTGTGTATGTATGTATGTATGTACACAAATTATTTTTGATTTAATGAAAAGATTAATATCGGGATTTTTAGGCAAAAACGCGAACTAAGATTTAAAATTTTAAGTTTGTAAGACCGCTAGAAATATCGTATAATTTTGATGATCGGTGAGTGTGTTAGTGTTAAAATTAAAGAACTTTATCTAGCGATGGTCTGTAAACTATTAGGTATAATTATTAGGTGTATATAGGCAATTGATTTGAGTCAAATACGAAGTCAAAAAAAATAATGTCGCTCACTTTCGCAACTTAATCAATAATAAGGACCATGGATGTCCATAAATACGGACAACACCACTCACTGCACAAAATTCCAAAATACTTTATTGATTGATAACCTTTATAAGTGTTCTATAATGAAAAGAGTCTCAGGTGGAGCTGCACGCTACACTAGAGGCTAAATAAAACGATTTCGGCTATGAACAGGAAAATTAAATTCACGCAAATATCATGAAAGAGCGATGTTCCGAATACTACAATCCTTTGGCTTTTGCTTTTGGCGCGCGTATCCCGGAAAGAGGACAAGGGAATCCTGGAATTTCTATCATATAATGGGTTCTAAGGTGTTATACATGTCAATGTGTCAAAAAACGAGCCTTTTAGACTTCAGTACCAGAAGGAATAAGCTGTCAATACACTATAATAAAATCCGTGCGGACGATTTTTGTCGCAACTATAATTTCGTACGAACTTGCTCACGCGAACTTCCTAGTACATTTTTGGTGGTTGTTGTGCTGTTCAATTGCCAGTTAGTATTTCTATTAGCTTGCATTGGTTTAAATAGAGTATTTACCGACTAGGACTTAAAGGAGACGGCGTGGGTGAAACTTCATAGAACTTTAGGCTTGGTGTTACAGAGATAAATTATGCATTAGTTTATAAGTATCATAGAACCTTTTCCAGAAGAGAAAGATAAATCTGTTTGTGCAATGGGAATAAAGAAGTAATCGCTATAAAGTATATTGTCTAAAGCATTTTTCGTGAATAGATTTCTACTTACTTGATAACACAAGATGTTCACAGCGCCTAACCATTGCCCATTGGATTGCTGTATTGAATAATGAGCAGCTAGCTTAGATAGTAACCAAAATTTAAATTATCTCATAAAATCGACGAGGACTGATATAAATATATAAATAGCTCATTTACACTCTCGCGCGAGTGGTGAGCCGAAACGATACGAGCAACGAGGCGGGGAGCGAAGTGAAAGTGTAAATGAGCCATTAATGCATTTCAATTTGACATTAGCTACGTCGGGAGCGCTGTACAGAGTTGCCAGTAAATAAAATAATACCGTCCGAAAGATGGACATAAATTTATACGGAAGTTAATTATAATTCATGATTTTCTTTTCCCCATTGTAATACAATCTAATATTTTTAAATGGAAGACATAAGAATAGAAGAAGAATTTTGATACGTGTTTCATAAGTGTAAGGTCAAGCCCAATCTCGCCCTACTTTGTTCGAACCCGTAGACTACGTTTTTTGTTTTTTTGTTTACCCTTATTTGCATACCATGGGCTATCAATGACTTTAATTTAATGAGGCTTTATCGTTATAGTCAATGTTTTGTTTATAGCACTCGTTATTATAAAATCATAGATTAATAGTAATCATTTATAAGAGGAAAAGTAACAAACACATCAGGCCCCCCTATAGGCCTTTATCCCCGAAGGGGTTAACAGAGATATAACCACGGCACACAATTTTTGCCTTGTGTGTTCCGACCCACTATGTGATAGAAGACGAACACAAATTACAGAGTCTGGGCTGATACTGAGCAGTAAAACCTGATATTACTTTGCCGACCCTGAACCTCACAGCGATGTAGCAGGTCCCGCGCACGCAACTACTATGACACACAGTCACATAAATCTTACCTTAAATCATTATATTCAAATATTCCTTGGATAATGTTATATTATTATAATGTTCGCGTGGACACTTCTTAGAAGCGGATTAGTAACAAAGTCAAAGTCATTGATAAGACATTCACAACTTTATTCCACAAACCCAACTCTGGTTACTTCTTCAACTAAATACTCGAAATAATGCACGCTTAATGAAAACTTAATCATTTTGAAGTAAAAGCTGCAAAAACCATTTTGGTTATACCTAAGTGCTCACTAAAGTTACGCGATCCACAAATGTACTAAATAAAGCGCGGCAGTAACAGTGCACTTGGACACTAGCGATAATAAATTAAAGTTGCGAAAAGAATCAGTACGTACAAGCGTCGTAAAACTCTGAACAAAAATCCTAAACAAGCAAATCCCCGGCAAAAAAGCGCGCAAATAAATATTTCCTGCGACCTGGTTTGCACTGAGGAGGTATTTCAGCTGTTTTTTTATGAATCTGAATAACAAAATTTGCATACCACTCCGAAAAAACACGAAGTGATATCGTAATCAATTCCATGTGTGGACTCTTAACTCAACTCAGGTTAGAAACGGGGGTGGCATAGGACGCGGTTCCTTTTACCTTAAAAAAACGAAAAACTGTATACCTTGACGGTATAGTCGTAGCGAACATAAAAATAAGACCAGACCCTATGAGTGAACTCATAGGGTCTGGCTTTGATTCCCAGCAGCAAATATTTCTACATTGACAAGAAATCAGAATTATAACCTACAAATGGAATGTGTGCCCGACAGGCACCTATATCAACATGAGGCGATAAAATTCAACGGAATTTCAGGATATACTTCTGACGCCGCACACGGTAGAGACAATGACACTACTATAATTCTGACAACTCCTTCAGCAACAGAGCTTACACTAAGAAGTTTCTTTCAACTGACATTTTTCATACAAGAAAAAATCCTTCACGAAGACGTGTTTATATGAATATACATTATAAAATACACACACGCGCGCACACACACACACACACACACTCACGCTCTTTAAAAATACTATCTCAAGTTTGACAATCCTACTAATATTATAAACGCGAAAGTTTGTAAGAATGTATGTTTGTTACTCTTTCACGCAGAAAACTACTGAACAGATTTGGATGGAATTTGGCACACGAGTAGATCATGTCCTGGATTAACACATAGACTCATTTTTATTCCGGGAAAAAACAAAGCGCGACTTTTATTCTGGACAAACTTTTTAACGAGGGCGGAGCCGCGGGCAAAGCTAGCGAAAGTTAAATAAACTTCAACAACGGTTAATTTCATACTGTAGTGTAATGTTTGTGCAAAAGTTAAGAGACTATGCGATATCTTAGAAGTAAACAACTAAATCCAAACTAAACAGAGCCGCTATCGCCAAACAGTGGTGCAGTCGGCGTCACATCGACACAGCTCAAATGATCCGGCCGCACTCCACCCAGGCCGATGTTTAGATCCCGTTCCCCGGGGGTTCGCGGCGGCTGGGGACTCCATTAGTTACCGTCGCGTCGGCTGATCACGTCACCACCTTTAGAGCTAAAACTTGAATAAGATTTATTTATTTGACTACTTCACAGACGTAGTCGTATTGCGTACACGGTGTGAATACGACTTCTGTCCTAAGTTTCTAGGGTCGAATCTTGGATCGGGCCAAAAACATTGAGAGTTAAGACTGGGTTACTCAATCACAGCTCGCAGAAGTTGGCGGTGCGATCCTTCTGTACCTCGGCAAGCACGTGAAGCCCTTGGTCCTACGCTTGATCTCTCCCCGGTGTTGTCGTCATTGCCATCTCACCAAACTATGAGAGACCACTAGAAAAATGTAATTACTGAGTAAACAATGTTGTATGTTATTTGCGGAAGGCAACACTTTGTAGTTTAGAATGGTGTTGCACGTGTTTATGGGCGGGTTACGGTGTGACTCTTACCATCAGATGAAGAAAAAGAAGAGAAATCCGTTCCTCATCATGATAACGTCATTGTTGCATCTCGCCAGATTGCAATAGTCTTCACCAACTCTCTGTAACAACCAAGCACCATAATAATAATAACGTTAAAGATAAGAAACTCTTACCACTGCACCGTGCAGAACCATCGACAAAACTACAATCTTTTATCTTATTGTATTTCTATAAATCATAAACAACGCAATAATAGTTCTGATATCGCAGTAAACTTCCTGGAAGCAATTAAAACTCACCGTCGGTTCTTTGATAAAATTTTAAACGCATAAATTGAAATATCTCTCTATCTCTATAGTGCGCATAAAAATAAGTTTTCAATAAAATGTATTTTGTATAATTCTCGTGGTTACTCGGCTGCGTGCACTGATTAAAATTCACAAAGGTTTACGAACAAATCGACGGTTCCGTAGAACAAAGTCGTATATGCAAAATGAAGCTTTTCAGTAGAGCGCTTTGAAAGTCTAAGTTAATTGTGAAAATCACAAGTTATAGTGAACGAAACATTATATTCTATAGGGTTCAGTAACAACTTTGAACTTAATGTGTGAAAATAGCACTAATTCGCACATGAATACAAACTAACGACTTTCAAAGCGCTCTACTGAAAAGCTAACATTTTGCATATACGACTTTGTTCTACGGAACCGTCGAAATGAGAGTTTCGTGTAACTATCTATACGCGTGCGGGGCGGTGCAGGATACTGCGGGGCGGAGCGGTGCGCGGGGGTGATGAAGGTGACCACGCGCAAATTAATCACCGTGTCGCGCGAGTAATGTTGCCACAAAACTAACACTGACCAGCACGGAACAGACAATGTACTTACTACACTATTAAAATTTATAATTAGCCAGAATAAACTCAATGATTTCCCGAATGATATAAAATAAAATATATCTAGATAAAATTTGAGGAAACCCATTTTGTTTATAATCTGTAAAACAACAATAACAAAAACACTATGCAAACAGTTACCGTCTCCTTAGTTTAGAGTGAATGCCGTAACTCTCTTGAATTAGGGAGTTAGTCGCCTCAGTGTCCAAGTACAACTGGAAACAAAACAGTAGTCAACTACGCCGAACACTCCACTAACTTGCCAGTGCTGCTTGCTAATCTCTTCGGAGTTGTTAAGCCAAACTGCGTGTTTCGAAGTTATTTAAATTGGATAATTAACTTTCAAGTCAGTTTCTCCTGTTGGAAAACCATTTTTTGTTCATGTGTGTACATAACTTATAAAAAAATAAAATACTTTATTCATGACTGCCTCGGTAGCGTAGTTGTATTACAATACGACTGCAAAGCTGAGGTCTCGGGTTCGATCCCCGGGTCGGGCAAAGTGATATTGAGTTTTTCTATTCAGTATCAGTCCGGAGTCTGGAATTTGTGCCCGATATGGCGATAGCCTCGCCACCTATCACATCATGGGACGGAATGTCGGCGAAAAGTGGGTGCACTAGTTGCGCCTCTGCCTACCCCTTCGGGAATAACAGGCGTGAGTGTATATGTATATGTATGTACTTTATTCATCACGTAGGCGAACATAGTTGCACTTATGATATGTCGGGCTTCTGAGCCCCCGCACAACAGGAAAAGGACCGCAACAGCGGTACGCGCAGGGGCGGTTGCGGACGAAAACTTAGACGTGAGTCGGAGGAAGCCCGCAGCCGTCCCTAATGCGCCGAAGATGGCCATTGTTAAAAAAAAAAGATACATTCAATTAATAATTATTATTACAAATAGTCACTTATATAACTACAGACATTTTTAAAGGGAGCAAAATCAATGAAAAATAAATATAAAAAAGCCAAGCTCGGGCTGACAGGAAAGAGGTAAAGAGAAGAATATTTTTTATTAAAATTAATGGGAGGCATGCGTCGCGATCTTCACCGGCAGGACAGTACAGATTCTAACCTAGCTAACCTGCCAGCCTTTCACTAGCTACCTAAGCGATGACTACCCGAAGAAGAAAGGCAGAAAGAAACTCCGGGCTTAATTTTTTTGTCATCAATTGTCCATTGAATCTTTATATAATTATTTTTTTCAAGTATTTTGCTTACAAAGTCATATTAGTTATATAAGCTAATGCACACACATAACCGTTAAATAAGGATAAAAACCAATTGAAGGAAATTAACAAACACTATACCTTCATAATAAAACGAGAGAACACAAATAAATAATAATTATAATTAAACGGCATACAACGTGCATACGCCTACATTCGCAAACATTATGTTTGTTGATTTAATTATTCTAATTTTAACATGAATACGCATAATTTATAAAATGTGCTTTTTGAAAAATTATTTTGGAACCATTGTTTTTTACAAGAACACTCATTTAAATATAACTATGTGCGTGTGTGTGTGTGTGTGTATGTGTGGGTGTGTGTGTGTGTGTGTGCTTGTGTGTGTATACACTGTCAAGGGCTTAGGCCTTAGTCCACCACGCCGGCCTCGTGCAAGTTGGCAGACTTCACAGACCTTCGAAATTCTTATGGAGACCTTCTATTTGCGCAGGTTTGCTCACGATGTTTACCTTTACCGAAAAGCAAGCGATAATACACAAAAAATACACACACAACTATAGAAAGACATAGGTGTGTGCTCTTGGTCCTTACTCTCGAGAGTCCGTTGCGATATCAAATTATTAGAACCAATGTTACCCAAAATTATTTAGATCATAAACTCCATTTGCAAATTCAATTGAAAATGGGAGCATAGTACGTACGAATACAAAAGGGTTTATCGCTCTTGCGCTGTGTATATTAAAATAACGTTCGGTTCCACAGAACACAGGCCCCTGTAGAACTAGCGCACATTTAGTACCCAACGTTTTTATAGAACATACAACTTATGGGTTTAGTACATTGTACGACCAAACTCCGCTTGCGTAAATCTCATTGCCCGTGATAAAACTCTCACTATGTTGTACGGGGATACGAATTAAAACACAGCGATAATTACTTATTAGCATACATACTGCTACATTACACATATTATTACACTATCTTGTGACTGATGTAAAAAACTATAGCTAGCAAACAGATAACTAGCTCTGAAATTGAATCTACGCAATTCATTGTGAGGATAGTTTTTGCTATACACAATATTGTTGGTATTTTCAAATACAAATAAGCTTTGGGTAAGCTCCGAGGAAATAATATTCACAAATTTCGATAAAATTAACTTTTACTTTACCCTCTATTATAAACCGGCATATTACAAAAGTTTCCCATACGGGGAACTCATAACGTCGCTTGTAATTATAACTATCATAATGGTAATACCTACTAGTTGGCACTAGGGTTGCCGACTATACTGTTAGAGACAGTACTATGTTTTACTCTTTGTCACACAATTTCGTCTATCAGAGAGAGAAATTCAAACCTTCATTTTTTTGGAATAAGTTTAGTCTACATAACTCTCAAACCTGTAAGTTATATTTGTGAAAAAAAAAACCTATAAAATTATCGTAATGTACAGTCAGCCTCATAAGTATCTGAACAAATTCAAAATTTCAAATAGCCTATAGACGTTCGGTTCAATTAAAACATTATTTTTTCTTTGTGTAAAGTTAATCCCTTTGATTTTATTTTTGTGAAGAAAAAAAGAACATCAAAGTGTAGAGGCGATTTGAAGTTTGAATTTGTTCAGCTACTTATGTGGCTGACTGTACATACAAGGATTTATATAATTTATATATTTCAATAAAAAAAATGTGCGGAATAATTTCTAGACGGTTACCGGCCAGAGACATTAATTGTAATCTTAATAAAGCTAACGTAATGTTAATATGACGTGACGATAGCCTAGTTGGGAATAGAACGGTCTGCCGAGACAATGTCCGGAGGTTCAAAACCCAAACACACCTCTGATTTTCTAAGTTACGTGTGTATTGTTTATCAATTATCGTTCGCTTTAACGGTGAAGGAAAACATTGTGAGGAAACCTGCATACCTGAGAAGTTCTTTATAAGAATTTCGAAGGTATGTGAAGTCTACCAACCCGCACTAGGCCAGCGTGGTGGACTAAGGCCTAAACCCCCTCAGTAGAGGGGGCCCGTGCTCAGCAGTGGGCAGTATAATAATACAGGGCTGGTATTATTATTATTTATTATTAATGTTAATAACATGTGCTTCTCATTGATTTCGATATAAAACATGGTAAGGTTTAGCTCCTTAAACCTCTAACAAAATAATAAATTACGCCCATAGTTCACTGGCGACAGGTCTCTCGTATGATGTATATTTTATTTAATATTTTCTTTATCAGATTTTTTATTCCTTGTTCAAAAAGTTGACACGGCGGCGCGGCGGCGCGGCGGCAATGTGAATGAGTTGCTTGTATTGTGTGCGAGCTCATAACCATCTTCATTGTCTACTATATATTTGAAATATTTTAATAACTGTCAATAATATGTAACTTTTTATGCTGATGAAGGAAAAAATTAGGCGGAATCTTGTATAAGTTTTTGAAGACCAGATAGGGGCGATTTTGGGTCGGGGCGAAGATATGGGTAATCATTAGGAATGTTTATGAAAATAGCAATACTAATACTTTATTCAAAATACATAACACTGACATTGCGGTGGTACCCACCCAGACGGACCTATCACCAGTATCGCAATGTCTGCTGGATTTCAGCCCTGGGACCTGGACGCCAAATCCCTCTCCGATGCCTTTCATTGGCGGGAGGAGGCGTCCAGTCGCGGGCAGCGTCCGGCCCTGAAGGAGGTGGAGGCCATGAGGGTCTCCTTACGGCGAGCCGCCGTGGAGGAGTGGCATCTCAGGCTGGAGGCCCCTACAGCGGGGCTCAGGGTCGTCGCGGCAGTGTGTCCTGTCTTTGCCGAATAGCTGGACAGGCGTCACGGTGCGGCAACGTACTAGCTAGGCACAATTTTTTTTTCTTTGTTACTCATTGATGAGTTTTAGTGTTATCAATAAAAAATAGTAGCAGTAATTCTTTATATGTTGGGTTCAATATAGACTGCACTGGCAGTGTATTTATAATGATAAATTTCGAAAAAAACCTTGTTTACACACATACATACACATACACTGACGCCTGTTATCCCCGAAAGGGTTGGCAGAGGCGCAACTAAATCACCTACTTTTCGCCGTTATTCATTCCCATGATATGATAGGGAGCGAGCCTATCGCCCTATCGGGCACAAATTCCAGACTCCGAGCTGATACTGAATAGAAAAACTCAATATCACTTTGCCCGACCCGGGAATCGAACCCGATACCTCAGCATTGTAGTCGTACCATAATACAACTACGCCACCGAGATAGTAAAAAAACCTTGTTTATTTCGATTATTTCCGAAAATAACTCGTTTTTTTCGAGAAACATTAGTTTTTTTCCGGATCAAACTTCTGTAAAATTTTCGAATGTTAGGTACACTGAAAAAAACGATGGATTTTGAAAGAAACGGGAATATTCCCAGATTTTTTCAACGCTAGGCAGGTAGGCCTCACGCTGCCGTTGACGCCGAAGGCGTCCTTCGGTGCGCGGGGGCTTCTGAGCCCCCCCCCCCTCCCCTCAAACAGGAGACGGGCTGCATAAGGCGGCACCGCGCCGGGGCGGCTGCGGACGACAACTTAGACACACTTAGTCCGGGGAAACCCGCAGCCGTCCCTAATGCGCCGAAGATGGCCACCGCGGAGTTTTAGTTGGTATGCCGTGCGGTGTACATAGGTTAGGGACTCTGCCCGGCGGTTGCCCGACGTTTTCCATCTCTCCGGGCGGCTCAACGTCGGGTTGTAAGGCACGGTGAACCCAACATAACCACTCAGTCACCCCCCTTGCAGGCTGGGCGGTAGTAATAAGTCACTTTCTCCGCGAGAATAAAAAAAATTCCGCAATGTCTATTTCTACCGCCAAGCAGCAGTGTACATGTACTGTTGTGTTTCGGTTTGAAGGACATTGCAGCCAATGTAACTAAACACAAAACCGCGAAATTTGCTCCAGTGGTAAGAAAGAGTGAAGTGCCATTAATATAATAAATGAGATTGGGCGGAGACTAGATATTTTCAATTGTACACTGGAGGAATTCAAAAAGGTGACTTTGGAAATTATAAGTTATGTCGATACATTAGAGTCGATTTTCTAGGAAAGCTTATGCAAATGTTTTATTTGAATTGTATGACAATATACATCGCATTGGGTGTAATTCCTGTAAAGATGTTATTGTATATTAACAAATAAATAAATAAACTACAGGACATAGTAAGACTTAACATCTCAGTCTCAGGATGACGAGCACAGTAGAATGGCACACAGTACCTACTTTGTAACTCAAGGTGCTGTATGGTGTTGCTACTGTCTATGGGCAGTCGTATCGCTTACCATCAGACGAATGCCATGCTCGTCTAATCATTCAATGCCATAAAAACAAATAAAAGTAACATTATTTAAGTATCGTTGCTCTACGCTGCAGCGCTAGTCACCGTGAGACATTAGTTGTTAAATCTCATAACTTTCAGCAATTAAACTGGCGACATAAATGAAAATATGTACAATTATTATTTTTCTATACAAATATTATAAACAGTTAAATATTGGTATTTTTGTATGTTTGTAACGAATAATCTCAACAACTTTTCCGACCGATTTCAAAAATTCTTTCACCATTAGAATGCTACATTACTCCCGAGCAACATAGGCTTTTATCCCGGGAACATATAAAGCGGGACTTTTATGTAGGTTAAATGTTTCATGCAGGCGGAGCCGCGAGCATAATGTTGTATACAATATAGTAATAAAGAGGGCAGCCCGTCGCATGGTAAGTGCTTATAGCTTATAAATTAGGACATCATAATATTTGTATTGTGCCATAATTCTCCATCAAATCCTTTCTTTTCACAATGTTGGCAAAATAATAATCCGTTTATGAACAAACAGTGGTGATTTACAACGGGCCGAGCTACATTCATTATCCGTGAGAGACAGCAAGTGCGGCCTGCGGGGGAGGAGGGGGGGAGGATGGCAAGGAGCCGTGTGTTTGTGCGCCGGAGCCGATCTGATTTACGACCCGCCCCGGTGTCTGTGCTCCCTTATCCTGCAATAGAAGAAAACATCTACATTGTTCTACTGATGTGTATTTATTAACCTTTAGTCTAGCTCTAGATAGACTTCTAATAAAATTACTTCCGCAGCACAGCCGAGCCGGCGAGGTAAAAAGAGGGCGCGGGGTTGATCCTCGCATCGTGTTATCTATGGGTGTTCCAGTTTTGTCCTTCAAATGTATTTGGTACTTTCTAAGTTGAACTGCTTTTTTTTCGCGGGGAAAACGCGTTATCGCTACCACCACTGTGGGATGAGTGTAACGGTTATGTTGGTTTCACCGATCTTACAACCCAATGCCGATACTCGGGAGTATAGCTTCGTCAGAGCGAGCATTGGACCGCATCCCTAAGACTATGTACACCCTACACCAGCATACCAACCAAAACTCGCGGTGGCCTTCTTCGGCGGATACGGGACGGCCCGAAGTATCTTGTTGCACGAAGGTAGCTGCACGAAACCGCCCCTGCACAATGTCGCATTGCAGCCCCTCTCGAAAAAGCCCCAGTACTCTAAAGCACGCCCTTAGCGTCTACGACTGCAGGAGATCAACCACCCGCCTTGTCATCCACCTCGGAGTCGCTTAAATTGGAGTAGCAGCTCCCCACTGTTCGCCCCGCGACTCTGTCAAACTCCATTTACTCGCCTCTTACGACAGGCAAAGGATGCTCTGGCGAAATTCTCTAGATGCCTCCGGACTGCAGCAAACGATCCCGCTCGGCGCTTTCCTTCCGCGAGATGACGCACTCGCAGAAGGAAGCCATCGCAAGTTTAACTACTTCTAACAAACACGTAACCGTCTTCACAATTTTCACCTTGTAATATACGCATACTCACGTCTTTTATCCCCGAAGGGGTAGACAGAGACGCAACTAGTGCACCCGCTTTTCACCGTGCGTACTCCGTCCCATGATGTGATAGGCGGCGAGCCTATCGCCATATCGGGCACAAATTTCAGACTGGGGGCTGATACTAAATAGAAAAATCCAATATCACTTTGCCCGACTCGGGAATCGAACCCGAGACCTCAGCATTGCAGTCGTACCGTAATACAACTACGCCACCGAGGCAGTCATATAATTAGCGAAAAGTGAAAATTATAATTTATACTTTATTCAATAAATGAAAATACAAAAAAGCTCCAGCAGCATCTTTTCCTTTGAGTCCCTATTATACAACATCACCGGTTCGTGAATCCAAATCGTTTTCCACTTATTTAGCAACCCAATTTGTGCTATAGACAAAGTTGGATACAGCGAGATATCGCTACTAGCAATAAAGTAAATACTCTACACTATCTATACTAATATTATAAAGCTGAAGAGTTTGTTTGTTTGAACGCGCTAATCTCAGGAACTACTTAACCGATTTTGAAAATTCTTCACTAATAGGAAGCTACTTTACTCCTGAGTGCTATAGGCTACTTTTTATCCCGGGAAAATACTTTTGTCCCGTAAAAACTTTTTCACGCGGGCGGAGCCGCGAGCACTACTATATAGAATATTTTGAGAAAATCACACAAATTTTTACTACATATTTTCATACAATTGAACGATGAAATGAGAGCACTTGTACCCTTAGTAATAATTAAGAACGCCAGTTGGAAATTTTAATATGGAAATATATCCATATTTATCTTTGCAAAAGGTAAGGTAAAGTATTACTAATACTAGTAGTGCTCGCGGCTCCGCCCGCGTGAAAAAGTTTTTCCGAGACAAAAATATTTTCCCGGGATAAAAAGTAGCCTATAGCACTCAGGAGTAAAGTAGCTTCCTAATAGTTAAGGAATTTTCAAAATCGGTTCAGTAGTTCCTGAGATTAGCGCGTTCAAACAAACAAACTCTTCAGCTTTATAATATTAGTATAGATTATAAAGTTTGGTTGAACACTCTACTCTCAGGAACTGCTGAACCGATATTGAAAATTCTTTCACTAATAGGAAGCTACATTACTCTTGAGTGCTATAGGTTACTTTTTTATCCCGGAAAAACATTTTTATCCCGGAAAATCTTGCTCACGCGGATGGATCTGTGAGCAAATACTGATCCTACTATATAATATTATAAAGGCGAAAGTTTGTAAGAATGTATGGATGTTTGTTCCTCTTTCACGCAAAAACTACTGAACGGATTTCGATGAAATTTAGCACACGGGTAGATCATGTTCTGGGTTAACATATAGGCTATTTTTTATCCCGGGAAAACATAAAGCGGGACTTTAATCCCGGAAAAACTTTTTAATGCTAAAAAAAGCTAGTATAAAATAAAATAGACTTGGTGTAATGTTTGTAACCTCTGCCCTTATGATTGGTACCCGCCCTGTCATAGTAACCCGTAAACCATATTTATGAGATGTCACGTGATTTCCGAGAAAACTCTAAAAAACCTAGACAGTCGTGCGCGATTATTGGTATATCGGGTTCCAGGAAATTCCTAACAAACTGACACTATTTTCCTCGTTAAATATTTATAGTGATACCCACGAAGCCTACAAAATACGGCCATCCATTAACAGATCAACTTTTTTATGAAAAAGGGGACAAATAAGCAAGTAAGTCGCCTCTTAGTGTTTACTGCCGTTCAAAAGACATTATACCTAAAAAGGTCTTGGCATTGTCGGCACGTTTTCTTGGAAGTTCCTAAATTCCTTCAATCTAGAAATACAAAAGTAGAAAATTGGTTTCGACAAAATAGATTGGACATGAAGATTTCGCAAAATAGCAATGAAAACAGATTTATCAGAAGCGCTCCCTTCTGCTCACGGGTGTTTTCTACCTTTGGTAGGGTTTGGCCTCTTGTCCTGAGAGGCTACTGCGAAAAACGAAATCCGTAGTTTCGGGTGACGGATCGCACGTTTTCTTACTACGAAGTGTTACGGATCCTTCTTTATGAAGAGTTGTTGCGTGACGAAAGTGTTGAGCGAAGTCGGAAGCGTCGCAAACTGCGTGAAACCTTCGTTCAACGGTGACGGATCCGAAGTAATTTGGTAATAAGGTTAAATCCGAAGTTCGTCGTTTCTTCGTTTCGGACCGACGTTTCGGATTTCGTTTTTCGCAGTAGCCTCTCTGGATTACTGCGCGTACACTCTACATGACGTATCGAAATTCTTTTAAGGTGCGCTCAGGCATGCAGGATCTATCGCGCTATCTTCGATAGCGGTGATGGTGACCAATAATTTACAATTATTGATACACAAGATTTCATTGTGTCTGTCTGAGTTCGACCTGTGTCTCCCAATTTGCCTATTATTATTCCAATAACTATTAATATAACAAAAACGAAAGTTTTGATAAACAGATTTGAATTGCAAAATAATTCATAATTTTATATTTTAAAATCATATTGATTCGCACAGCCTCGCTAACCCACTGACACAGAAAATTCGAAAAACCTCAGTTATATTTGCATAACGAAATAGTATTAAATATCGGTTACAGTTAAACCGCTGCATTTATTTATTTGGCACCGCTGAATACTACCAAGCTGTTTACACTAACAAAGTGGTAACATTTGTACGGCTTCGAATTTCTTTGTTCGAAGTATTCTATTATACTAGTCTCTGTCTCAGCATTATTTCCATTACTAATCGCCATATCGATAATACGTGTAACTGTGATGTCTTAAAAATATAATTATCTCAAGTTATGTCTTCAAAATAATCATTTTTTGCCGTGCTTTATAGCAATGCGACGCATGAGTTGTAAATGTTTGATGAACTTAAATAGTACAGATGCAATAGTTTTGTTGCACTTTCTCCGTTGTTGCAGAACTGATTTCGACGAAACAGAGACAACTTGAACTCCGGAAGGACGCAGATTGTTTCGTGAAGTACCCAGTTCCGTGTTCGCTGGAACTTTACAAGCGAAGATGTGGGAAAAGTATGAAATAAAATAACGGTTACGAGATTATTTTTTATGGAAACAGAGCAAATGAGCGAGTGTTCACTTGACGGTTAATAGTCACTACTACCCACAAATGTTCGTCGCGCAGACGCTGAAAATGTGTTAATCTTCCAGGTGCCAAAAGGCTCTCTTCATATAAAAATTATAATGATTATTCCGAAAATGCCATAGTTGCTAGATAATTTGTCAATGCTGTAATCGCCTTGTAAAAGGATTTATTTAGAGCAATAAGCCCATTGATAATCAACGGGTTCATTTTATTCGGGGAATTGGCAATCGACCTCCCCTGTGACGTATTAAAACATAGCGCTACAACAATAAACCTTCGTGAAACTGTTGTTGCAAGTGTAACACTCGTAACCAGCGTTACTTTTTAAAGTCACCAAGAATTTATTGATACCAATAACCAACCAGACAACGTTTATTACCAACTAGAACAAAATGTTATTGAATTCCTCTTAAAAAAATGTTCAATAGCAATTCTAAGTGATGTTAAGTTGACTACATTTTCGCCAATCTCAAAGGTTTTAATATTTTCCAGGGCACAAATCTCTCCTCCATCTCTCATCCTAAATACCTATTTCTTCCCTTTAACGAAGACAGTGCATATAAAAGAATATTCTTTTAGTATTGTGGCTTTTATCATCGATAGAAATTACTTAACATCAGAATATATGAGATGAACCTATGCTATAAATACAATAAAAAAAATATCAATATTCGCATCTTATATTAATATAGACAATATTATTTACATTATATTAGTAACACATTCACGCACGGCCTCATAAATTCCCAGAACACGTAACTAGTATAGATTTTATAACGAGGTTCCCGCCGCGGCTCCGGTACTTTCCTATTTATTGAAAGTCAATAAGTATCAATATACGGCAAGTTTCTCTCCTATCAATTCAAGCTAACACTAGCCGCATGGGCGATATTTCATTCAAACTTCTTAAGAAAGCTATATTACTTTGAGTTTCATATTTTCTTCACAGTTAGTAAAGTGTCGGAGAACTAACGTTTACTATTTTTGAATGAAGCTACATTTAATCATATTAATATCGAGCAACAAGAGACGTTGCGATGGTAGACAGAATTATAGCAACGTGTTTTGTCAGACATAGACACCTGCCTGTCTACCTCGGTGGCATTGTTGCATGCGCAGTATGATTTCCACCCTGAAGTCTCTGGTGCGAAACCTGGCTCGGACAAAGTGGTATTGGATTTTTTTGCTCAGGCTCAGCCTGAAGTCTGGAATTTGTCCTAACATGATGGTAGGCTCGCCCCTATTACATCCTAAGACGGAAGGGACAAACGAATAGTGCACTAGTTGTTTTGCTTACGCCATCGGAGATAAACAAGTGTTGTGTTTTTTGTTTTCTTTATAGTTTACACCAACTGTCTGTGAAACGTATTGTAACTCCTCACTATGACTAAAGGACATATTGTTTAAAAACTGAGTAATAATTCGAACTCCCAAAAACTAACCGTTCACAATAAAAGTTTAATTTTAAAGTCCTCCGATTTTGAGATTTTACATAAATCTTACATTATTAAAATGAACGTTGTTAAAAAACAAGTAACTGTATCCAATTTCAGGATTTGTGTTACCTATCATAGGTGTTACATGTATACACGAACTTTTTCGATCTATTAAAAGATTACCGTTAAAACTAACTGAAGACTCAACGTAAAAATATCAATTTAATGTTTCTTTTATTTTGTGTCTATAATATATTAAAAATCATATATTGAAGATGTTTAAAATTTTTTAATGGATCCAAGATCGATATTTTGCCCATGTAATATCTATACAATTTGCGCCTGGTTAGACCTCAAAGGTCCAGCACCCATACAAAAAGGGGACATCTCCATTCTACGATCTTTTTTCTCTTTTCGACAAAATATTCGCTATTGTAATCTTTTAGTGCAAATGTGCAACTTGTAATTAAAATAATAAATCTTGTTTCTGATAGAGCGTTAAAGTCCGATCCTGAGATAGTTTAGCTCCAATTGCAAATAGCTTATAGCACTCGTTAAAGAACTACTTAATGTTGCTTTCTATTAATTAAAGAATTTTCTGAATCAAAGCAGCAGTTCTAAACTAATAAACTCTTCAGATTTGTACATATAAAAGAGAATATAAACGTTTATGCTACACACTAAACGTATATTCATATAAGAAAACCACCAGTCTTCGCTGTCCAGCACGCTAATATTTCTAACATAATTTTAATGGAAAAGCACACCGGGTTCTTCTAATTTATTGCATGTATAGTTTAAAATGACTACATATAACTTTCGTTCGATGCCGATTTTAATGAAACACAGGCTATGTTCTTCTTAATCTGTCCACCTGTGAAAACTAAATAAAAAAATCTTCAGTAGTTTCTGAGATTTGCGCTAACAAATGAACAGAATAGATTAAATAAATAATAGATTAGATAAATAGATTTACAGTCAGAAAATAATTCAAATAAATGTCTAATTTTTTGTGTTCTTCTTTAGTCATCCGTTTACTTTTTCATTACTTTTCTTGCAATATACAGGCACACCGGGTTCTACTTTATTATAATATTATGTAAAAATTTATAAGTTTGGTTGATTGACTATTTGTGACATCAGTGTTCCACAAAGTATTCTTCATCTTGAAGTCCTCAACCGGCCAGTACTTCTTTTATGCAGTCAGCCAACAATATTATATACCTAGTGTAGGCATCTTTTTCCTAAAAATCTAAATGTGACCACAAACTAAAGAACCTATAAAACATCAAATTCTTTAATAAAGCAGTCCCGTAACAAGATGATCTAATCATGGAACACGACCCCCAGGACCCCGGACCCCTTTATACGTAAGCAGAAGCCGCGCGTTTATCACGCCGCGCTCTAAATCCCCTGTCAATGCTGATTGATTTACTTACACACGAGCTTGTGAAAGAATAAACCTGGACCTCATCCCACCCGCCGCACTTCGTCACCCCTCGAACCTCGGGGAACCTCCGGTATTCAACTAATATACGTCAACATAATAAGGTTTGTACGTTACGTTCTATTCATATTATAGAAGAGAAATTTTTTATGTTTGTACATACAGAATACTTTTATTCATAAAAGTACGCAGTGGGACTTTTATTCCAGTAATAAAATACACGGGGGAAGCTGTAAACGAAAACTAGTATAATAAATAAAATCTTCAGTTAAACAAAAATAAGCACACCTCCATATCGTTTCTGTCTTTTTCCATCAAACGGTACAACATCCTGCTGGGAGACATTTATTTTTTAGGACAGCATTTGCTCTTGGTAAGAAATAATGAGTATAACTTTTATTTCTTCGAATACCAAGCTAAGCCTAGACGCGCCTGCTTTAAACTTATGTAAAGCGATAAATCCCAAACGGCATCACTTCACATCGGAAACTGTTATGTGCGATGTAAGACTGAGTCGTGCCAGGCAGGAAGGGTACGTACGTATGTGACGCGAATACATTCAGGTTACTCCACGAAACGACGTTACTACTGCGGAGCTTCACGGTAGATTTATAATACACTAGCTTTTGCCCGCGGCTTCGCCCGCGTTTTTTAGTTTTTCCGTGATAAAAGTCCCTTTTTTTTCTACCCTTTTTTTTTCTCTAGGACATGATCTACCCGTGTACCAAATTTCATCGAAATCCCTTCAGTAGTTTTTGCGTGATAAGTAACAAACATCCATACTTCCATACATACTTACAAACTTTCACGTTTATACTATCAGTAGGAGAGATTTCGGCCGCGGCTCCGCCCGCGTTAAAAAGTTATTCCGGGATAAAATTCCCATTTTTATTTTCCCGGGATAAAATGTAGCCTGTGTGTTAATACAGGACATGATCTACCCGTGTGCCAAATTTCATCGAAATCCGGTTAGTAGTTTTTGCGTGAAAGAGTAACAAACATCCATACATCCAGACATCCATACATACTTACAACTTCCGCGTTTATAATATTAGTAGGATTACAGTAGGATAGATTTCGCCCGCGGCTCTGTCCGCGTTTAAAAGCTTTTCCGGGATAAAAGTCCCGTTTTTTATTTTCCCGGGATAATATGTAGCCTATGTGTTAATCCAGGACATGATCTACCCGTGTGCCAAATTTCATCGAAATCCGGTAAGTAGTTTTTGCGTGAAAGAGTAACAAACATCCAGACATCCATACATACTTACAAACTTTCGCGTTTATAATATTAAGTAGGATCCCAGGATAAAATGTGGCCTATGTGTTTGTTAATCCAGGACATGATCTACCCGTGTGCCAAATTTCATTGAAATCCTGTTAGTAGATTTTGCGTGAAAGAGGACCAAACATCCAGACATCCATACATCCAGGCATCCATACATACTTACAAACTTTTTTTTTTAACAACTTACCAAACATACATTATTGCTAGTTTGCTAGAGAAGGGTTTCGTAACATAAATTTTCGTATTTATACTATCAGTAGGACAGATTTCGCTCGCGGCTCCGCCTGCGTTAAAAAGTTTTTTCGGGATAAAGTCCCGTTTTTTTTATTTTCCCGGGATAAAATGTAGCCTATGTGTTAATCCAGAACATAGTCTACCCGTGTGTCAAATTTCATCGAAATCCGGTTAGCAGTTTTTGCGTGAAAGAGTAACAAACATCCCTACATCCAGGCATCCATACATCCATACATACTTACAAACTTTCGAGTTTATAATATTAGTAGGATTATAGTAGGATAGATTTCGCCCGCGGCTCCGCCCGCGTTAAAAAGTTTTTCCAGGATAAAAGTCCCGTTTTTTTATTTTCCCACGATAAAATGTAGCCTATGTCTTAATCCAGGACATGATCTACCCGGGTGCCAAATTTCATCGAAATCCGGTTAGCAGTTTTTGCGTGAAAGAGGAACAAACATCCAGACATCCATACATCTAGACATCCATACAAACTTTCGCGTTTATACTATTAGTAGGACAGATTTCGCCCGCGGCTCCGCCCGCGTTAAAAAGTTTTTCCAGGATTAAAGTCCCGTTTTTTATTTTCCCTGGATAAAATGTTGCCTATGTATTAATCAAGAACATGATTTACCCATGTGCCAAATTTTATCGAAATCCGGTTAGTAGTTTTTGCGTGAAAGAGTAACAAACAACCATACATCTAGACATCCATACATCTATATCCGCCCTGTGGATTGGAGGCGTTTGGAGAATTCCACCACGGTATCCCCTGCCTGTTGTAAAAGGCGACTAATAGGGGCCTCCGGGGGTCACGGGTGGGCGGAAGGGGCCGTCCACCTATTAGTCTAGCCAACTTTTGTGACCCCCGTGATGGACGGCATCGTGGCGGTTAGGCCTCACGCTGTCTTTGACGCCGAGGGCGTCCTTCGGCGTACGGGGGCTTCTGAGCCCCCCCCCCAACAGCAGGAGACGGACTGCAACAACGGTACGCGCAGGGGCGGTTGCGGACGACAACTTAGACGTGAGTCGGAAGGAGCCCGCAGCCGTCCCTAATGCGCCGAAGATGGCCACCGCGGAGTTTTGGTTGGTATACCGTGCGGTGTACATAGGTTAGGCACTCGGCCCGGCGGTCACCCAACATTTTCCATCACTCCGGGCGACACAACGTCGGGCCGTAAGGTACGGTGAACCCAACATAACCGATCAGTCGTTCCCCTTGAACACTGGGCGGTACTAATAATTCACTTTCTCCGCGTAAACAAAAAAAAATGAACTCGTTGAGACACAACCATCAACAATAGCCCACTCGCGCGTTCTAAGCCCGCGGGATAGGCAGCCTTTGTTATATTAATTCGTTGGTGGGAGAAGTGGCGGGAGGCGCCCGACGTGATGGCCCAGTGGTGGCACGCGCGTGAGCTGCACGTGGTACTGGACAGTACTTGGACATTGCAACATTCTTTTTTTAAAATATTTTTTTTTTGTAAAATAAACGTAGCCTTAGTTACTCTTTATTACATCAGATACCTGCCAATAAAAGTCCCGTCAAAATCAGTCCAGCCATTTCAGAGATTAGCCGAAACAAACAGACAGACAAAAATTGTAAAAAAGATTATTTTGGTGTATGTACCGAATATCTATACATCTTTCTATACATATCTATACATTTTTCTATACATATCTATACATTTTTCTATACATATCTATATATTTTTCTATACATCTATCTATACAGCTCGCGTGGAAAAGTTTTTGCGGGATAAAAGTCCCGCTTTATATTTTCCCGGGATAAAATGGAGCCTATGTTATTCCTTATTACGTCAGCTACCTGCCAATAAAAGTCCCGTCAAAATCGGTTCAGCCGTTTCAGAGATTAGCCGGAACAAACAGACAGACAGAAAGACAGACAGACAAAAAAATTAAAAAATGTTATTTTGGTGCATGTACCGTATATATACTCATATGCATGTAGTAAAAAACAGTTATTTAAATATTACAAACAGACACTCCAATTTTATTTATATGTATAGATGAAAACATAATTTCTATGAATAAAATTACAATGAGTAGGTAAAAAAAGCACAGTTCTCATCTCTCGCTGTATCACCTAACTCTTAATCCTGACAAACTAAAGTGCTATAGTATCGAAAACTCAAACACTTAATCGAATTCTAAACCTCAGCGAGTTCACGGCCCGAATGTTGCCATTAAGACTTTAATTGATAATGGAGCAGATGGAAAGAACTTCACTAAAGGGAAGTTAGGAAAAACTTTTTTCCATCTGTACACTGGACGAACGGAGTCATTCACTCGAACAAAGTCGCGGGAAAAAAGTAGGTCAGAAGCAAATTGATTCGAAACATCGGCGCTCGCCCCGAGCGGTTGCCGTTAATTATCTCTCTCCGGATTGCATTACGTTAAATGAAACTTCAATGATTGCTGCCGGTGGGCCATGGCTGGCGGAGCGTTCAGCCTGCGCGGTGCAAATATTATGTCACTTGATCGCCACCGCCTATGAACATTTTTCGCATTCTGCAAAGAAAATGAAGACGGGAGATACGCAGTTTAATACTACAACAATCTTACTATCTTATCTTATCTTACTTCTTATCTTACTCTTACTAATATTGTAAATGCGAAAGTTTGTGAAATTATTTAGATGTTTGTTAGAAGTAAACGCAGAAACTACTGAACCGATTTGGATGAAATTTGGCACACGGGTAGATCATTTCCAGAATTACACATAGGACATAGGCTACTCTTTGTCTTGGGAAATAATGAATATTTTTTTTCTGATGTTTTGAGTAGATGGTGCTGGCGTCGTACTGTGTTAGGGACTTTTGTAGGGGAAAGGCTTTTCAGGTTATAATAAAACTAGTGAATAATCTATTAACTAATATTAACAGTACTGTGCTAAAAAAATGAAGATCTGGGTTTTAATTAAGTTGTTTTATCCGGTAATAATGTTGAGCTAATTTCGTTACCTTTCACATTTTTTTCAAATTATTTTTAGCCCGTTTTACCGTACTTTATGTTTAGTATAAACACGCTGCATACCCAAACCGCCCCGTTGCACTCCCGCGGACCGCGGCCCTAGCCTCGACTCGCTGTGTGCGTGCGCTTTATTTTGCTTTGATTTGATGTAGAGCGGTTCTCCGGCATTCGAGCGCTTTGAAATTCTGAAAGCACATCATTTAATAATTTACATCTTAATTATTTTAGTTTCGAGTTCGTAAAAAGCTATTGATGTATGGAAACTGCAGCATCAGTATGGAACTCACAGAATTATTTATCAGTAATTTTGTCTTACTTGTACAGTGTAAGAGGCTCCTGAAGCGCTTTATTTAGCGATCCATATATTTAATTTCTAACCAGCTCAAAATGTAATTTCGTAGCCTACAATCAGCGACCAATACACATAGCACCTAGTGTAGGGAGCAAATTAATGTTTTTTTTTCTCAGGATCACCGTTTAATTTTTATTTGTATACATAACAACTTAATTCAGTCACATCTTTTTTTTTCATAAAGAAATTGTACGTTTGATAAATAAATAAATAAATAAACAATAGTAGCGCGCCTAGATTACATAACATTTTATCGAATCAAAAAGCACTCATATACATTGGGCATCTCATCGTACCTATAAAAAACGAAACAATTTTAAAATGGAGCAAGCCTAGTATATCCGCAGGGAACAGAAGCCTTCACTAAACGGCGAACAGTACTCATAGAGGGCTTTACGTGGAACGCTGTTAAAAATACTTCGCAACACAATGGGATTTTTTTATTTGTTACTAGCTTTTGCCCGCGGCTTCGCCCGCGTTTTTTAGTTTTTCCGTGATAAAAGTCCCTTTTTTTTCTACCCTTTTTTTTCTCTAGGACATGATCTACCCGTGTACCAAATTTCATCGAAATCCCTTCAGTAGTTTTTGCGTGATAAGTAACAAACATCCATACTTCCATACATACTTACAAACTTTCACGTTTATACTATCAGTAGGAGAGATTTCGGCCGCGGCTCCGCCCGCGTTAAAAAGTTATTCCGGGATAAAATTCCCATTTTTATTTTCCCGGGATAAAATGTAGCCTGTGTGTTAATACAGGACATGATCTACCCGTGTGCCAAATTTCATCGAAATCCGGTTAGTAGTTTTTGCGTGAAAGAGTAACAAACATCCATACATCCAGACATCCATACATACTTACAAACTTCCGCGTTTATAATATTAGTAGGATTATAGTAGGATAGATTTCGCCCGCGGCTCTGTCCGCGTTTAAAAGCTTTTCCGGGATAAAAGTCCCGTTTTTTATTTTCCCGGGATAATATGTAGCCTATGTGTTAATCCAGGACATGATCTACCCGTGTGCCAAATTTCATCGAAATCCGGTAAGTAGTTTTTGCGTGAAAGAGTAACAAACATCCAGACATCCATACATACTTACAAACTTTCGCGTTTATAATATTAAGTAGGATCCCAGGATAAAATGTGGCCTATGTGTTTGTTAATCCAGGACATGATCTACCCGTGTGCCAAATTTCATTGAAATCCTGTTAGTAGATTTTGCATGAAAGAGGACCAAACATCCAGACATCCATACATCCAGGCATCCATACATACTTACAAACTTTTTTTTTTAACAACTTACCAAACATACATTATTGCTAGTTTGCTAGAGAAGGGTTTCGTAACATAAATTTTCGTATTTATACTATCAGTAGGACAGATTTCGCTCGCGGCTCCGCCTGCGTTAAAAAGTTTTTTCGGGATAAAGTCCCGTTTTTTTTATTTTCCCGGGATAAAATGTAGCCTATGTGTTAATCCAGAACATAGTCTACCCGTGTGTCAAATTTCATCGAAATCCGGTTAGCAGTTTTTGCGTGAAAGAGTAACAAACATCCCTACATCCAGGCATCCATACATCCATACATACTTACAAACTTTCGAGTTTATAATATTAGTAGGATTATAGTAGGATAGATTTCGCCCGCGGCTCCGCCCGCGTTAAAAAGTTTTTCCAGGATAAAAGTCCCGTTTTTTTATTTTCCCACGATAAAATGTAGCCTATGTCTTAATCCAGGACATGATCTACCCGGGTGCCAAATTTCATCGAAATCCGGTTAGCAGTTTTTGCGTGAAAGAGGAACAAACATCCAGACATCCATACATCTAGACATCCATACAAACTTTCGCGTTTATACTATTAGTAGGACAGATTTCGCCCGCGGCTCCGCCCGCGTTAAAAAGTTTTTCCAGGATTAAAGTCCCGTTTTTTATTTTCCCTGGATAAAATGTTGCCTATGTATTAATCAAGAACATGATTTACCCATGTGCCAAATTTTATCGAAATCCGGTTAGTAGTTTTTGCGTGAAAGAGTAACAAACAACCATACATCTAGACATCCATACATCTATATCCGCCCTGTGGATTGGAGGCGTTTGGAGAATTCCACCACGGTATCCCCTGCCTGTTGTAAAAGGCGACTAATAGGGGCCTCCGGGGGTCACGGGTGGGCGGAAGGGGCCGTCCACCTATTAGTCTAGCCAACTTTTGTGACCCCCGTGATGGACGGCATCGTGGCGGTTAGGCCTCACGCTGTCTTTGACGCCGAGGGCGTCCTTCGGCGTACGGGGGCTTCTGAGCCCCCCCCCCCAACAGCAGGAGACGGACTGCAACAACGGTACGCGCAGGGGCGGTTGCGGACGACAACTTAGACGTGAGTCGGAAGGAGCCCGCAGCCGTCCCTAATGCGCCGAAGATGGCCACCGCGGAGTTTTGGTTGGTATACCGTGCGGTGTACATAGGTTAGGCACTCGGCCCGGCGGTCGCCCAACATTTTCCATCACTCCGGGCGACACAACGTCGGGCCGTAAGGTACGGTGAACCCAACATAACCGATCAGTCGTTCCCCTTGAACACTGGGCGGTACTAATAATTCACTTTCTCCGCGTAAACAAAAAAAAATGAACTCGTTGAGACACAACCATCAACAATAGCCCACTCGCGCGTTCTAAGCCCGCGGGATAGGCAGCCTTTGTTATATTAATTCGTTGGTGGGAGAAGTGGCGGGAGGCGCCCGACGTGATGGCCCAGTGGTGGCATGCGCGTGAGCTGCACGTGGTACTGGACAGTACTTGGACATTGCAACATTCTTTTTTTAAAATATTTTTTTTTTGTAAAATAAACGTAGCCTTAGTTACTCTTTATTACATCAGATACCTGCCAATAAAAGTCCCGTCAAAATCAGTCCAGCCATTTCAGAGATTAGCCGAAACAGACAGACAAAAATTGTAAAAAAGATTATTTTGGTGTATGTACCGAATATCTATACATCTTTCTATACATATCTATACATTTTTCTATACATATCTATACATTTTTCTATACATATCTATATATTTTTCTATACATCTATCTATACAGCTCGCGTGGAAAAGTTTTTGCGGGATAAAAGTCCCGCTTTATATTTTCCCGGGATAAAATGGAGCCTATGTTATTCCTTATTACGTCAGCTACCTGCCAATAAAAGTCCCGTCAAAATCGGTTCAGCCGTTTCAGAGATTAGCCGGAACAAACAGACAGACAGAAAGACAGACAGACAAAAAAATTAAAAAATGTTATTTTGGTGCATGTACCGTATATATACTCATATGCATGTAGTAAAAAACAGTTATTTAAATATTACAAACAGACACTCCAATTTTATTTATATGTATAGATGAATAAAGAACGCTCACAAAGCCTCTGCAGAGCTCGAGATTCGCCTTTTAAAGTCTTACACAATTTCTTTACTTATTCCGTTTGGGAAAATTAACGTCCAATATCATTAATCGTCTAATTCATCGACACGCTGCGTTATAACTCTAACCATAACTTGACGCAATAAATAATTCGACTACGAAATTACATTCGACACTTAGGGTCGCTTTAACCGCCTGCTGATAAATCCTACTCGGCACATAAATATATAAGCCGACCCAATAAAATGTCACACTACACACACACGTTACTATGGCCAGGGATTGAAGTCAATTTTAAGAACTAAATGAAAATTGTTTCTGCAATATACTTTTTATTATTTATTTTATTGACCCTATATCACGTAGTGGCCTAAAAATCTACGGAAAGAAAAACTCTTGTAATTAAAAGTTGTTTATGGTTTTACTGCGTGCTGTCAGCAACCGCAGAGCTCACCATAAGCCGAGTGACTTTCTCATCGCGTCATAGAGTGTATATAAAACATAAAATGATTTTATAAGATAAAGAACAAAGTTTTAATTCGAACTTATTAAGAATGTTCAAACTTGTTTGATATTAAATGAAATCTCTTTGAAAGGTAAAGTGAGCGTTGTATCATAAACCCGTGTAAGTATTCTACACAAGTCATATTATGTCTTTGCCTTCATTTAAATATCGAAATTAAAAAGTACGTCGACAAGTTTAGTTATTTAAAACTACGTTGGTATCCACAGACTGACTTTTTAAAGTTGTTTGCAATGCAATGCAATGCAACTAGCCCTGTATTATATACTGCCCACTGCTGAGCACAGGCCTCCTCTACTACTGAGAGGGGTTAAGACACCACTCTGGCCTAGTGCGGGTTGGCAGGCATCACATACCCTCGAAATTCTTAGGAAAAATTCTCAGATTTACGTATTTCCTCACGACGTTTTTTTTCACCATTAAAGCGAACGATAATTCATAAACAATACACACATAACTTCGAAAAGTCAGAAGTGTGTGCCTTGGGTTTTGAACCGCTGGACATTTAAAGTTGTTTGTGTACTGTTTATTAATTGTCATTCGCTTAAACGGTGAAGAAAAACGTCACGAGAGAACCTACAACATACCTGAAAATTTCCCAAAAGGAATTTCGAAAATATGTTACATGCTAATCCACGATAAAGTGATGGACTAAAGCCTAAACCCTCTCAGTAGGAGAGCAAGCTCGTGCCCAGCAGTGGGACAGTATATATAGGGCTGGCATTACTAATTCAATATTAACTAAGGATATTACTTGGCTGCCTCAGTGCCTTAGTTTTATTAACGCTTGACTGCAGTCCTGAAGGCTAAGTTTTATTGGATTTTTCTGCTCAGTATCAGCCGGATGTGTGAAATTTGTACCTGACATGGCGGTAGGCTCGTCTACTTTCACATCATGGGACGGAATACGCAATGTGAAAAGTGGTTGCAGTAGTTGCGCCGGTGCCTATCCCTTCGGGGATAAAAGGCGTGAGTGTATATGTGTTACATTGCTGGGCTGCTGGCAGCGTCCTTGATTGTAAAACTGGTAAGAAAAATATCCTTAATAATACCACTTAAACAAACGTGCCAGATAAAAGTAAACACCGTTGAAAATTTTGCAGCCTAGACTGTTCTGTAAAGCCATCCAAATAATCTACAAGTCTACAGAACGAGTTACAGTAAAATAAACAACTACAATATTTTGTACCATAATATCTGATAATGATTATACTTGATAACGGTTACTTAAAAAATATGCGTATTCATGGTCTAACGTAATTCATCCATTCAAGTTACGATGCCAGAGACAAAGGGTTTGAAATTACAACATCTTATACTATTAAATAAACAAAATCTAAAACTCACTACAAAGCTCTGTTCATTTCCATTACAATACCTATTAAATTAACAAGAACTACAGAAATAAGACAAACAACTGTCGAATAAAACAATTCATAAAACCAATGGTTTAAACGCAGAATCACTGGAACAAAAAGCGCGCGCACAATAGAAAAAGCGAACGGGGCGCGGCGCAGCGCGGTGGATTGCAAATACGCAGCCTTTCAATGTTGTAATATTTATTTTATTTAACGTTAGTACGCTTTTCCCTACGACTCCGCCCGCGTGTAAACGTTTTTCCGGGCTAACGCCCGAATACTCAAACGCTACTCAACCAACCAAGTTATCTGAGGCCTACTTAATTTTAGCCAGCTTCTTATTTTAAATGGCATTCTCAAACGCACTTTAAAAGATTTGATGGAAAACTCAGCCGAGGAGCAGTCATTTTGCTACAGATTATAAAAAGATTGTTTTCGATTATAATTTTAATAAATTTGATATTTATGTGTCGTTTCACGCAGTATAATTTTTAAGATGTTAAATATAAATAAATCGAATAACACAATGCGCAGTTTAAAATTGATTTACAATGTTATAATGTGTCTATTATATTTAATTTTCGTGTGTATTTTATGTACTATGTGCAGATGCTACATAGTAAAAATGGTAAGTACGTTTAAAAACCATCCTAGGTTTTTAATATGTAGGAATGGCATAATATTCATTATTAGAAATAGTTTATTAATTATTATATTCTTAACATTGATGTGATGAGCTTATATTGGCATTATATTGCCACTTGGCAGTATGTCAGGGTTGACATTAGCCGCTTTAGAAAAAAATAAACAAGTCAACAACAATAATATTTATAATTCTTATTTCAGTTTTATCATCAGAAGTAGGCATATTTACAAACATTTACAAAATATGCTAACTCAACTGCCATACTACGCACAATACGATGCACTACCGTTGGTTGTTTCCCGTGAAAAATAACCCCGATGGCCTTGGGCTATCGGTTGGATTGTTTGGTTTCTTTTTGTGTTCGGCTGGATATAATCCCGATTTTAAAGAACATAAATGAAGAACTGTTTCCTTGCTGAGTCGGAATCTTCTTTTACGATAAGTTAAGATATGATATATTTATGTGTCAAACATTAACATTAAATTATCATTATTGTATTCTTCGAAAGCGTTTAATTTCTATCGATTTCTTCCTTTGACACCATACTCCTCTTCAGACAATGATGATAATGAAGAAAAAAACGATTTATTAAATCCAAAGAGAATATAATAAGTAGTTATTACGCAATAAAATTATTAAAGATTTGAACGTAAATATTTGAGACTAGTCTGAAGCACTCTCAAATTGATCTCGATTAACAGCCATATTTGGAGGCCTTACATAGCTGTCAAACTTTAAGCAGTGTTTGTGAATACCGTTTGAATCAATAAGCGGACCTTAAACTGAGTCGTCTTAAATTTAAGGTTAGGAGATAAGTGACGTTTCAGTATACCAATTTCACCAATAACGAATGCTTAAATCCGTAAGGGCATCTCAAATATTTAAGTAGCGTTTGAGTGTTCGGGCGTAAAAGTCCTACTTTATATTTTGCCGTGATAAAATGAATTATAGCACTCAGAAGTAATGTAACTTCCTTCTACTGAAAGAATGTTCAACGTTGGGTCAGTAGTTCCAGAGTTTAGCCCCTACAAACAAACTCACTGACTTTTTAGAATAGTAGTATAAATTATTAGTCGCCTCTTGGGAATACCAGCAGTGTTTATCGTCTGTGGTCCATTATGACCCGATTTAAATTTTTAGGTTGGATAACACTTTGTGTTTCTTTAATATTTTACCTGGGATTATAGCCCCGAAAACGTTAACAGCAGTCAGCCGGACATACTAACGAAGATAAATCATGGGTATAACATTGGCCGCACAATGTCGCGCGTGAAGGTAAGAGAAGATTGTAATTATTCACACTACTTCACATATTACAAATATCACATCCTACTTATCCTCCCAAGACTTATTCAATTGTCACAGTAAGTTAAAATATCGCTAAACATGTTCTTGAAATAGAATAGGGCCTATTGATAGAAAAAAATAATTCTCACATACCTAGACGAAGTTTACAATTCAACCTTCAACTATTAAAACTGCCGCACATGCCAGGATAGAATCTCGCATACAAAACCTACCTTTTACTGAGTACAATTTAAAACTCTATTTGAAGCCGACATAGCGAGAGACTGCGACCGTGCCAGACAGACAGAGTGCCGGAGAGCCGCATGTACTGAAACGCACAATATTCAGCGGGTGCTGATTTATTTACTCTTTGTTTCTGACGCGGCGTCGTTCAATATCACGCTGTTTGGTGTTAGAGTGCACGAGTTAGCATTTAAGTCTGTAACGGTTGAACCTAAACTCTAGATATTAAGTTTTATTATATAAATACTAATTTTTGTTTGCACCTCCGCACGTGTTGAGGTAAATTCAAGATCTTTCCGCGATAAAACTGAACCACATGTTAGTTTAAGATCTATCAGTGTGCTAAATGTCATCATAGCCTAGTCAGCGGTTTCTACTTTTAATGGATATCGGCAAATTTTCTCATTTATAAGGAAAGCATTGTACATCGATCATTGTTTCTTACAAAATCAAAGTCAGTATTATTATTACACAACGCAATGCAGTTTTTGTAAAATATGACAATATATACAGGAACGTGCGACGCATGCGTATTTGGCAGATCATAGTACCAATATAACACCACTCTTTTTTTGTCGGGGGATAAAAATGACACTACGTTGTCGGCATATGCGACTTTATCCGACTAGTAGTGGATGCCGTCCACCGCATGCTTAGCGAAAAACTTACAGTAATTAGTAATAGTTTCTAGGATTTGCTTTTCAGGATAACTCGATGACCGGAGAACTACTCTCTAGTAAGACTGATACAAATCTTATGACGAGGATATTATGAATAACGGTGATCTTAATGAGTAATGACTCCATGGTTAGTTCACACATCTTAGCAAAAAATAACTAGGAACCTATATAAGAGCAGTATACGTCTCGGTAGTTCGTTCTAACCCCACGGTGTTGATGGAACATTGAAGTAATCTGCAAGCCGTGTGCAGCGATTGCGACCGCGTTGTACCCCATCCCCCCTCCACACTGAATACCCCCCTTCATACAGTATTCATCTTCACACGTGCGCCGTTCACACGGCTTTGTACCTGTAACCTGCCTAAAGTGAATTGAAGACTGAAGCTAGAGATCGCGACGCAGTAAACACATTTTGATTACAATGCATTCTGCAGGGGAGTGTTTTGCTGTTTGAAGTCGAGAAACTACTTCATTTGAGGAGTTGGAACAGCTTTTATCATTCGCTGTAGTTTCTTTAATTTTAGATAGTCACATTGCCTTACAAGAGACCTCTTCATATTGTATTTTGTTGGGTCAGTATGATTTCTGGTGGTCCAAGAAAATCTGTATTTTTCCGCCTTGCTATTATGGAATTGAAATTAGCACTAGCTGGTGGTCCGACGTGGTGGACTAAGGCCTAAAACCCTCTCCGTTGTAGAGGAGGCCCGTGCTCAGCAGTGGGCAGTATATAATACAGGGGCTGGTATGGTACTAGCTGGGTAATGATTCAGTGACACAGGAGTAACCTTTATGTGAGGAAACGGGAGAAAGATTAGACTCAAACAAATAATTATGTAACATACATATTATATTGGCATCATCTATATAAAACTCAGTAATAAGTCCTGTTTCATAAATAACCTAAAGTAAAAATGTAAAACCGCCGTATCACAGAACTCGCTTACATGAACAGCCAGCGGCCCCGCGTAGTCATGCTCGGACAAAATGAACGACAATAAGTGCTATTGGCATCGATTCGCTGCTATACTATTAAAACTTTTTAAATCGTGGAATCTTTGAATAAATCGTGAACTCGGCGCTGAAATTCATTCCACACTCTCAACCTTAGTAGTGAACATACTTAGGTTGAGACTTGAGAGTGGATCGGAAAGTATATTATACAGTCTGTTATAACAAATCATTTCATCAAGTAAGCTTAAAAAGGTGTTATGCCGACCCCACTTTATGTATTTTGTATTACATGTGGATATGGATGTGGGATCGACACATCAGATAGTTACAAAAACGTTTGGTGTAGTTTTTAGTTTTACAAGCGGTCACCTGCTTAACGTCTACCGCCTTTGATATGTACATCCGATTTATTGTATCGATTCCATGCTGTAACGACTAATGGTCGCCCAGTGGTCAATTTACGATCATCATATTTCATATCTTTGTAACACATACTACACCTACACAAATTTTATTTTCTGCAGTCCTTATCATATGAACTTTAATGATGCCAGATCTCACACTTCTCAGTCCGCGCAATGTGCTTAAATAAAAAGGGGTACAAGATTTTCCTTCACTTACGAATATTAATTAAACTTATCCGTCAACATCAAACATGTTAAGTCAGTATAAGTGGCCTAACGACAGCTGAGTAAGATGCGGGTTGACTTGCCGCTTCGAGACAAATGATTGTGGGCCGCAAGTACATGTCCCGAGTTATGTTGTGGTTTGTCCCTCGTCGTCGGACAGTGTGGCCACTCGAGCTGCAAACAGATTACACCATAAATCTATTGCGAGTTTATACGCAAGTTCATTTCACGATTAATGTGATGATGTACACTTACGCACTTAGATGAGGGGATAAATCTTGCTGATGTTAGGATGAACTTATTTCCCAATCATGATGTGATAATTATATAGACTATAACCATATAAAATAATTTTAGTCTTAATTTTAATATCAGATGTAGCAAACGTCGCGATAAAGGTAATTAATTTTCTTATGGTTTATATGTACTTCGAAGGTCACAATAAACTACCTATTGAGCAAAAAGTAAATTACTCTGCCGGCTGCTTCTATTGAAAAATAATCTACATCTGTAAGCAATAGAGTAATGAAAAATACGTTCTCTCTTCTAAAGATTTTCAGGTACCGTTACAAAATCTAAGAACGGCCAGCGTAAAAATATTTAATTAGGCACGTTTCGAAGTATACCTTTCTTATTTTATGAAACACATTTAATTAAAGGACTCTACGAAGAGAGCATCCTTTCAATTAAGAATATCCTCTTTTATTCGCGTACAAAAATATCCATTCAGGAACACTCTAATGCGCACCCTACTGAGCACTGATCTTCTGCTCATATGTCTCTCATACAACGAAATCGAATCACAAGAAACCTTATGGAAATAACATAGAGTTCAAATCAGTGTTGCAGAGTGACATGATTCAGTCGTCTTAATGAATTCTAACGGCATATGAGAGTATAGTTTACATTATTCTGTTAGCACTATCCAAGTAAAAGGACGTGATTGTGTTGGCGATGAGCCGTGTGTTGTTGGGTTGGCACCGCACACTGGCGGCGCTGCCAACACGCAGGTAACGGGTATTGGCAACAAATCTGTGTAATAATACGTGTTCTGAATGTGAAATGATAACAAACCGCTGATAATACATTATAAAATATGTGACTGCCTCGGTGGCGTAGTGGTATTACGATAGATAGGTACGACTGCAATGGCGGTTGCGGACGACAACTTAGACGTGAGTCGGAGGAAGCCCGCAGCCGTCCCTAATGCGCCGAAGATGGCCACCGCGGAGTTTTAGTTGGTATGCCGTGCGGTGTACATAGGTTAGGGACTCGGCCCGGCGGTCGCTCGACGTTTTCAATCTCTATGGGACGCTCAACGTCGGGTCGTAAGGCACGGTGAACCCAACATAACCGCTCAGTCGTTCCCCTTGAACGCTGGGCGGTAGTAATAATTCACTTTCTCCGCGTAAAAAAAGAAAAAGCTACGACTGCAATGCTGAAGTTTTGGGTTCGATCCCCGGGTATTAGATTTTTCTATACAGTGTCAGCCCGAAGTCTAGAATTTGTGCCCGATATGACGATAGGCTCGTCCCCTATCACATCATGGGATGGAATACGCACAGAGAAAAGTGGGTGCTTTAGTTGGGCCTCTGCCTTCCCCTTCGGGAATAAAAGGCGTGTGTGTATGTAACATGTGTTAGACAACTGAATGATGAAATGGGCAACGGGGTATTAAATACAAGGTATTAGTAGATAGCTTACGAAGTTTTGTTAAAACAATAGAATCCTTGCGCTATACGAGAGACTCACAACACCCGCCAAAACAATCATTCATAGTCTGTAGACAAAAACGCGAGGAAACAAGGATGTCGCGACGCGCCGCCCGCCCGGCAACACAACACGCAAGTACGCAATACTGTTGTACGGCACTCGACAATTTGAAGCGCCATTCATTAACAAAACACGCGTACGAGTTAATACATCAGAGAGCCATTCAAACCGGCTAGGCTGCTGCGTGCGCACGTAATTAAAAGCACTCCTCCCCGCCCCCACCTCATCTCATAGGTATAAAAAGCGATGTAATTAACACAACTCTTAATATAGTGGCATGAAACTAACACAGTAAAAAGTGCACTTAAAGTTAATGAGAGTTCGGTTGGAGCTGCGCTACAAGCGCGGTACGCCGCGCCACTGCAGCGCTGCACGGCGCAAGCGCTTTTTAATCACGTTACAAAGTTCCGACAGTAACTAGCTAGGAAACTGAAATTGGAAAAATAATATGCTGAGGCTGCTGTGAGGACTTTCGGTAAACTATACATCTGTGAGTAAATACGTTAGCTGGAGCTTGAAACTGCTGTACCTATATTTAATTCCAGCCATTAGAAAATAGTATTTTTGTATTTAGAACAAATACGCTGTATATGTACTGTGATGTCGGCGGCGTGTAAGGGCCTTAGTGGTATGGTAGTTAGTAACAATGTTTCGGGAGAAGTGATGAGAAGTCCTTTTGGGGTTAAAATAAAAAAGTACTTTATTCATCACGTAGGCGAACATAGTCGCACTTAGGATATGTCACGATACATTCAATTAATAATGATTATTATGAGAAATACTCGCTTATATAACTAATAGTAATCCCGGTGCATTTGTGATTGGAGTCCAGAGCACTAACACGTTGTGTAGATAGATTTTATCCGGAATCAATGTGTTGGTAATTTTTTCATCGGATATTGAGTTTCAGAGCCATCGGGCATGGCTCGTGGCGATGGAAATTCAACAAACCTGTTAGTGATATTAAAAGACACGCTCGTGGATTGTGCTTTTATTTGTTGACTTTGTTGTTATTGTTGCCCGCGGTTCTGAATGCGAGTAAATTTCAAGAAGAAATTCCTACTGTTTACTTTTAAGCACTAAAAAGCAACTTGTATGTTAGGACCTGGTCGATCTATATGCTTAATATCATACAACTAATAATGAAATACTCTGGCGGTACGCTAAAAACCTCGAAATTATATGTAATTAGGCCTCCATTAGCCAACATGCGCCTCTAACGGCCCTATATTTAATTAGAAACATTTAGTACGGGCGTAAATTATCCTTTGTAGTAATTTAAGGTAATTTAAAACAAAACCTAAACAAGAATCCGACAGTGGCTCGATCGACGTGATTAAAAAAAATAATCAATAATAACATTGAACATTGTAGATACGACCAAATTTTGCATGTAACAGTAATAAATCGTATACTATCGAAGCTAAAGTAAAAACAGTTCTAATCACCTAACCTTTGTTTAAAATCTAGATTCCGAGTTCTCTACCCGATAAATATAAGCCCTCCCCAAAGAGATAACAAAAATTTTTTGTAATGTCTCGTATTTTCCGTAAAATACTTTTACCGACGTATTTTCCCGTTATAAATAAACGTTTATCATAAAATATAAACAGCTGTACAAATAAATATAATTTGAGAAGGTGTAAGCCGCGTCTCGGCACGGAGTAATCTGCAATGCATAACTAAAAGATACATTTATGCCTTAATAATTCGTCGGCTCCGACTCGGAACAGAGCGCAGTGTTGCCAGCTACTTTAATTTTGCCCGATTTCTGAGATTATTTATTTTTTATCAGTGGCACGGCAAATTGTTTTGCATGCTCCAAAGAAAATATCAACCGTCGAGAGTTGAAAGCATACCTTGATAGTGGGCACAATAGGGAAAATGCAAAAATAATATTTATCAATATTTTGTGACTAAAATGTAAAAAAAAAATGGTCACTGCAATGTGTTCATTTAGCGGTTGCGGACGACAACTTAGACGTGAGTCGGAGGAAGCCCGCAGCCGTCCCTAATGCGCCGAAGATAGCCACCGCGGAGTTTTGGTTGGTATGCCGTGCGGTGTACATAGGTTAGGGACTCGGCCCGGCGGTCGCTCGACGTTTTCAATCTCTATGGGACGCTCAACGTCGGGTCGTAAGGCACGGTGAACCCCACATAACCGGTCAGTCGTTCCCCTTGAACACTGGGCGGTAGTAATAATTCACTTTCTCCGCGTAAACAAAAAAAACAAACGTGTTCATTTAAATTATTATTAAGTTTTAACAATAACTACTAATTGAAAGTATCGTGAAAAGGAACGTGTATAATTCATTGACTCCTCAAGCCCCGCGACGGACGCCGGTGTCCATATATTATATAGGGTTTTCCCATACATCTATATATATAAGCGGGGCTTGAAGGGTTAATCAACCTCTACTGACATTCAATCTGTAATGACAACTTGTATTAAGGTTAGAGTTGTAAAGTTAAACATTCCTTAAACGCGAAAATTGGTTTTCGAATAAAAGTGGAAGTCGGATTCATAAAAGAAGACCCCAGAAATCTACCGAAAGTATAATGTTCACATGGTTGTATTTTTTTTTGTTGAAAGTATGGCTTTCAAAAGTCACCACTACAGTGTAAATGAATCACAGTGAGACTTATTTCTATTTCATTCAGCAGCTTCTACAGCAGTAATTTCAGGTCATCAAGGTAGTGTTATGGCGACAATGCAATCGGCTATATCCAAATCAAAAGAGATAGATAATAGGGCAGTTTCCTGAGATTGTATTAGTACATTAGTTTAGATGCAACAGAAAATAATACAAGAAAGAAATTCTTATGTGAAATCAGCATCAAAATAGATTGAAAAATAAAGCAGTTATTAAATTTTTAAATATTCTTATGAGCAAAAGAGGAGGCGTGGCGGGGATATCGCGTCATCTCTTTCGCGTTATGGCCGACGGCGCTTTATGACGTCACAGCCTAGTATTATTGTTATTTGACAGCTACCCTTTTCATCAAATTTCAAAGCTCAATAATTTACTTACTATAGCGCCAATTTTGAAAGTTCTTTTTTATTAGATTTTGGAGAGCATGAATTTTTCATAATTGTATAAAAAACATAATTAGTAAATTATCCCATTGTTTAAAGTTAAAAGTCGAGTTGCTCCAGAGCATAAAGTACATAGAGAAGGTTGCCACAAAGCAACCATTATAAATGAAACGTTCGATCCTGTCAATGCGAAGATTGTGCAACTTTTTTTTTAATATACCATAGCACAAATTATATATTACGATTAAAGTCTATCTCCAGATGGATGCGCAATGTGCGTTGTTATGACTAAGTACTCGATGTTAATATAATGTCCTTTTTTATTAGTTCATAGTAACTTATACACTGGCAGTTTGAAACCGCAATATTTAGCAATAATATTGTAGTATTATATTTTTTTAATATCATCATTATCATCAGCCACACGACGTCCACTGTTGAATATAGGCCTTCTCCAATAGATTTCCAGACGGACCTGTCAAATGGGGCCGCATTCAGCGCGTACCTGCGACCTTTATCAAGTCGTCTGTCCACCTTGCAGGTGGGCGGCCGACGCTTCACTTGCCAGTATGTGTCCTCCACTCAAGAAATTTTTTGCCCCATCTACCGTCAGTTCTTCGAACTATGTGCCCTGCCCATTGCCACTTCAGCTTGCTAATCCGCTGGGCTATGTCAGTGACTTTCGTTCTTCTACGGATCTCCTCATTTCTGATTCGATCGCGTAGAGAAACATCTAGCATAGCCCAAATTTGTTAATATACCTATTCGTGACCTATTTTCTACATGAAATTTATTCAAATGAGAGCAAAAATTAAAATATTGCATCTTCCGTATTATGCTGTCCAAAAAAATATATTCTTCTCGTCCGAATTAAGCTAGCTTGTAGTACTAAGATCTAAAATCTCTCAGTACTCTACTACTGCAAATTTTAATGTATTATGTACTATCCCACTGCTGGAATAAGGCTTCAGCCTTAATAGATAATACATGTAGTATCGCGTACCCATATACCCAATAAAACTATCAGAAATTCATAACAATAGATTTTTTCCCATTCCATGCTGGCAACACTGTGCGACCCGGTGACCGGCGCGACCTGTGCTTGGACACAGCCACTTTTAATATAACTCTGGGCTATTGTTACCCGCTCCTGATTTACTTATCAGACCGCGTTTTATGGACCTCTTACATTTTACCTTATCGGCATATCTTAGTATTTTTATTATAATACTAAAATATATAATTTCATTTTCAACTTATGTTTCTAGTGACAATATTTTGCAGTAAAAGCGCTGGGGTTCTCGGTTACGTAATCATTCCGACAATTTGTCATTTGAAAAGAAAATGTTCTAAGGAATATTATGTCCAATATCGCTATTGCCAAATCCATTCTAGCTCATTGGACGAATAAATTGTGCGAGCTGTGGTGTACTAGTCACGTTTGTACTAATTAATTCCTTTGAAGACTCAGGTGGTATATTATACTATATGCATACATATACCTACAATACTATCATTACCAAAAAGGTTGGCGGAGGCGAAAGTAGTTTCTCTATAATTGTTAACGCCTTAACTTTATGTATGGGAATAAGATATCGTAGCGATAGACTTATCGTTAAGTTACGTGATTCCCATACACTTTTTCTGTTTTATATAAACGTTAACGATCGTAGAATGGTATCTTGGCTCCGTCTCTTTCTTTCTTCTTTTTCTTTCTGTATAATGAGCAGAATACAAAAATCTGATGTAACTATTATTTACCAAAAGGAATTTATTCATACTCTTTTAGTAGCGTACCGCGTTTAGGGATTTTATATCTCGATTTACATAAGTTACGTGTCTTATTTTATTTCATATCGTAGACAAATATGTGCATAAATATGGTATTCTAATAAAATGCTATAAGGCGTTTTAATATAAACAAATATTACTATTCCATTACCAACCATTCATTTAGTCTGTTATTTGCAGTAAAAAAGGTATGGTTAATATGACGTAAAATAAAATGAATCTATAGTGACTTAACCCTTAACTACCCAGTATGCGTTTGGACCAGTAGTGTCCGGCGGACACAATAAAGAGATGGAATAGAAAAACCGCGTTAAAATCCGAAAAGTATCTTTATTTAGATGTCTTACATTTGCATAAACATAAGAAATCTTTGAATATATTTATTTTACCTTTTTTATTACTTTTTTCAACCACATATTGCACAACACAATATTTTTACCGAGTGTTCAGAGCATATATTTCAGAATACTGTTAAAAAGTTCTGTATATTTTCGATGAACAAGTATCATGTAATACTTCATGTTTTTTGCTCAGAATATTGAGCAGCTCATTGATCTGTGGTAGCATCAGGTGATCCCATCATGTCTTGGATCATATGAGTACGAATCATCTTTGACACATTCAATATCAATTTATTTTTTAGAATAGCTGAAGGTATTATATGCGATGACGAGGCTTCTGTATCGTTGAAAAATTTTAGATAGAGAAGTATTATTTTGTCCTCCTAGTGTTTACTATGAGGCCATTTGTGTCTGGGATATCCTACTTCGAGGCATGTAGAATAATTACCAAAAGTATCGTTTCCGTTACTTCGAACGTACGGTTCATATGACTAGTTGGTACGCAATATTTTGACCTTGTTTTCATATCAAATAGTGGGTATAATTAACTAAAGTATGCACCATTATTATATACAGGGTCATTTTGACACTGCGTTACTATATAAAACCACATACTTATCTCATTGAAAATAACACTTTCCATCAAGTTATTTTAACCATAGATATAAAATAGAAAAAGTGTAAGTTTCAAACAAAATAAATATAAATAAAAAGTAACTTTAAGTTTACACACCCTAATGCCACTACTACTACTCTACGAGGATTCGTTGCTGGAGCAACATCATACTTTCAGTCAGAAAAACACTAACCTACACGCCATATTCGCACTAAACTACAAAATTATAAATAAACCAGGAAAGTAAAATTGAGATTTTTGGTGAAAATATTCGTTTCTCATTAATGATTTTTGGCACAATGTTAGCAAATGCGAAGATGAGTATGAGGTTTCATTTCTTAACGCAATGTCAAGATGACCCTGTATGCACTTTAGCCATTTCATAGTAAGTTCATTGATCCCTTTCCTAAAAAAGCCATGGGGGCGAGAATCAATAAACTCTCTAAAGGCTGTTTGTACTACTACATCGCAGTTGAATTTTTTCCTTGTAAAAGTTATCCAAATTCCGAAAAAAGTGTTAATCTGTTGGAGCAAGGTCTTGAGAGCACGGTGGATGTCACAGACATTCCAATTGCAGCTCCTCTAGTTTAGTGGCAGTCTGTTTTACAGTGTTTTTATGGCATTGAATAACGAGACGAGCATGCCGATCGCCTGATGGTAAGCGATACGACCACCACAAACAATAGAAACACCATCCAGCACCTTGAGTAACAAAGTACTGTGTGACATTCCACTGCGCTCGTCAACCTGACACATAAAATGTTAAGTCTCATGATGTCCAGTGGTTACACTGGCTAGCAGCCTGTGTAACCATTTTTTTTTGTTTACGCGGAGAAAGTTAATTATTACTACCGCCCAATGTTCAAGGGGAACGACTGAGCGGTTATGTTGGGTTCACTGCGCCTTACGACCCGACGTTGAGCCGCCCGGAGAAGTGGAAAACGTTGGGCGACCGCCGGGCCGAGTTCCTAACCTATGTAGACCGCACGGCATACCAACCAAAACTTCGCGATGGCTATCTTCGGCGCATTAGGGACGGCTGCGGGCTTCCTCCGACGCACGTCTCAGTTGTCGTCCGCAACCGCCCTTGTGCGTACCGCTATTGCGGTCCGTCTCCTGTTGTTGGGGGGGTCAGAAGCCCCCGCACACCGAAGGACGCCCTCGGCGTCAAAGCCGACTAAGCTATCTAGTCAACTCGGGCTTATAAGTGTACTCGGGCGAAGTGAAGGGTGTTACTCGGGCGAGCACAGCGCGGCCGTTTTACACAGTCTTTCATATAAAACTTATAATCAACTTCATCGACAGTACTAGCCACTCCAGATACTTACATGGTTTCTGCGTGTCATCCATGCCATTCAGATTTGGACCCTACACAACGAAACAGGGTGCGAGGAGCATTAATTACTGCAATACTCTCGCATAAATATTACAGTAACTGCATCATGTAATCTGAGCAGCGCACCGAGCAGAATGACTGCTTTACTGCTAACTGCGTATTTGTTATTTAGTGTAATCCCCAGATATTGTAGGTACATTTAACTTCGTGTGGAACTAGTAACTGTTAGGTCACTGTATACGTTAATTCTCTACTGGGAGTGTAGAAATTCTAGATACATATTTCATACGTATTCGTATGTGTGTATAGGTAGTACCATCGTTTTGTCTATTTCACTATTAAGTCGTTAATTTACAACCCCAATGATGTTTTGTCTCGGTAAACCACAGTTTTCTCTAGATTTGAAACCAGTAGCGATATGTCTTGTGTTCTAATTTCAAACTTTGTAGTCTCTTTTTTTTTTTTTTTTTGTTAACGGCTATACTGCCAGTAGCCTGACGCGAGTCGGCTTTTCTGACCACACCGGTCTTTAGGGTGAACGCAGAAGGCGCTCGCAACCCTTTGAACTAAGTGACCATGCTGACGGCAACCCACTAACGGGTTACGAACCTCGGCTCAGGACGGCCACTGAGAGAAGATGAGGCAGCAACGATTAGGGAGAGATTGGTTATTTAGGCGTAATCCTATTAGATTGTGTTGTCATCGGCACGCGGGCTGGAACTGCTGCTGTCGGGGGGGCGACGGGGAACGCGGCGAGGTCCTCGACGGTGAGGACGGAACTGCGGTCTTGTGGAGTGTTGGAGTTTCAAGAACTCGTTCTTACGGCGGATGGCCAGAGTGATTTCATCCTCTGAAGCGGTTAGTACGGAACGCGGCCGTCTCCATTTGGCGCGGTGGAATGGAGAAAACTTTGTAGTCAGTGTACTTAGTTTCTAAGACAAAATGTAATCTATCGTTGAGAGTTCTTGTTGCTGTTTATGAGCAGTCAAGAGTGTCTTAATCGTCTCGTTAGCCAACAGCAAGCAAGAACAACTTGAATTGCATCTTCTAAATGACTGGCGCTACTATTAAACTGACGTACACAGACTTACGCCTTTTATCCCCGGATGACATTTCGCCGTGAGTATTCCGTCCCATGACGCCATAAGAGATGAAACTCGGATGAAATAATATTCTTAATTACATTTTTCGATTCCTTCACTTCATCACTCTTATCAATATTCCCATTTCCGTGATATATGTAGTATGTAATTAGTAGCCAATCTGCGTAGAAAACCAATTAACAAACAATCCTCGCACATCCCCGGACAGTTCCGACCTCTATAACAATTCCGGATCGTATCAATTGACCTAGAAAAAGCCCCGCGTTCCCGCGAGATAACAACGAGTTAGTGTAATAGAGGCATTAGGCCGATGCTGGGCTCGGGAATTACATGTCGCTCCTACGGGACCGCGGGACGCGATCAATAGTGATGTCGACTTCTATTCAATTGACTTCATATATTGATTTCCGTACAAATACACATATATAAACACGTGTATGTGGCGTATGAGTGGAGACCGCGACTGGACAAATGTAGTGTAGGACGTCCTGCGGCCAGCTGGGATGACGAGCTGCGAAAGACTGCACGCCGATGCTGGATGCGGCAAACTGAAGACAGGGCGCTATGGCGCTCATTAGGGGAGGCCTATGTCTAGCAGTGAAAGAAGAAGAAAGAAGCAGTGGACTGATTAAGGCTGATGATGATCATGATGATGAATTACGCGTATTGACTGCTAACTCTTCCTTTTTTAACTCGTTTAAGAAATGATAAGCAGCTCATCAACAATAAAAAGGAAAGGAAAGAAAAGGTTGTACGTCCGTTGAGCGCATTTTCATAGTGTATAAGGAACAGTTACGAACTCTACGCACATTATTTAAAACGATTGGAAGCCGCCTGTTTTAAATACGGATACTTTCTGCCCATCCTCAACAAAATAATATTATATAGGTATGTAAAAGTACCTACACAGCTCCCAATCACAAAGCGTTCACCGCGCGACTTAGTTCCGTTTGAAGTACGTCATCAGCCTCATTAAAAATCGTCGTGGGCAGCGTCCTTAGCCCGGTCTTTATTGAATTAACTGTGAGTGGATCTTGGTGGATCAAATGTCGAATTCAGTTAAGGGTCAATTAATACACATGGCATACGTAATCATGGAGTCGGGGGATCCCTTTTTGATGAGATTTACAAACTTTTGTGAGTAGAGAAACGCTGTACCTATTATTTTCTTGAGGGTGAATGTGCCGGTTCACCCCTATCAGTCTTGGGGATAAAGAAATTTGTGGTGAAAAGGAATAATTGTGTTTAAGGTTTTGAACTTCCTTATCTTCTCACCCTTCAGCATCTTTATCTTTTTCCAAAGGCTGACAATGCAGTGAATACTTAATAGATCCTGTTAGTATTCTCATTTTATAATGTACTTACCATAATATATTTTTTCTACACTATCGACAATTAGAATCAATGCAGAAAACTAATTTACGCGTTCAGTTACGCCATCTACGTAATAGTACTGACATTGGTCGTCCATCGCTCTTGAAACTCTATAAGATTCCGAATATATATGTTGAAATAAGTCCCCAGGCCGACATAATCGGTCGTTTTACGCACGCCTGTTGAGCCGGGGCTCTTCGAATTGATTTGGGATTCGCCTAGACTTTCACGTTTTAGTAAAACATATTTATCATTGTGATAAGAAAACCCTGTTTTTATTCAACTGAATGACAAGACTTTTAGGTCGTTAACCTTACAGTAACTCTATCTAGAACTTTACAATACAAAATAATAAACATTTATTCCACACGATGCCATAAAAGCAAAATACACAGGATAGTAAATTACAAGATAGCAACAAAGAACTTTAACAATAAAACAGCGCGGTAAAATAACTTCTATTCAATAAAATTCTTGGCGCTAACTGGCTGACAGAAAACGCATAGTTAAACAATGAACTTTTGCACGAGTCTCTGTAATAAAATAATAATAATAATATAGAACCGAATGCGTCATACCTACCGCCATTATTTCTGCTGATGGGATTATTTTAATTTTATGAAACTGTGTTATGAACTGTCTTTTCAACCAGGCCGATATTAAATGCAATATACTCATTAATTACAGTAGCTACAATAATATCGTCCACTAATAGTCAAGTTTGATTTATAGACAGGCTATTGCGAACAACCTAACAAAAAAATGTAAATAAAGCAAAACAATGAAAAAGGAAGAATATAACTGATATAAGACTATTTATTTAATAAAAGAAATTGGCATAATAAAGAAGCCATAATACAGCAACTCGGGAAAGAATTGCTCAACAAAAGACATTTCAATATTAATATCTTATTGAAGAAGTTTGCTCGTACCTTTGTTATGAAAAGAGCTGCGAGAATTGTAAAATTCAAACTGAGCGTTCAAGTTGGACGTCTCGCAAATATTTGTTCTGATTAAGGAACGGCGCGACCTACAGCCTAATATTCAGTTGAAGCTATTTGATGCGCCTCACTTGCTCTTCAACTTTAGCGACATTCTTATAATATCTACTATCATACTAGTTGCGACCAAAGATAAATTATTTATAGATTGGGCAACTTGTCGATTTATCGATGACGTCGAGATAGTCCGCTGCCTTAATTGCCAACAATACGGGCATGTGCATAAGTTCTGCACTATCAAGACACCAACTTGTGCCGTATGTGCCGAAGCGCATGAGACCAAGGTTTGCCCAAACAGAGAAAATCGTGATTTTAAGGCCGTATGCGCAACTTGCAAACGCTTTAAGAAACCTCACGACCATCGTTGTGGATCTCAGGATTGTCCATCGTATAAACACAAGTTAGAAACCCTCATTCTTTCAACTCATTATTAAATAAATTTAAAATGGATAACTTTACTATAGGACAGTTAAATCTCCATAATGATAGGGTGGCGACGTCGGAGCTAGATACGTTAGTCCGCGAATATAAACTCGACATTGTACTTGTACAGGAGCAATACCAACACGCTCAACTTCGTAGCAGGGTCGTACAGCTTGATAGCAACTCACGAGCTGGCATTTATATATCGAGTTCAAATTTTACTATCACCTCAGTGCGTAATCTTATGACGTCACACTGTGCAGTCGCGGAGGTTTCAAATCCGAGCTGTAAGGTTTATGTAGTGAGCTGTTATTTCCAATACTCAGACCCCGTAGGACCACACATTCACCATCTCCGCCATGTCTTACGGTCGCTTGCAGGCCGTAAAGTCATTATAGGCGCTGACGTTAACGCGTCATCTACTCTCTGGTATGGCAAATATCGTTCCACCGATACCGATCGGCGTTGCGCTGTCGAAGATTTTATCGCAGAGATGAATCTTATTATCCACAATACCCCCGAAGCACCACCAACGTACTGCAGCCCTACGGGCGAGTCTTCTATTGACGTCACACTTTCTAGTGGAGACGTTCGACTTGATAGATGGCGCGTCCTACCGGATGCGTCATGTAGTGACCATCGCCTGATTGTGTACGAATTCTTGCCTAGATTGACGCAAGATATACATAACAACTTTGATTTTAGATATAAAACTAAAGGGGCAAACTGGGACTTTTTCAGCTCTTTATTTGCTAAACATGCCAGGGACTTCACTCGCAATGATCTGTCACCTGAAACGTGTGCCGAAATTATGTCGGACACTTTCACCTACTGTGCGGATGTTGCTATCGGCCGAGGTTCCATCACTAACACTCGTAGATGTGATTGGTGGAATGATTACTTAGTCCACCTACGGCGAATTTTTCGCAGGGCGCGCAGGAGATTTAATGAGCTTAAAAAGCGTCGTGACACTAGTGAAGTATTTACATCTGCTTTTAATGCACTTAAAATTGCCAGGTCACATTATAGAGCTGCAGTACAACAATCAAAAGGTAATTTATTGCGTAAAATTGCCGCGCGTTTGGATAAAGAGGGCCCGTGGTCTCCTTTATATCATGAGTTTAAAGCAAATAAGTCAATTCATCTGGCTTACATTGATAACATTAAAATTAATAATAGCTATACGACTGGTATTGAGGAGACCACGGAAGCTCTATTAAATTCTCTAATACCCGATGACACTGTTAACGACAGCGAGTATCACAATCAAATTAGAATGTGGGCCGCGGAAATTCCAAACTCTCCTGTCTCAAACCTCGTAACGTTTGATGAATTTATTAGCATCGTTAGATCTTTACCGCTAAACAAAGCCTCCGGTGAGGATAAAGTATCCAACAAGATGATTAAGGAAGCGTGTAAATCATCCGGTGAGGCGTTACTAACTGTCTTTAACCGATGTATTGCTGAAGGTATATTTCCGCGAATATGGCGTTCCGGTTTCATCCAAATAATACCTAAAAGTGGCGATAAGTCTCCCGAGGACCCCAAGTCATATAGACCTATAACGCTGTTACCGTCTCTAGGTAAACTTTTAGAACGTCTTATCGTCCCTCGTCTGTTACCGGGCGGACCAGTTTTCCACAAAAATCAATTCGGCTTTACAATAGGTAGGTCGACTACTGACGCGGCTATATCGGTTAGAAGAACGGTGAGTACTTCGGAACATAAATATGTACTCGGTATCTTCCTAGACATCTCTGGTGCCTTCGATAATGCTTGGTGGCCTATGATACTTCTCAAGTTAAAAATACGAGGTTGCTATAGGAATATATATTCCCTTATTTACACATACTTCTCGTACGGAACAACTAAACTGAAACTTGGCCACCACGCCGTGTCGAAGCCGCTGACGATGGGATGTCCACAAGGTTCGGTTGTAGGTCCTTATTTATGGAATTTGGGCTTCGATGATTTTCTTTCGTTTCCTTTACCTGTGGGGTGCACTTTGACCGGATATGCGGATGACGGACTATTACTCATAGAGTCAAATAGTAGATCGGGGCTAGAAAGCTTGGCGGAGACGTCTTTACAATTGATATCTGAATGGGGTGTAAGAAACCGCCTTACCTTTGCACCGCAGAAAACGTTCCAATTGCTTTTAAAAGGAATATTAAAATCAACGCCACGAATTAAATTTAATAACGTCACTGTCAAGAGAAAAGAATCGGTTTGTTATTTAGGGTTAATCTTAGAGAGAAATTTTTCTTTTGTGGAACATATAAGAAACGTTGGAGAAAAATCAAAAGGGAACTTTTACGCTTTGACAAGAGTATCGACTTCTACGTGGGGACTATCTTTCACTACACTCAAAGTCATTTATGGAGCGACTTACTTAGCATGTATTACATACGGATCACCTGTATGGGCCGATAGGGCTACTATCGGTGCTGTGCGCAGAAAACTGCTCCAGAGTCAACGTCTGGCGTTGATATTCTTGTGTAAGGCGTATAGAACTGTTAGTACGGAAGCTTTGCCTGTCCTTGCGGGCGTACTTCCAGTCGATTTAGAGGTACAGCGTCGTGCCGCTATGTATTACTCCACCAGAGAGGATATGGACAAACGGTTTCTTACGTCACGTGAGCTCTTAAGAACCAACAGATTATTTAAACCGCACACTGATGTACACAATGAGCTTTTAAACGAATGGCAATATAGATGGGACGTATCCTCGAAAGGGCGTCATTTATATAAATACTTTCCATGCGTTCGCGATCGCCTAAATAAAACTTGGCTAGAAATTGATCATTGTGTATCGCAATTTCTTACCGGCCACGGTAATTTTAAGGGCAAACTATTTTCATTTAGGTTGGTTGACTCTCCTGTGTGCCCATGCTCTACACCTGGTTACGTGTATGAACAGTCTGCACATCACGTACTTTGGGAGTGTGGTCTTTGGCATGATGAGCGCAACATCATGCTGGATAGTATGCAAGTAACATCTGGGGTTGTATACTACATGGACCTTGTGGAGACTAGACGGAATTTCCGTGCTTTCCGGCGTTTTTGCCATACCTATTATTGGAATCAAATTTGACAGCTCATATGATAGGACCCTTTCATTGAATTTTGTCCGTGGTGCTTTACAACTGGCTTTTCTAGTTGTAAACGTCTCTAAACTTGAGGTTAGAATACGTCCTTAGTTCATTATTTTTGTCTGCCGCTTTGCTATGGAGGGAAGTGGACAATTAATATTTCCAACTCCTCCCTATCTTTCTTTTTGATTAATTTCGTTGCGGGTTACAGACATATTTATTAGTGTTCCCTGAGACTCGCCGAGCTTCACCGCTCGGTGTCATAAAATGCGTGCCACTGCTGATCCTGGCTTACAGGAGTTGCAGTGGCGGGTGTGAGGGCGGGATAGTCTCGTATCATATTAGTTGGTTACTTGAAGAAGTAGATAATTAATATTTCCAATTCCTTCCTATCTCTCTATTTGAAGGACAGATTAGTGTTCCCTAAGACTCGCCGAGTGTAGAGCTAGTTGTTATATGGGAGTCTGAGCTCTAACTTGTTAAAATAAAACTCCAAAGATGGCACCGTATAAGTTTGTATTTCAAAGCTTCGCAGTACGGCAGCGTACTTAGATGGTAATAGTTTTTTTTTTGTTTTTTTTTATTTAAGGACCTCTAACGAAGAATACACGACTTATAATAAAAACAATGATGTAGCATTTTCACAATTTACAGTGTGACGTGCTTCTTCAATTATAAGAGACCACAGCATGCAAATTTGAGCACTTGTACATCGGCAAAAGATGGAATATAACATCTTATGTGACAATATGTGGTTAGTGAGCGTGATTAATTATAACTTATGTTAATTTATTTTATATTATTTTAATAGTTACAAATTAATAGACGTACTGAATAAAAAAAGGCACGCGTCGCTTTCATATGGGAGGCATGGTGTGACACAGCGTTCACGCACAACGTACGTGCACTTAGATAGCTGCACAAGTGTACAACAAGCTTCACCACTCGGTGTCATAAAATGGCTACTACTGCTGATCCTGACGTACAGGAGTGGCAGTGGTGAGTGTGAGAACGGAATATTCTGCACCATGATAGTTTTATAACGGCGAAACTTTGTGCAGATGTTCGGATATTAAATTTTAAAGTTTAATTTCTAAAACAATTTTATATTAAACTAGCTTTTTAATTAAAAAGTTATTTCGGGATAAAAATCCCCCTTTATATTTTTTTGGGTTAGCTTATAGCACTCATAGCTTTGATTCTTATTAGTGAAAGAATTTTCAAAATAGGTTCAGTAGTTCCAGAGGTTATCTCCTACAAACACACTCACAAACTTATCCTCTTTCTAATATTATATTAAATTGGGTTCGGAATGGGACGGAATAATGGCGAAAAGTGGGTGCACTATGTACTTATTTTTAGGCGGATGTTCTTTTTTTAACATGGGGAAATCTATTTTCGGATTTCAGCCGGACTCACCGATCGAAACAGTCGTACCGACTGAAACTCCGTCATTCTACTCTCTCTCCCTTATATCGAAGGTCGCGGGGTACGCATGAGCATGCAAGGCGGGTGATCTCCTGGTAAAATGTAGTACTATAATTATTAATATAGTTCAAGAAAAAAACTTACATCGCTAAATCGGTTCGTACAATCGTCAGCACTATCCATATTAACAAGTTTAAAACTAACCGTTTTTCAACCCGTACACTCGAACTAAATTAATAATACGTACCTCGGACATTCGCGGATAATTCAACATGTAACTACCTAAATAGAAACTCGTCATTTTCAAAGCACTAACCCACTTCCAACAAATAAGAAGCGAGTGTAGCGAGGCGGAAGTGGAGCACAAAAGCGCGCCTCAACGCTGCCCGCGCACCCGCCGCGCCGCGCCGCGCCGCCGTCACGGTGACCTACGTATACTTATTATTATTACATATAGCCCTGGCAGTACATCCTCTAGATCGACTATAAAAACGTCTGTGGTTAAGTACACATCTATCTATTAAATTTGAATATTTGAATTTGTATTCCGAAAGTTTAAAAAGTTCTTCGTTTTGCAACATAACGGGAAATCAACACTGGGTTATTATAATATACACATTTGGCTTTAAGATGATTGACCAGGAAAGACAGGGCAAGTATATCAAAATTACTAGCCAACTACATCGAGGGAATACTATCACTACAGCCACAGCGCCGATAAGTGTACCCACACCCTTTACCAGCTGCAGAGTTGTAGCGTCTGGAGCCTCGCTCATTCAAACCGTCGCGGCTCGAGTGCTATCCACTCACCATCACTTGTTTAGTGTTTACTTTGTTCTGAAACACGGCTGCGGAGCTGCTCAAATTAAAATTTAGTTTGTACAGCCGGGTAACTTATTGAATTATAAGATACACTTAATTCAGTCTGGTTAAATCGATATGCCACAAAACCTGTTTGTCGTGTTTACAGCTCTTTAATCAGTTTCATTTACTAAATTAGAATGGTGTACTAGGAAGGCATATCTCTCAGAGGATTTTGTATATTTAACTCAAATTAAATGGACTGCAAAATGTATGTAATCGATTATCGCAGGTTTGCGAGTGGTAGAACTACAATGTAGACAGCTTTATGTGCGACGTATTAGCCAATTACTTACAAATTTACAACAAGTAATATAATAATATTATGCTCTTACGTTTCGTAGAGTCACGGAAATTCTTGTGCCCCAAAAATACATATTCATATTATTTTACAGTTTATTAGTTGTTTTTGAAGTGTAATTATTATATACAGTCAAAAAAGGACATATTTTTGTCAAAATACATATTTTTAAAATGGTGAATTAATTAAATTTTAATTATAATAATATTGTAATTAAAATTAAAGTTAAAAGTAGCTCAGCGGGCTATGGAGAGACCTATGCTCGGAGTTTCTCTGAAGGATAGGATTCGCAACGAATACATCTGATAGAGAACCAAAGTTATCGACATAGCTCAAAGAATTAGCAAGCTGAAGTGGCAGTGGGCTGGCCATATCTCGCGAAGAACCGACAACCGCTGGGGTAAACGTGTTCAGTGGAGACCGCGACTGGGATAACGTAGTGTAGGACGCCATCCGGCTAGGTGGGATGACGATCTGGGAAAGACTGCAGGCCGATGCTGTATGCGGCAAGCTGAAGACAGGGAGGCCTATGTTCAGCAGTGGACTGATAAAGGCTGATGATGATGAATATTACAAAATTTATAACAAAAATATTACCATCACATCACGGTATGTCCTCTGTTGTTATTAAGCGCAAAAGACATGTCCAAAAACGAGCAAAGAGTTATAACCAAGACAGTTTATATATACTTCATATTAATTAAATAGAACTCTTAAAAAAATAAGCCTCATACAATAAATCATTTAATTTTAAAAATCTCCGATTCCGAGATTTATGTAATTTTATTTTGCTTAACAATTACACTTAATATAAACGTTTCTAAAAAGTTAATCAAAATGGAAGGGTCTTAAATATTTTTTAATGGATCCAAGATTCATATTTTGCCCCCTTTAATATGCCTAAAGTTTGAGCCTGGTTCAATTTTGAGGCCCAGTACCCATACAAAAGCGGACAACTCCTTTCTGAACCAATCTAGATTCCACTAAACCTAAACTAGTCTTCACAACTATCTTGATTCTGAACATTGTTTTATTAATAAAGCTACATCAATGTAACAGAAATATACAATTCGGCCCTCGACATCCACACAAACCCACTCGTATACTAATAGCTACCACCAACACGCTGAAACTTTCATGGGTTATGAAACAGCGTGTTTATTGTGTCACTAGATGGTAATGTGGGTTCCTGTCCCGTGGTAGCGCTGACTCCTGCGAGATTTTCGGATAATAGGTGTTAATGAAGCTGCCGTTATCCGCAGCTACCGTTTGCTAAACAGGCTAGCCGCAAACGTGCTCAGTGCGCGATAACCGAGTCCCAGCCCGTCGCAGCCCGTGCCCGGCGCACTCCACTACGCTGTAATCGTACACGGATACGCTTCATGCAAATTGCCGAACAAACGATTAACAGAGTTACATATAAAATATTTAGGAATATAGAATAGAATCTACAAATATTTAGGAAGCAATATTCAATATGAATATTGAAAAATATAGGCAAATCTAGGTAAGTTTTATATTATAAGGTACCTATTACAGAAATCTATTAATGATAGTTGCTATTGTTTTATTTATTTATTTATTTATTAAATAACACACCAGTGACACATGCATCAAAAAATCACAAATAATAAGTAGTAATAAAAATTCTGGTACATATGGCTATTAAAGGTATGCACAGCATTCTCATATAAGTAACATCTAGATAAAATTACAAATTAAAATTACAAATTAGAATTACAAATTAAAATTACAAATTATAATTACAATATAAAATCAAAACTTGAAAATACCACAATAAAACACAACATAGCAACACAACATAAAAATTAACTTATAGTAAATATGAATTATAATAAAAATTAAAGTTTAAAAAATATATATTTAAAAAACAAACAAATATCCAGGTATACAAAATATAACTTATGGACTCTAATCAACTTTAATCAACTTTGATCAACTTTGTCAAGCAAGTGTTTCAGCGCTTCCCTTCTGAACTCGGAGAGTGATGAACCGAATATGTCCAAATCAGGAGATTTAACGTTAAGAGCATTATACTCGCTGCACATTCTTACAATTGGTGAATTGAATCCAGTATTAGTACGTGCGCGTGGTATATAAAAGGTTCTTGTAATAGGTTGTCTAGGTAATTGACGTGGAACATTTAGGCTGAGTTTACTAGGGATGTCACTGTGATTACTTATGTTATTTAATAATTTGTAAAGGAAAACTAGGTCATTAATTTTACGGCGATTACTTAATGTGTTCATTTTAAAAAAAGCTAAACGTGATCCATAGCAGCTGCGATGACTTATTCCGGGAGAATGGAATGCTAGGTGCCTTGTAAAGGCTCGTTGAATATTTTCTACACGCTGAGATACTATACTATAAAAAGGATTCCAAATTATACTGCCATATTCCAACTGACTACGTACAATCGCATTATATATCACAATTTTAGTTTTTATGTTTTTGAAGAACGTAGTGTTACGTTTTATAAAGCCAAGCATTCGTGCAGCCTTCTTAATTATCGAGTCCACGTGGGAAGTAAAACGTAGTTCGCTATCAATAATCACGCCGAGATCTTTAATTTCGTTAACTGTAACTAATTGCGTATCCTGTATTCTATAATATGATTGAATAGGGCATTTCTTTTTTGTAAACTTTATATGATAGCATTTGGTAGGATTAAGTTCCATGAAATTGCATTTGCATTGTTACGCGCTGGGGTTCGATATAAACAATTAAAATGCCGATATTGTGATAAAACACTAATAAGGACTTTATTAGTACTAGAACACTACTAAACTAATACAAACACTGCACTAGATACAGTTATAATTGAACACTCAAACACACTTGTTAAAATCACTCACTATACGTTCAAAGGCAATCCACAATATTCGCCCCGAAATCGCTTGGAGTTATCGCTCGTAGTCCGCTTGTCGCTCGCTCTTTTATACAAGATTGAATGCCCGGGGCTTTTTTTTTTTTGTCCCTGACATTACTCTTTCTAGCCTGACGAGGGTCGGCTTATGAAAGAACACCGGTCTTTTGAGAGAGTCAGAACGCCCGGCGGCGGTCGCGCTCCGCCTTTTATACTCGTCCGCCGGTACCGTCGTGGTTTGTGGAACGTTCTAGAAAGATCCAGAATATTCGGGAACACTCGTAAATTAAGGTCAGTGATTGCGTTTCCACGACATTCTGGAGACATCGAGACCTTTCTAGAACGTTCCGTCGCCGAACCTTCCACAGTCAGATAGTCCGCTGCTCGCCAACAGATGGCGCCGCTTATCGGTGAGTACTAGCGCGCGTAATACTATAATAATTAATAGAAAAAAGTGGATAAATACAAATACCAAAAAAATAATTTACTAGTATTAGACAATTGCTTTTCAAATATTTCCCTTTTAATACATATAACAAATTGTTAACTATAAATTCCACACAAACAAAGCAACGTTTAGTAACATAATAAATGTAAATATACACCATTAAACGCTTCCCTCTAATAACAGCCCGGAATATTTTCTGGTCAACAAACTTTCCATTACAGTAAAGTTCCTCCCTAAACTAACAATTCTACCGTAATAAATAAATTAAATGCTATTCCCAGTACACAGTATCGTTGGAGAGTTTCTCATTTCTGGGAGGGAGCCGCCCCCCTAATTAGTTTTTTCCCGAGGGACGCTTAAAGTTCCTCCGTTGAAATTGAAGCGAAACACGCCCGAAGTTGTACGACGCTACTTCACTATAAGCACTTTGTACTAGTTTCTTATAAAGGTAGTGGGTTGGTATAGTTTTAATCAACTGTCTGAAGGGTTTTAAATCTGTTCTTGATTTGGCTAGTCTCTGTGACAGTGTTTTACCCAGTGGGTTCTTGAAATCCCCTCGTAAAGCTTACAAAGGGATCGACAGAACGCTTTTCAATAAACACAAATTTACTATGACGCATATTTAAAAGAAACAAATTAGATTTATAACTCTGCCACTTTATGTCAGCAGTTCATATATCAAACTGTTTTTTTTTATTTTCAGCTACTAAGTTATTTATTGTAAAAAGTTTGCGAATATATGCCTTCATTTGCCCTTATCTCAGTTAGATAAGCGCATAACTTAGAAGTCAGATCGACCGAGTGTGTATGATTTATGGGGCAACTAAAATGGTAATCTCGGTTGTGTGAGGATATTTATTTAAATATTTTTTTCATTAGGTATATGTGATATCTAATCAACTCCCGCCTATCAAGCTGGTAGCGTAGCGACTCAGAGTAAGAAACTGGTGAGCCTTTGGATTTAATTACACTAGGCTAGGGAATAAAACTGTCAAAAATATGAAAAAATAATATGTATATCGTGACGATAGCCTAGTTGGGAATGGAACGGTCTGCCGAGACAATGTCCGGAGGTTCAAAACCCAAGGCACACACCTCTGACTTTTCAAAGTTATTGAAAAGTCAGAGGTGTGTGCCTTGGGTTTTTGTTGTAAGTGTTTGTTTATGAATAATTATCGTTCGCTTTAACGGTGAAGGAAAACATCGTGAGGAAACCTGCATACCTGAGAAGTTCCTTATAAGAATTTCGAAGGTATATGAAGTCTACCAACCCGCACTAGGCCAGCGTGGTGGACTAAGGCCTAAACCCTCTCAGTAGTAGAGGAGGCCCGTGCGCAGCAGTGGGACAGTATATAATACAGGGCTGGTATTATTTATTTTATGTAATCGTATTTTGTGCCATGTGGGATGCCAGAAAAGGTAATGCTAATAAATGTAACGCGGGAAAAAATGCACCACAACCACAAATGAAATTATATTTCCTTGATTACTGGCTACGAGCTTGATTTGAAGCTATTCCGCCAATGCCACGTTGTTGCAGAATGCAAAATTCGTTAAATTACTTTACGTTGGAGAGTTTGTTGAGTGGGAGAAGATCAACGAAGGAGATTGAGGGTATAAACTTATATTTCTCAACCAAAACAAAAAATAGCCATAAATAAAGTAACAATCCTACTCAAATCTGGCATTTACATTCAGTCTAATGTCGAGTCGGTTCGAGAGTATTCAATTTCACATTATACTCGAGGAACCTCGGCCGGAGGATCACAGACGTCACCGCCAGCCGCGCAGCAGACGGGTCCGGAATGAATGATGTATTTAACGAAAATATAAATACTTTATACCACAGCTCGAACGCCAATGGCGCTACGCAGACGCTATCCGTTATTCTACTTGACGCTCGGCACAAAATTTAATTAAAATTTACTTGATTCAACAAAATTGCCAAACTTATTTACATTGCACTTGTTGACAGTCGATTGAACTAAGCAATCTCCGCCCGGATAGCGACCACCGTACTCAAGGTATTATATTCGCTATAATGACCTACGTTCATGTGTCGAGTTCCGGGAGCAACTTGTGTATATCCGGTTGAAACAGGCCGACATAATTGTGTTGACTCTCGAATGACAATCACCTCTCGTCAGTGAACACTCTGCCTGAACCCCACTACAATTAACATCAGGTGCAGTGGAAATTAGCTATGTAATACGTCAACTGACGGTTAATATTTGCTAAAACATCCTGACATGTAGGTCCTTGATGTACGAGACACTTGCTGCACGGAAGTATGTTAACTAAAGTAGGTTAGACGAAAGAAATATTAATAAAGCTATAATTCAGAACATTGTTTTTACTACCTTGTGATTTCAACCGGAGAGAAAATATTGGACTCTGAAATAGTAACATAAAATAAAAAAAGTTATCAGGGCAGCAACTCGAGTTCATCTCGAGTTCACACATAACCGTCACGGTTATCGAGTAAGTAAATTATGTGCGGGAGTTAAGCCCAGATTTATTTTTTCCTTAATATAATGGCAGCACATTTGGGTTACGAACCGAGGAATTAGGCTTTAGTTTCCAGTTCGTGACCGATACTGTAAAAAAATATATCTTTAGTTTTGCGTCTTCTTGATCGATAACACGAACTCAAACAATGCAAATGTCAGGTATTAAGATTTTAACACAACCGGGATTTTTGTTTAAAATATTCGTTATTCATGTATGATTTTGGCACAGTGTGAGCTGAGGTAACGACGAGTTTCATTTATTAAAGCAATATTAAAATGACGCTGATATTTTGTTACTTGTAGGTAGTATAGACAATAACATAAATCACAGCGATCAGCCACGACGTCGATCTGATAAAGAGAAACAATGTGTCGGCCACTCATTTCCAGGGCGTCGCAACGCGGGCAGCGATTGATTTAGGTGACGTACGGCCGCGCTATCTGCCTGACGTCACATCACTCGACGCTGCGGCCCATGCCACAACGTGACGCGACTCCACGTCCGTCCATCGCTGATATCGCGTTTTTCAATATTCCTTCTGATTTAAAATAGGTGTTGAGATATTCGGGACAACTTACCAGGAAAATTGATTCAAAATATTTGATATGTTATGACATGTAAGGTGAATGAAGTAATATGAAACGCCATGCAATGCAATCAGCCCTGTATTCTATTCTGCCCACTGCTGAGCACGGGCCTCCTCTACTACTGAAAGGGGTGACGGCTTAGGCCTTAGTCCACCATGCTGGCCTAGTGCGGGGTGGACTTCACATATCCACGAAATTCTTATCAAGAATTCTCAGGTTTCCTCACAACGTTTTCTTCACCGAACGATAATTATTATTGATAAATAATATACACGTAACTTGGAAAAGTCAGAGATATGTGCTTTGGTTTTTGAACCTGAGACATTGTCTCGGCAGATCGTTCTATTCCCAACTAAGCTATCGTCCGCTTCTAATACGAAATATTAACACACACGCACTCCCGCATTTTATAAGAGGCAGTGGGCAGACGCGCATCTAGTTCACCCACTTTTCGCCGTGCGTGTTTCGTCTCATTATGTGATGGAGCGAACTGATCGCCATATCGGGCGTAAATTCTAGACGCCGGGCTCATACTGAATAGAAACACCCAATATCACATTGCTCGACCCGGGGATCGAACCCTAGACCTCAGAGCATTGCAGTCGTACTGTAAAACAACTACGCCACCGAGGCAGTCAAATAAATATGAAATGTTAAGCCTAATTTAATCGTACATATGCACAAAAAGTAAATGAACAATAAGCACTATTTGTACGCACAGCCTCACCCGTTAGGCAAAATGTATTCTACTCTACACAAAAATGTAATCGGAGCGAATAACGTTAAAATATTAATATTGTTTTTCCAATATACGTTATATGCTTTTATAGCGTTTCGCAGGCGCGGCGTCCAGGCGGTCGACTAGCCGGCGTTCCTTCCACTCCACTGCACAAATAACACCGCACTCTCCGCAGTCGTTTCTCAGCGGAATTCATATTAATCGTTCCACACAAAATGCATTTTGCCCATTAAACGTTTGTTTTGCGGGCGCGCTAAATGCGGAATTATGCAAAATTTCACCGGCGATATTTCTCTCGGCACAAAAGCTGAAATCTTTTCAACCGTTGTGAGCGGAGGGTGATAGATTGTGTCGTCACGGGGCTCGCGTGCTCCCAGACTCGGTGACGCGATACTCACGCTCGCTTAGATCGCAGTCAGGCCGAACGACTCACTTACTGTCTTGGGGAGATTTATTCAGGGTTTAGATGTTTTTATAATAACATGCTAGAAAAGCGTCCTATTTAGTAAAGTTTTTATAAAAGTAGAAACCCGAGTGGTCAGCATCAGATAGTACTAAATAAATTTTAACTGACTTCAAAAAGGAGGTTCTGTATTCAATCCGTGTATATGTATGTGTGTTTGTATGGCCGCGTGTTTCTCAAAAACTGCTGATCCGATTTGAATGAGGTTTTCGATATTGAAATGTATATTTTTCAGAGAAGGTTTTAATACATAATTTATGAAGATCTAATGAAGATCTTCGGAGATACACAATGGAACTCTTCAATAACTAACAGCAGATGACTCGCGAATGCTGAAATCGTATATCTATGATGTATTGTTTACACCATTCCATAATTAACTAACAAAAAAGCAATAAATAAAAACTTTTTAACTAAAAATAAACCGACTCCAAAATACTGCAAACCAAAAAATAATTCAACTTGATATTCGCTTAGTATATACGTATATTTGGAGTCGATGCCTAATTTTAATTGCCAGCTAAGCCAAGGAAATACAAGATCAAATATACGAAAAAACATTGATCAATTTAAATTAGGCACCGACTCCAAATATCAGTTATAATCAGTTTGTGTCGTGACGTTTTGACGGGTGGACGTCACTCATATTAAATCATGTCATCGAAGTTATTAAAGTGTGCTAATTGCAATATAGTAATATGTGAGGTTTTCGCATTTATACAGAACAAATTGGATGTTATGGATGAAGAAAGTCTCGTCCGGATATGTGAAAGTGCATTCAGTGCCGAAGATATTGAATCGGCGAAGTTGTTAGTCTTCCAGTCTCTGCAAAAAAGTGTCACTGTGAGAAAGAGGCAAGGTAAAACACAGCGCAACTTGGATGATGTTATCACGCTCCTAAAGGGGACTGATCCTGAAAAAATACCGATTTTTGTAGCAAAGGATCTAGAAAAACTACCTCCGGTCACATTTGATCATATTGATGTGACATCGCTATTGAAAAAGTTGATTGTGATGCAGTCTTCCATTGAGGATTTTCGTCAAAATTACGTTTCGAAAAAAGATCTTACAGATTTTTTGTCGGATTATTATAAATCCGAAATCTGTGAAGTTAAAGAAAATATTAATTGGAAGGGTCGCGGGTACTGGATACTGGTGGTAGGACTCTCATATGTAAGAGTCCGTCTGGGTGGGTACCACCGCAATGTTTATTTCTACCGCCAAGCAGCAGTGTGCATGCACTGTTGTGTTTCGGTTTGAAGGGCATTGTAGCCAGTACAGGACAACTACAGGACATAATGTCTCAGGATGACGAGTGCAGTAGAATGCCACACAGTACTTTGTAAATCAAGGTTCTGGATGGTATTTCTACTGTTCATGGGTGTTCATGGGTGGGCGTATCGCTTACCATCAGGCGAACGGCATGCTCGTCTCGTCATTCAATGCTATAAAAAAAAAAAAAATCTTGTAAGTTATAACTGTAAATCTATTAAAAGATCACTGGATGGAGTTAAGACGCTATGTCGGTCAGCTGATGTGGTGTCTCTGCAAGAGACGTGGCTGTTGCCCCACGAGTGTGTTTTTAGTTCTGTGTCTGTGATAAATTGTGACAACGTGCGATTGACGGCAATTAAAGTAACTGTGGGTAGCGGAAATACTATAGTAATATTTAGCATCTATATGCCTACAAATAGTATTGAGAACATTCCTCTGTTTACAGACTGTCTAAGTGCCATACAATCTGTGATTGAAATTGAGCAAAATTGCGGAGTTGAGGCTTTCTATGTACTTGGTGATTTTAATTCCCATCCTAATGAATTGTTCTATAATGAGTTGATAAGTTTTTGTAATGAACATTCGTTATGTTGTGTAGATGTGGATGTGCTCGGTCTGCAATCTGATACTTATACATTCCATAGTGAAGTTCATGGTTGTGTGAGGTGGTTAGATCACTGCATAACCAGTCAGTCTGCGCTATTAACTATAAACAGTGTGTATGTGCAAGAGGATGTGTATTGGTCTGATCACTTCCCTCTTGTGATTGTTTGTAATTTGTCTAGAATTAATCGTAAGCTGCATTGTAATGTTTTTATGGACAATGTTAGAAAAAGAATAATTTGGGGGGACAGGCAGCTGCCTCAAATAATGAAATATCATGATATATGTAATCTAAAGCTCAGTGAAATTTCTTTTCCTTCAGAATTAAGACAGTGTTCTAATGGGTTGTGTCGCAATCCTGATCACAACTTAATTATTGATAAATTATACCATGTTTTTGTTAATATATTGTCAGAGGCCGCAATGCTAACCTGTAGTAGAAAAACAAATTCAAAAAATAAAAACATTGTAACAGGATGGAATATGCATGTCTCTAGTGCTCATATGGAGGCTCGTATTAAGTTCAAATAATGGGTTCTGGCTGGTAAGCCCACTAGGGGTCCCATTTTCCATGATATGTCTATAACACGTAAAATATTCAAATCGAAATTAAAATGGTGTCAGGATAGACAAGAACAATTAAAAATGGATGTACTTGCTTCTAAACATGAAAGTAAAAATTTTAAATCTTTTTGGAAAAATGTAAATAAAATAAATGTATCACCGAGCATTCCTGTGAGCGTTGGAGGCATAAGTGATCATAAAGGCATAGCTAATATGTTTAGGGAACAGTTTACTGTGAAGTCACCTAGAGGTCTCAGAATATGCAATGTGATGCTGAGTCCGTAATGGCTGGTCGTGAGTTGTTTTTTGCAGCATCAAATATCGCAAAGACAATTAAAAACATGCATGGTGGTAAATCTCCTGGTCATGACGGACTCAGTATTGAACATCTTAAATACGCTGGAGTACAATTGCAACATGTCCTTTCAATGTTATATAATTTGTGTTTGTGTCACTGTTACTTACCAGAGTCATTAATGCGAACAATAGTGGTACCTATTTTAAAAAATCGCACGGGTGACTCGTCCGACTTGGCCAATTACCGGCCCATCTCACTTGCCACGGTACTGGCCAAAGTGCTTGACAGTCTGCTTAATGACACTGTCGCAAACAGGGTGAGCTTGCATGACGCCCAATTTGGTTTTAGACCCGGATTATCTACCGAGAGTGCTATTCTTAGCTTGAAGCACACTGTTAAGTACTATACAAGGAAAAGGACGTCGGTATACGCGTGCTTTCTTGACTTGTCAAAAGCGTTTGATCTGGTTTCTTATGACTTGCTTTGGGATAAGTTGGCTGGCGCAAGTGTACCGACCGAATGTATCTCACTATTCCAGTATTGGTATGGTAATCAAAAAAATCAGGTGCGTTGGGCTGGTGCTTTGTCGGACGAGTACAAGCTGGAATGTGGTGTAAGGCAAGGTGGGTTAATTTCGCCTCTTTTGTTTAACTTGTATATTAATGAGTTGGTTGAGAGACTCAGTAGCATGCATGTAGGTTGTTACATTGATGGCACCTCTTTCAACAACATAAGCTATGCCGACGACATGGTGCTGCTGAGTCCTTCGGTCAATGGATTAAGGGTGCTTTTATCTATTTGTGAGACATATGCAAAGGCACATGGTTTAAAATATAACTCTAAAAAGAGTGAGCTCTTGGTTTTCAAAGCAGGTAGTTACACGCCTACCTATGTGCCTCCGGTTCGGCTTGATGGGGTTGCTTTGAGACAGGTTGAAAGTTTCAGGTACCTCGGTCACATTGTGACCAGTGACCTTCAAGATGACGAGGATATTGAAAGGGAGCGTAGGGCTCTGGCAGTACGTAGTAATATGCTCGTCCGTAGGTTTGCTCGATGTACGAACGCAGTGAAGGTGACGCTTTTTAAAGCCTATTGCCAATCCTTCTACTCGAGTGGCCTATGGGTGAGTTATACGTGTGGGGAGATTTGTTATGAAAACAACTGTTCTTGTAGTAATATCATTTATTACTGATCACTTGATTACAAATGTGTTATATTTATATACCATAGATCTTACCTATATAATAATATGTATTACTTACGTACTACTACACCACACCTCAGGGGTGAGTGAAAAAAAAAAAATATCTGTATTATATATATATATTTTTTTTTTTACATAGTATATTTATTAGCAATATTAAGTATAAAATATAATATAATTAACAGAATTTAACTTATAAAAGGCTTTGTTCTATTTTTATGGATTACATTACATTTATTGTTTTTTATAATTTCAACATTAACACCTAAATCATTTAATACGACAAATGGACCTTTCCATTGACTTTCAAACTTATTGCCAGTTTCGTTTTTAACCAATATTAATTGACCACTATTGTATTTTACATCATTAAGATCATTAAGATATTTATCATAAGAGCGTTTACGCATTTGTTTACTTAAAATTAAATTATTACGAGCATCTTGATGTGCTACTTGTAACCTATACTTAAGATCTAAAGGATAACTATCTGGATTATATAGCGGTTCTATACCTTGACTTACTCTACATGGTATTACACTAGCTCTGCCAAATACCAATTCAAAGGGTGTGTACTTGGTTTCCGTATGAACAGTATTGTTAAAACTATAACACCAGTATTGTACCCATTGACTCCATGTTTCTTTTTGACCATCACACTGTATTCGCAAAAACGTATTTAGACTATTATGTGAATTTTCGAGTGCACCGATAGACTGATGGTGATATGCTGTGGATGTCAATTTGTTTATTCCTAATAATTTACATACCTGTTCCATTACTGAAGAGACGAACTCTGTCCCACGATCCGTCGCTATGGTATTTGGTATCCCAAATCTTAAGATAAAATTATGAACTAAAGCTCTTGCTACACTTACCGTATCCTTATTTTTTAATGGATAAGCTTCTACAAATTTAGTGAGCTCACATTGTAATGTTAAAATATAACAATTTTCGCCTATATCCCTTTCTAAAGGGCCTACGAGGTCAAGGTAGATCTTTTCAAAAGCGTAAGAAGCTGTTGTAGTTATTTCCATGGGTGCCTTGACATATCTACACTGCTTCATTGTTTGACATTTTACGCATTTACTTACAAAATCTTTAACATCTTTGTCTAAACCTGGCCAGTAAAACTTCCTTTTAATATTATTAGTCATTCTACGTACACCTGCATGGCCTGCAGTGGGTAATAAATGAAAATCATGTAAAATATACTTCTTTTCTGCTTCATTATTAATTCTCTTAACTCCTCTTAATACATAAATTCGTGGACCGGTCCAATCCTTATTATTTTTTATTTCTCGTAATATATCTTTAATAAAACTCTCACATTCTTTAGTTTTAACTATGCATAGTTCATTTATATTTATATTTCTACAAAATTCTCCTAACTTAGTCACAAATTCGGCTCGCGTAAATTGTGCCCTTAAGGTTTATATATAATACTTTCCTATGCCGACTATAAATAAAACATTCCTTTTCTTCATCTACATTATTCTGTCTTTTTAATTGATTTAATTCCTTGTTACCTATAAAAGTCATTTCTATAGAATCATTTGGTATTTTTAGTACCTCAACTACTTGTGGTTGATCAGGCCACTGTTCATTCGGATTACTAAAAATACGTGTATTTAAATTCTTATCTAGTTGTCTTTTCTGTGCTCTAGTCGTAACTAACATAATTTCTTTATTCATCTCCTTTAAAGTATCTACAGTTATATTAATTCTGGATAATGCGTCTGCAACATTATTTTCTTTTCCTTTCATATAAACAATTTTAAAATTATATTCCTCTAATATTAATCTAAATTTCAAAAGTCTACTAGAGGGATCTTTCATTGAGAATAAATATATTAAAGGCTTATGGTCGGTCATTATTGTGAATGATTTACCATACACATAAGGCCTGAAATATTTTACAGCCCATACAATAGCCACTAATTCTTTCTGGATAGTTGGGTAGTTAAGCCCAGATTTATTAAGTGGTCTGCTAGCATATGCTATTGGTTTCATATTTTTGTTGCTGAGAACTGCACCAATGGCTGTACCTGATGCGTCTGTTTGTATGATAAATTCATTAATTTCCGAAAAATCTGGAAATTCTAAAACTGGTGGATTTGTTAAAGCATGTTTTAATGTTTCAAATGCACTTTGACATTGGTCAGTCCATATGAATGGTTCATATTTCCTAGTTAATTTATTTAAAGGACAGGTTATGTTTGCAAAATTTTTAATAAACTTTCTATAATAATTACAAAACGCTACAAATCCTTTAACTTCATCTGTACTAGTTGGTACAGGATATTTCTGTAATATTTCAACTTTCGCTGGGTCGGGTAAAACTCCGTTTTCTGTTACTAAATGACCTAAATAAAGGATTTCTTTTTTCAAAAATATGCATTTTTGTGGATTCAATTTCAAACTATGTTTTTTCAATCTTTCTAAAACATCCGTAAAATTTTTGTTATGGTTTTCTAAATTTCTTCCAAAAACTATTAAATCATCCAAATATATAAAACATCTGTCATATGTTAATCCAGACATAGCTACTGACATGACCCTACTAAAAGCGCTTGGACTTGTTTTAAGTCCCATTGGTAGTCTTTTCATCTGGTATTGGCCAGTGTTAGTAGTGAACGCAGTATATTCTCTACTCTTTTTATCTAAAGCTACTTGATAATACCCTTGATTAAGATCTAAATGTGAAAAATAAATGGAACCACTAAGTGAATCTAGAATTTCAGTAATATTTGGTAAAGGGAATTTATCGTCAACAATACAGTCATTGAGCTTTCGGTAGTCTACTACTAACCGCCATTTTTTTTTATTTCCCTCGTTTTTCTTGGGAACTAACAAAATAGGACTAGACCACTCGCTTCTTGCTTCCTCTATTATGTCATTATTAATCATATCTTGTATTTGTTTATTTACTTCATCTTTCAGCGAATGAGGCAATCGATACTGCTTAACATAAACAGGACTAGTATTTGGTTTTATAGTTATCGATTGTTCATAAATATCCGTCGTTGTTAATTTGTCTCCGGGTAAAAAGAAAACATCCGAATATTTAGCACACAATAGTTGAATAGATTCTCGTTCCTCCACGTTAAGATGATCTAGTTTCAAAATATCTAATAAAGTTGTTGCTCGTTCTACGTTATTATTTGTACATTTGAAATTGCATAAATCATAATCTTGAAGTGAATGTATTTCTGGTTGAAACATTGGTATCATTACGTCATGCTCATTAGTGTTCAAAATTTTTACTGGAATTCTATTGTTTTTTATTCTACCTATACATCCAGCAAGAAAAACATTTTCTGCTAGTACTTTACTATTGATAATGCAATCATCCTTTAAATCGGTATTCAAAAACAAATAATGAATTGATTCACTGCGCGCTGGAATGTGTAATATTTCATTAGAATAATCAATTGCGTCATGAAGTACTAATGGATATTCAATCCCATATTTAAACAAAGTAATAATGTTATTCTTTAAGCTGATATTTGCTGCGTAGCGACACAGAAAATCTAAACCTAAAATTCCATCCGCCTTTAATGGTATGTTATTGAAAATATAAAGCTTGGTATCAAATTCGACACAATGTTTGTCACTATGATGAATCAAACTAAGATGACTAAAGCCAATCGATTGAATTTGACCCGCAATACCATTTATAGTTGTCTCATCCTTATTTATGATACTGTTGCTAGGTAAAGCATCTTTCTTTATCACACTAATTGATGCTCCAGTGTCTACTAACCAAAAATATTTCTTTTTGCCAACATAAAAAGTTAAAAATTTTGCGTTACCGGTTAAAGTTAAAATATTCCGTTTAAGATCGAAAAAACTTTATTTCGTCATTATCTGATTTCACAAGTTCGTTCCTATCTGCTTGTTCGGTGTAAAACATTCGATGCTGATTACCACTACTATGAGTTTTATATCTCGATCCGTTCTCGCTTGGTTGGTTATTTCGCTCTCGATATATTTTATTATATCCACCCCGAGCGTTGCCACGAGAATTATGGAATGATCTAGCACGAGAATTGTTGAAATTTCCTCTAGCAAAATTGTTTGAATAATTATTAAAATTACCTCTTTTGTAATTAGTTGAAGTCTGGTGATGAGGATATTTTCGATATCCACGTGACTGCTGATTGTATGATGGTTGATGATAAGAGTATGGAATGCAATGATTGTATGCAAAAGACTTGAAAAAAAAAAAGAAAACAAAAAACATATATAAAGATTTAATGGACAATTGATGACAAAAAATTAAGCCCGGAGTTTCTTTCTGCCTTTCTTCTTCGGGTAGTCATCGCTTAGGTAGCTAGTGAAAGGCTGGTAGGTTAGCTAGGCTAGGGCCTGTAGTGTCCTCACCGGTGAGGATCGCGACGCGTGCCTCCCATTAATTTTAATAAAAAATATTCTTTTTTTATCTCTTTCCTGCCAGCCCGAGCTTGGCTTCTTTATATTTAGTTTACATTAATTTTGCTCCCTTTAAATATGTCTTTAGTTATATAAGTGACTATTTGTAATAATAATTATTAATTGAATGTATCTTGACATATCATAAGTGCAACTATGTTCGCCTACGTGATAAATAAAGTATTTTATTTTATTTTTTTATTTTAGAGTAATTATTAGGTAAAAACTTACCTCCACCACGACGTTGGAATTGCATTATATTTTCACCGGTTGAAGTAGATGCTGCTGTCAACTCCTCGTCTTTTGCAGCTTGAACTGCGTCCCTTAAACTGCTGTAGTTACGCGCTGCGATAATCGTGCTAAGCCGGGAATCACTTAATCCATCTGCAAATCGTTTAATGGCCAATTTTTCATTAATAGGTTTCAACACAGCATAATTTTGAGAATTACCATCTGCTTGCGATATCGTCAGATTAGTGAATAATTTTTCTAACTCTGTACCGTACTGGTCAATTGAACGCCAACCTTGTTTTGCACTTTGCAATCGTGATTGTATTGCAGTAAATGATTTTTTACTTATAAGAATGTCACGCAAATCTCTGACTAGCTCAACTGTAGATTCATAGTCATTGGACATACGTAATTTTCCATTTTCAGTTAGTCTACTTTTTAAAATAAATTTTATAAGCATGTTTTTTCCTGTTTCTGACAACGTTTCTGCATACATTTCTACCGTGTCTATAATATTCTTAGTATTATTTTCGTTACCGTTCATAATCGGAATCAAGTTACATGCAGTCTTAAAATCAAAATCCATGATTGGTTCTGGATATAAATCCGCTTTACAAAATTCGCTATCACTACCGCTGCCTGATTTACCTTCCGAACATAAATTAATAATTTGTTGATAGTTCAACTTTATTTCGCTTTCTAACAAAGCTAACGATTCACAAACTTCAATTTTTAGTCCCTTCTTAGACAGTAATAATTGAATTAATTCTATGCCCTTTTTATATAAACTTTCCGTTTCTGTCAATTTATTCTTAATAACATTACCTTTAAACCTTGATTTTCCTTTTTTAATTAAATATTTTCTTATTAACTTAAGTTCCTCTAAACACTCAAGTAATTCATTTTCCATAACATTACATAAAATTATATGCTAAAATAATATTTTTTAAAATACATACCAAATCCTAAACGTTTGTTACTTTAGTAGGGGCCGCGAGATGTAATCTTATACCTGCATTGGAACACGACCTTTCTCCACACAATTAATTAACTGACACTATTAAGATTAGTACATTATAGCTTATACATAACTCTAATGTCCTTAAGTTATTTTTCTTTCTGCCGCTATTGTTATTATTTTTTTTTTTTTTTTTATAACTGCACTATTGAATTTCGCACTTTTGGATTTACCACATTTCACTTAGGTAGGTATCATAAAACACACACATGAAGCTTCTGTTAATCCATTGGAACACGGACGCCGTTGTCTTCTTCGCGATTCGCTCTAGAACGGCTGAATGATCGTCGAAAATTATGTTGAATAATCTGATCATTGATCCAAGAATGGTGACATTTTTTATATTGCTTCCACATTAAATAGATAGCTCCGAGACTCAATAAGATACATATAACCACTAGCCAAATACTAATACTCGACATATGCATCTTTAATTCTTCAACTTGGGCATTATTTGATCCCGCAGAATTCTGGTTCAAGAAAACGGTTTCTTTATCTACTTTCGATTGACACATTTTCAGCTTTTAAAATAAGTATTTATTATTTCAGCCTGTGATTTCACCAACTTGCTTCAATTCTTCCACGAGATTTTGCAGGAATCGTTTCCGATCAAAGTCCATTTTATTTACTTTGGAGATGTAACATTACACTAAAATAGTACCGGCGCGACGCGTCCCAAATATGGCAAGGGTCGCCATGTGGGGAGATTTGTTATGAAAACAACTGTTCTTGTAGGAATATCATTTATTACTGATCACTTAATTACAAATGTGTTATATTTATATGTATACCATAGATCTTACCTATATAATAATATGTATTACTTACGTACTACTACACCACATACGAAACGGGCTTACAGAGCTCTGTGCACTCAATATAATAATGCGTTTTTAGGGTGTTGTTGCGTCTGCCGTGGCGATGCAGTGCGTCTCGTATGTTTGCGGAAGCGCGGACGGATGGTTTTCAAGCCATAATTCGTAAAAAATCTTCTTCCATGCTGCAGCGCCTAAGAAACAGTAGTAACGGCATGTTAAGCGTGATCGCTGAGCGGTTTGACTGTCCCTTCCAAAATTATTGGATGAAAGTAGTTTTGGGAAATGTAATAATATAATAAATGTAGTAGCTGTAAGTAATTGATTGTGATTTTAATTTATAGTTTATATGGATTATGTGATCTGAATTAAATAAAAATATATATATACGTATATACTAAGCGAATATAAAGTTGAATTATTTTTTGGTTTGCAGTGGTTTTGAAGTCGGTTTATTTTTTGTTAAAAAGTTTTTATTTATTGATTTTTTGTTAGTTAATTATAGAATAGTGCAAACAATACATCATAGATATACGATTGCAGCATTAACGAGTCATCTGCTGTTAGTTATTGAAGAGTTCCATTGTGTATCTCCGAATATCTTCATCAGATCTTCATAAATTATATACTTAAACCTTCCCTGAAAATTATACAGTTAAACATCGAAAACTACATCCAAATCTGATCAGCAGTTTTTGAGAAACGCGCGGCCATACAAATTTACATACATACACACATACAAATATACATACATACGGATCGATTAAAGGACCTTCTTTTTGAAGTCGGTTAAAAATAATTAAAATTAGGCATCGACTCCAAATATACGTATATACTACGCGAATACAAATTTTAATTATTTTTTTATTTGTAGTGGTTAATTTGTGTAGTGTAGCTGTCGAAGTGGGCGCAAGTCGTTTCAGAGCCTGGGGAGCCCGGAAGCTGTCCGCGGGAGCGTGTAATTCGGCTGTAAATGACAGAAACAAATGGAAAGAAATTGACCTTCTCCATTTGCGGATCGTCCAATTGTATCTTAATCAAATACTTTTGATGGCCTTTTTCCTACATTTGTAGATAAAATAAAACAGTCTATAGTATGTCAGTAGTATTGCGGAAAACGTCTCAAGCGATTACTAAGCACTTTCAGTTTTGTCAAGCAAAAGTCTGTTTAAAATAACATATGGTGCATAGAGGTCAATAATCCAACAGCAGTTTTTTACTCATAAAAAGGGATTCATTCATGGCGGTTTTCTGTCAATACCGGGTATACACGTCCACTGATGATGCCCGGGAAATGTGTCTACAGCGTAATATACAATCAATCGCATCGCAACCTTACATATCGCTCATTATTCGTAGCCCTACTAAATAAAGGTCTTAATGAAATACTATTTATAGCCTTTCCCAGTGGCTCGATTGGTAAAGTTTTAAGAAAAGAAACTGTGCTATGTCACTTTCAAGCCTCATATTTCACAAAAACAACGACACTTTGATATTCCGTCGTTCAAAAAGACAGAAGCAAACACTTTCGTATTAATATACCTCGGTGTAGGGCTGCCATCCGTCCGGATTTCCCCGGATTTGTCCTAGTTTGAAGGGCGTCCGGGGACCGTCCGGCTGGGGTTTTAAAAATTGTTATCAGGGGAAATCATTTTTTTTATATATAAGGTATAGATAAGCGATAAATTGAAATAAACCTTATTTAAACATTCATTCATAATAACTCGCATTCAAGAAGGCACAGCAAAATATTTTTTCAGAGGTGTCCGGGGAAATACCCATATTTCGCCCAAATGTCCGGGATTTTTGCCGTGTATATCCGGCGTCGGCAATTTAAGTGATGGCAGCCCTACCTCGGTGGGATCCAAAACCGATGATCAACTTCTGATTGCCTCGAACTTATAATTGTCGGCGCTTTAATTAGAGACGCTTGGTCGCGAACGTTTTGTCCACGGCCGAAATTTCCGTCCATAATTTATTGACGCGTCGTCGAACTTGGCAGATTGTTCCTCGCGCTATCACGCGGATCAGAATTATTGATTGGGCAAAGTTTTTCACTTTCGTGGCTTTTTTCGGCTTTCAAATGCCCATTTCGTGTAAACTGTGAAGGCCCTTTATGTGCTTGAACAGAGATTTTCCATTAAATACCTTTGCCTACATTGTGTTTAAGAGCTTTTCTTTCACCCGGTAGTCGCCTGACTACACATAAACAGTTACGCCATTCAGAACTTAGAATTAGGTACAAAGTACTGAACGACTCTTCAACGCCAAATTACTTTGAATTTTTGTGACGGAAAATTACTTAATTTATTGATATGCCTAATAAGCAACGTGTATCACCAAATGGAACGTGACAACACTACAAGAAAAGTTGTATTATAAGGAATCTTAATATTATATTGTGACCTCGGTACGCGATTAGTTCAAAAATGACTGCCTCGGTGGCGTAGTGGTATTGCGTACGCATTACGAGTACGATTTACGCGCTGAGGTCCTGGGTTCGAATCCCAGGTCGAGCTAAAAAAATTGTGACTGGGTTTTTCCATCTTAAAATTTACTTAGTCGCAGCTCGGAGTCAGGAAGTTGGCGGTGTGATACCCCCGTGCCTCGGAAAGCACGTAAAGCCGTTGGTCCTGCGCCTGATCTCTCTCCGGTCATGTCGGATTGCCGTCTCACCGGACTATGAGAGTGAAGGAATAGCGAGTGCACCTGTGTATTGCGCACACACTTGTGCACTATAATATCTCCTGCGTACCTGGCTGATCTCCGTTGAGATTGGTGTCCGTGGCCGAAACTGGCTAGGAGGATTTCATTTCATTTCAGTTCAAAAATAAAAAAGGAAGAAACAAGCAGTCAACAGCGATTAACTAAAATCAATCCCTTTAACAAAACTATACACAAGAGGTATAATGCATTAACATTTCTAAGATAGAATATAAGTGTACGCCCACACGTATATTTGTGTGTAATCCCGTTGGTGCGCACTTGATGCGAGCCTTTTAATCCCGGTGAGTCGCCGATTCCCTCCGATTCCTCCGATTTCCGTCGATTAAGATAAATCGTCCGAGAGCACTCCCGACTCCGTCCGACACGTTACAAATCTCGATAATAGCCTTTGAAACTTTTCTTTTGCTCAGTTCCATGACTTGCTACTGACACGTATTTATGTAGATTATAGACAGCGAAGACAAATATCACGTCTCTCTGTGTTTAAGTATACAAAAAATGTTCTGTGAAGGTCTTTGTCACCAGTAAATACATCATTAAACTTAAAAATAATTGCGCGGTAAGAACCCAGCTCGACAGTGTAGTCAAAGCTTAAGTCAGTTCCCGCAAATGCTTATCGCTTCAGCCTCGAGGCATTCTCTCCTCTTCACTGACTTCGAATTGACGTTACTCTAAATAAAATCCTAACATAACATGGCTTATTTTAACACCGTCTGAGAGGTATAAGTAAGATAATTCTATCGTATTTGTGCGATTAGTTTACAGTAGGTACAACTTCACTCGTATTTTGTTAATAACCATTTGTGAACGTATTATGGTTTTATATTTTACAAATATTATACAGAGTCATCTTGATATTACAGACTAGGGTTAGTGGGCCCTATACCGTCTATGGGTGAATCTTTTTTTTGCAATTACGGAGTTTTCTAATTGAAGAACAGCTTTGATATCTGTTTAGGTGAATACGAGACTTTTTGGCTCTTTAACGTTTTTGTGGACGGAAAAAGGCTCCCGTGCATTACACCTTCATTGTTTAAGAGGTATGTAGAAACGCTACTAAAGCACCCACGTATAATGAAACAGTTTAGAATTAGATATTTGGTACTAGAACAACCTTTTACCATACAAGGTAATTCATATAATAATAATAATAATTTTTTTATTAATCAAAAGGAAAAACATACAAAAACACATAACATAATGAAGCAAAAAAAAATATTGGAAATCTTACAATTATTAAAGTAATTCTTAGAAGTTCAGCAATGTGTTTGATTGAACTCTGGTGTCCAAATAAAGATCTAACTTGTGTTATGGAACACCAGGGATTCATATCGTACAATACAATTGTCATAAAATTAACTTAGAACATGAGATAAATTAGTATAAATGAATATTTGAAGTACATTTTAAATGCCTTTTTAAGTAAGTGCGAGTGTGTGTGCCTTAGCCAACATGTGTGAATGTATGTTAATGAGTGTGTGTGTGTGTGTGTGTGTGTGTGTGTGTGAGTGTGTGTGTGTGTGTGTGTGACTCTTAGACTAACATTGTGACTGTGTGAGAGTGACGAATATAATATACCTAAAAGAAAATGCAATTAAAGTATTAATCGTTAAAGGGTGTAGTGAAATTTAAAATTTCACTACACACTTTCCTTACTTTATGTTTGCAATCAAACTTATTTAGAGTATAGATGTTAAGGAGTTTATTAAAAATATTGTAAATGTGATTACCAGAGACTTTAAAGATATATTCCCTGATTGCGATATTAATAAAAACAGAGATCAAATTTAATCATTTAAAGCCCGAGATCAATGAAAATATGGATGAAAATCAACGTTGATCAAGTGGAGAACTATATGCGTATATATTTAAAAAGTCAACACAGAGCAATGTCAATACGCTTAAAAATATGAGCCAACCATACGCCAACTTCAAAAAAAAATTATCTCTTGCATTCGGCATTCAATTCTATTTGAATTTCATAAGTTTGAAATGCTAATATTAGAAAAAATTGCAAGCATTTCGCCATGTCTGTGCCGCCTGTAATGAATTTATTAACATTAAGTTGCGCGTCGGTCGAGTTCAAAGGTAAGAGACACAAAGACGCGTTGATCCCGGATTCCTAGTGAAGACAGACAAGCCACTCGGTTGCAATATGTATATATTTGGGCCGCTCTCATAAAGTCTAATAAACAAACATCCATTCACATGTATATACGTGGCGTTTGTGACATCTTGAGTTAGGATTTAGGAATAGGTGACGTGCTACAGCATAACACAGAAATGCTACTTATATTGTAAATGCGAAAGTGCTTGATTTTTATGTAGGTGTACATGGATTTTTATAAGAAGTAAACATAAAGGAAAAGATTCGGTAGAATTTGGCATAAAAAAATACAGTTCTATATTGAATTGCATGAAAGTATTTGTAATAATATTGTTACGCATATTAGCTTTAAGCCTAAATATCAATATGCATAATAATCATTACGCATAATTGTTTTAGCATAAATACAAAAAAACTTTTTAACAAAAAATAAACCGACTTCAAAACCACTGCAAACCAAAAAATATTTCAACTTGATATTCGCTTAGTATTTACGTATATTTGGAGTCGATGCCTAATTTAAATTGCCAGCTAAGCCAAGGAAGTACAAGATCAAATATACGAAAGCATTGTTCAATGTTTTGAGTGTATGTATTATTATTGATCGGGTTTTTTTAATAACGCGCTAGGCAAGCCCGTTGCTATATCTTCGGTTAGTTTTTTTGTTTTCGCGGAAGTAACATTTAACCAAATATAAATTCCGCGAAGACACGAAGATACCAAGGACGCAAGGAGCCAAGGTTGTCAATTTCACAGCCAAGACCGCTTTAAAAACAAAGAAGCCTCCGTTGATATTGAGATAATGGCGTATTCATATATTCATGATTAGTATTCCCTAGGCGTACCGCGTAGACGCGCTAGGTCTGCCAGCCCCTTCTATTTGCATGCGTTTGATGCTGATGAGGTCAAGGTCAGCCAGAAGTGCTGGGGTCATGGGTGGCTTGCATAATGTCTTCATGAAGGTATGAAACATGAATAGTTTAATCTGGTGCAAAAATAACCACATAACATCATTCCTTATTCTCTTTATAAAGCTAGGCACGTCCGCATTCCGTCAGCTATTTGCACATAAATATATTGTGATACTAATTATTAACAACAAGAAACAAAAAACAACGTCAAAGTCGGTCCATTCGTTTGAGAGCTATACACAAATACACACCCTAAACTTATAACACTCCTCTTTAGTGTCGGCGGTTAAAAATAAATGAAGTAACAACTGTAATTTACGTCGGTTTATGGTATACATAAGTCCCCAAGCTTTGGGTCTTACCATATCATATCTTCTGTGAGTTAAAGGCCTTAAAAAAATTCCAGGGGATTGCGTTCATAAATAAAGCAAACATTTTACATTAAAATATTATAAATATCTCGAAAAACCCAAAATATAGTAAGTTTTGACGTCACAAATTTTGTCATCAGGCTAACTTATTCTCTACTCACAAATATTAAACAATTTGACCCCACAAACATACAATGTAATCCCACCATTACCCTGCACAATGTAGCGCCACAGCGGTTAGCTGCAGCGCTGCAGTGGATCCAAAACATAGACATAGTTCGAGTTCTGTGCCAACGTAAATCCAACGCTTAAAACTTTGTGACAAATGTTCGGGATGAGAGGAAACTTATTTCTCACGTGTTTATAGCAGAAGTATTATGATAGAAGATGCTTAAAAAGAGGTTGAAGTACAACACGCAAAGTTAAGCAAAGTTAAAAGGAGGTTGTTGGGTGATTTCCACGTTGGATTTGGAATTATAAGGGAAGGTCGCAGACCAAAGGAAATCAGGAATGTATAAAAATAAAGATTTTAACTACCAGTGAAAACTGTAGTATATCACCATTTAGGATAAAAAACTCTTTTTTGTTTCCTGATTACGGAGAAAGTGATTTACCACTACCGGCTAGCGTTGCGAGGGGCGACATTATGTTGGGTTCGCCTTGTTGCCAAATTCGTGCTTTGAGCTAAACTTGTACGCACGCAATTTGTATAGCCAAGACAACCTGGTATAGTTCTAGCAACCTGCGAAGAACGTAAATCATTTGTCAACATTACAACACTTACACACATTACCCCTTATATTCCGTAAAAATTTACGTTTTCAATTCTAAAGCGAAATAAATTCGAAAATCCGGTATAAATAAGCGATATCACTTTAAAAAGAATAATTAACCATGTAGACTTACTGAGAGCGAGCATTATTCAAATATATTAGACATGAAAGGCCACTGATTAAAAAAAATTAACGGAAGCTGAAAGTGAGTATACGTGAACGTTTTAAGGATTACCAGTATTGAGTCAAACAAATATTTTATTTGTTTGACGAGGTTTACTTTTTACCCGACTGCGATACTTCTTTCGCAGTCGGATAAAAATCAAACCTCGTCAAACCCTCCTTCGAGGGTTATGTCAAGATCAAGTTACATAATTATTGTATGATCTACACTACACAAATATATCTCGCGACAAGCTTTTAACCCTAAATAGTATTAAACAAAGTTTGATTCAATTTAAAGTTTATTTTTCTTTTCAGAGCATTTAAATAAAAGCTTGGTTTAAAGATTTTTTTTTAGATCTAACCTCATATTTATTTCTTTTCGCAGACGGCGGTCGCCCCCGCGCTGTTCGTCGAGTGCGTCCGTGAGCTCCAGTGAAGCGGGTTATCGCGTGCTATTCACCTAAAACCTGGCCACCGTTTCCAATTGCAGCTTATTTTCAATGAGATATTACTGGACGGCAGTTATATAATATGAAACCGTGCAGATTCCATGTGGTTTTGAAACGAGAAAAACTAAAGTTTTTAATTTGAACCACAAAGTACTGATTCTTTTATTTTGTTCTAGCAAACATACTGCAACACTTGATACTGCAAAACTATTATACTGAACCAAATCTAAGTATCTATGTAGGTACCTGCAGTTTCTTTCAAGAAAAACGTCGACCATTGAAAGTCATTGTATTCCTCGACGGTCACCTGGGTTATGGCAGCTTTTAGATTTATTCCTTAGGATAATGTCTAATTTATTATATTGTATAAAATCTTAGAGAGTGATAAATTGCGCGTGGAATGCAAATAGTCGCAAGAACCCACGCCGTGGTCGTACGCTCCGTACCAGCCTCCGCTAATTATATACTACACAACTCCCCTTTATTTCAATTATTTTTTGGATTGAGCTTTCATGAAGCTTTACGTAATCATATAAAAGATTTTGATAGCAATACCTCGATAAGGCTTTTACAAATGTTTACTTTCTGTGTCGGGTTTTCTTTTGTATGTTATCGAGGCCTTTCATATATCATATTGATATAAAAATTGTACTCGCTGTATTTCTAACATAGCTACTAAGACTCACGTCTTCAATGCTGCATTTGACGGTCTTATGCAATTTATGTTTTTAAGCAGAAGGCTCGTTAACTTTCATGTCTTCTTACGTTAATTGCTCATCCGTACTGCGACAGGAATTATGATTCCGTTCAATTAAGGAAGGTTGTGCATTTAAGAAGATAATAAAAGGGAACTATTTCGCTTACTGGTAGAATGTATCGCAACAGCAATTGCAGATGTCAGTTGGAAAGTTGGTGTTGATTTTGTATAAAACAGTTGCATGTTTATATTGTAAATGGAACTGTCTGGATTGTTTATCATTCAAAGGGAAAATAAATAATTGTTCCGAGGCTGCATTACAATAAAAAAACTAATGAGGAAACTTGTTGTTGCTCTTATTGTTGAAAGACCACATATTTGCAAACCCAACATTTGTCGTCCTCCTGAGAGGCGGACAGACGACTTGATAAAGGTCACAGAAGCACGCTGGATGCAGGATGCTTTTGATCGGTCCATCTGGAAATCTTAAGGAGACCTATACCATACCATACCATATCAGCCCTGTAATACTGCCCACTGCTGAGCACGGACCTCCTCTACAGCTGAGAGGGTTCAGGCTTTAGTCCACCACGCTGGCCTAGTGCGGGTTGGCAGACTTCACATACCTTCGAAATTCAGAGAACTTCGGCTTCGAATTCGGAGACCTATGTTCATTGCTAATGATGATGATGATGATGAGGAAGTTTTTATTATACCTGAGCGTTTATCGCGGACTCTACATCGACGTGGGATTGGTCAGATAAAACAAGAATATTGTAATACAGAGGCGGTGACATAATAAATGATTGACTTCGATATTATATCAAGATTTTGATCTTAGTTAATCGACTTTTTTTGTAAGTATGCCTCAAAAGTCAATAAAAATATTCCCGCCGCGCATCGCCGTCACTCGACTGTTTTTGTGACAGGTCGAATGATACGATTTCACGGCTGAACCACTGAATCGATTGAGTCCAAATTTTTATGGACATATTTTGCGACCTTAACTAAGCTTATTGACTTCCATCTAATCTAACAATTCCTCTGCCATCTTGACTCAATTGCAAGTGACATCGCTTCAGTCTCATTCATATCATTTATTTTTTTTTAAGTTAAGAAACTGCACGCGACTAGATGGAATCACGCTCACCTATTAGCCAGGGTAGACAGGGTCAGTAAATCTCACCGACCACGAAGACACGAAGACGTGCATCCCCGCCTTCCCCGGCGCTCATGAATACGGGTATTTAACTGCGCTGTAAATCCTCGCAGTGTGAGTAACGCTAACGTGCGAATTCTCGTTTCCGACTGTGGTTGCCCGTGATGTTTTCATGGAAATGTTGCCTTTATTGTGTGAATCAGGTAAATTGGTCGTTTTGATTATAAACTCTTTTTTTTTTTCAAATCAATGTGCCACTATAAGTTTTTACCGAGTATATAAGGCTATTGTTAATTCAAAACTTGAACAACTGTTGTGACAAATTTCATCTAAATCTACTCAGCGTTTCATGTTTGATGCGCTAGCAAATATCCAATAATATATACAAACTTACACTAATTACCGCCTTTCGTCCTCTTCGTTGTATAAATAAGCTCCGGTAATATGATAACAGTGGTTCTGGCATTTAGACAGTACAGCTGTTTCTTTGCGTCTGTTCTCTCTAACGTATTGATCTCACCCCAGTCTAACCGCCTAAATAGTAACAGGCTACAACAAAGCTCTACGCATATAGCAAATCCAAAATAGCTTGCTGGTGGATTTTGTGTGAAAAATAAGATTTCCGTAAGTTACCACCCCTAAATCCTAATCGCCACTGCTCATCACGGGCATCCTCTACTACTAAGGAAACCTGAAGTTAACTTTTCTTCACTAGGCAAGCGTGCTGTGGCTTATAATATAATAAATATTGTACATGAAATAAATACAAACCAGAAAACGTAAACCCATCGTCGTGCCAAATTATATCGGCAATCGTCGTAATGCTATGGCATAAAGTCTAATTTCCATTAAATTTGCTTAATATTTTCTGTAGTACCTGAATCCGTGAGCAGCCAATATTAAGAATTTTGAGGGCTTTCGTGACCTTACAATATTGGATAAGCTATCGATTCAACCCGTTGTCAAGTAAAAACTGTCTTCCATTATTCAATGTATAGACATAAATATCATTTTCGGTGGGTACCCATATTTGTTGCCAGACTTCTATTTCTACTAAGCTGTGAAGCTTGCGACGACGGCACACGCCCGTGCACTTACTAGCCGTTTACATCATGTTACACGCTAGCCCGCATGTGTTGCAAGTCGTAGTACCAAGCCGCACAACAAGTATCTTACACAATATTTTAGTATAAAATTAAAAAATAACAAAACAATTCTTTTTCATGACACGAACATTGAGTGAATTATTATTCCTCTCAGGAATAACATTAGATTTGATTAAGTTCCAAATAACATGTTCGATACAGTTCGAACACATAATATGGGTAAGTCTGTGGAGATAGCCATAGCTTTTTACGATGGCAATGAAAGGCAAAAATACCATTATTAATTTCACTAATAAACATTTTAGTAAATTTTGAACATTAAACTCATGAAATCTGAAAAAATAAATAATGCTTATAGCAGAATATGCCTCAAACAGATGTAGAGTTCTTGCCGTATGGGGCGGACTGCCCCCCCCCCCCCCTGTCCCAACCGTGCTACGCCACTGCGGGCACATGACCAAATAGAACAGTGAAAGGTACTGGGTGTTATGTGAATCGCAACTGGTATTTCAATTCTAATAATCAAATGTTAAAAACTAGGTGTTACCCGCGGCTTCGCCCGCTTGAAAAACTTCCCGCTACAAAAATCCCAAAAACACAGTACAACACGAGCGCCACCTACTTAAAGAACGGGATCAAAATATCCATTATTTCCCATGTGAGCAAATTACCGGAACAAAAAGTAGCCTACGTGTAAATCCAGGACATATGTATGTATATATGTATTTATGTAAATTTGTATGGCGGCGAGTTTCTCAAAAACTACTGATCCGGTTTGGATTTGGTTTTCGATACAATACAGTGGGGATACTAGACTTATACTAGAAGGTATCGACATACTATCAAGCAATCTACATGCTCATTAGTCCATTGAATAAAATATCTTTACACGAATAATGAGAACTAATACTTAGAAGGTAATGAATAAATAGACAATGTAAGATGGACTCCATTTCCGGCACTATTAACATAAGTACCGGCCGCTTGGAGTGCTTCGGTAAACAATACATGACGAAACACTGCTTATAACTTTTAAATAATTCATTAACGAGCTATTTATAAACTACTAGAAGACTTTGCCCGCGGCTCCGCCCGCGTTTAAAATTTTTTCCAGGATAAAAGTGCCGCTTTTTATTTTCCCGGGATAAGAAGTAGCCTGTGTGTTAATCCAGGACATGATCTACCCGTGTGCCAAATTTCATCAAAATCCGTTCCGTAGTTTTTGCGTGAAAGAGTAACAAACATCCATACCTCCATACATTCCTACAAACTTTCGCCTTTATAATATTAGTAGGATAGTAGGATATATAATTTGACTGCCTCGGTGACGTAGTTGTATTACAGTGCACAGGCCACAGTGGTATTTGATTTTCTAATCAATATCAGCCCGAAGTCTGGAATTTGTGCCCGATAAGGCGATAGGCTCACCCCTATCACATCATGGGACGGAATATGCACGGCGATAAGTGGATGCACTAATTGCGCCTCTGCCTACCTCTTCGGGAATAAAAGGCGTGAGTTTATGAGTGAGTGATATATAATTTGCAACATAAGCTAGCTTTTGCACACGGCTCCGCCTTTATAAATTTCTTATCTGTTATCACAAGTAGTCTATGTTTCGGTACAAGGTTTATTTAGAGTTTATTCGGTTAACACCTAAACGTTAGCATTGTAACATTTCACAGACTTCCATGCGTATCATTATTAGTGGATATGTAGTTTTCTGCTCAGCATTAGTCTCGAAACTGGTATTCGACTTAATGACAATAGGCTCACCTTTTACTCCACGAGACGTATAGCTGGCGAACTGTTGCTATATCATAGGAAGAACTGCGAACTGTTGCTTTTACAGTGCTATATGAGTTTTGGATGATACAATTCAGTCAGGATGGCCGAGCGGTCTAAGGCGCTGCGTTCAGGTCGCAGTCCACTTCTGTGGGCGTGGGTTCGAATCCCACTTCTGACAATGTTTTATTTTAGTCACCCAGTTTTCAAGTAATTAATTTCCATAAAACTAAGTGACAAGATAAGCAAATTTTGCGCCTGATGGTAAACATTACAACTGACCATGAACACAGTAACAACACCGCAAACTTAAAAAAATATTAAGCGTTCTATGGGTTTGCTTTGCGCTTATCAATTATTATAAGAAATTGCAAAGTTCCATCAAGCCCCGTAAATACACTGCCTACGATGTTCTCTCAACGAGTTCACTGCATAGTGCATAGTACCTGAAAGAACACGACAAATCAGTAACCCACTTATTCACTGGCAACCATAAACAAACATCTAAAATCAACAGTAAACTATTCCCATGTCCGTAAACAGCATACCTGAGCAAAACAAGCGGAACATTCTGACAAGGAGCCTTGACAACGCAGCAGAGTGCCACGGGCCATAATAAATCAGGTTAGGTCACGATGGGTCCGGGGAGGGACGCCGGCCCGGGGGGGGGGGAGATACCGCCCGGTAATCGCTAATGATAAATAGCTTTAGCTGCCCTTCTCGCTACATCGGCTAATATTAGTTATGTGACTTGGTTTACCCAAATGGGTGAGAGTACTCTGGGTGATTTTTATGGACGAGAGGCTGGTGAGTTTACTTGTCTTGCCGGCTTTTAAAGTGGGAATATACCAGAGCACATTTTTTGTTAAAGAACTCTATATCACTACTATCTGAAATTATGTGTAAGTTTTGGGGTTTATTTTTTAGGTGCTGGCTGTTGGATAAACGATGGTCAATTATTCAAAAAAAATCCTAAAAGAATGTCAATAATGTCATAATTAATCGACAATTTAAAAAAAGGCCAGAGCACGAAATTATGCTGCAGGCGGAGAGTAACAACAGTTGATACTTTAGAATGCAAATGTAGCGCAGTATGGATCTTTTTTATTTTCTCCAATGAATTTAAACATCGTTCTGGAGTCCATTGCACTCGAGCTCCGAGCCACCTCACTACATCAAAATATAAATTTTCGGATTCAACGTCGGCTTCACTTTTGAAAAATAATTTTCGCCACAGGAACTACACTGAATCGGATAGATAAATTCTGTCTTTTAATGACGAATATTATTCAATATCGTTTAATATTCCCTAATTGGATTTAGCAGTTTACATCATAAACGCGACACGTAATTTTCGTGGTACGTTAACCACGCTTTTCTTCTTTTTCTATATAAGGGACGTTTCCTTACGTATGAAATCAGCGTAGCACACTTTCAGCCGCGCAGAAATAATTTAGCTTGGAATCACTACCCACCGCTTATTTTATGTCAACAATTCTGTTCCACATCCTGGCATTTAATAAGATCTGCTATTCGGTACAAAAACGTAAGGAGTCAACAACGACGTTATGAACAAAATTTTTGAGAACTCGAATATAATTAATTGTTGTTGTTCACATCACAATTTAATGTCGTTACTAGTGCCGTGTTATTTAATTTCGTCAGTTTCACCCACGCTGTTCATAGTTATACGGTAGCTGCAATAAAAAAATATGGTTCTGATTGATGAGCCTAAGTACTTATAAGCCGATCATCTCCGAGAATTGATAAATGGAAGATATAGTTTTTGGTTGCAAATGATTTCAACAAGCATAATATGATACCGTTATTTATCAATAATTAACGCTATAAACAAAACTGTTACATTGTCGTTCATTATCGTCACATTCCTGCCCAAATAATTAAAAAAAATACATCAATCTCGGAAAAGTTCATATTCGCAATTCTATCACTATTCGACAACTTTGCGGTGATGATTACTTTATGGTATTATGACTCTACTAAACATCCAATATAAAACAGTTAATTCTATTGCAAAAATAACATAGTACCTACTGGCTAAATTCCCATTTTAGAAAAGCTTTTATACTCTTGCGTTTAAATCAATGGAGCAAAGTGATTTATGGCTTTAAAGCGCCGGATCAAGCAGTTAAACGTAACCGGGGTTCGGAAATAACTCGTTGCCAGCCTGCGCGTGGACTGTTTGATCTATACCAACGGTTAGCTTCCGTACCTCATGCTATTTGTGCTTACCCAATATATAATAACATGACAACACCAGTGGGTCGGCGGGGAGAGCCGGCGCGGCTCCGGTAATGTTTATAATTCGAGGCCGGGTTTTGATGCAATTGAATGATTTCGATGGCAGTTGAGGCGAAAATATTACCTTGTCACCTTTCACGCAGGATTTGTTCAATTAATGTTATCAAAATTTTAAATTCAATGTTTCTTTTTCTGTGTTTATTATTTTAAAGTATAATAGCTGATTTTTATTTTAGTATGATCATGGGAAAAACAACATTTCAAAGAAATATCTTGTATAAGCAAACTAAAACTTTCCGTTCTTTTTATCAGTTCTGGACAAACAATAGATGCAGCGTAGTCTTAATTCCTAAATATAATATCGATTAGGGAGATGTTGCGTCGTTTATTTGTGTTAAGAAATTGTCACGTAGAACCGTGAGGACCCCAGGCTACTCGTTAGAACAATTATTTGTTCAGGTAATTAATGTATGCAAAATTAGTTACTAAAAATTGTTAAGTCCGGTACGCTCGTACTAGCCAACTAACGACCAAAGTAGGCTCTACCACATGAGGAAAACTAAGCATAAGTTGGTTTTAAGCGCGGCAGCGATCACAAGGCGTAACAAACCGTCTCCTAACCTACATAAATTAATCCTCCCAGAGAGCATCCCCCCACCCAGTCTCCCTTCACCTCCGCTTTATAACATGCAATTAAAATGCTAATTTATTTATTTAGTCGAAATTGAGTGCCGTCGAGACCGACGGCCCGGCAGCCTCGACGTCCTCCAACCTGATTTATCCCAGTGTTTGGTGTATTTGCTCTAATCTGAGGTAAACATTCAGATTAGTGTAATGAAGGACTAGAAGGTTGTACAAAATCTTAGAGGATTCCTTTTGATGTCCCGTGATTTGTATTTTAATGGGGTTTCTTAAAGGCGACCTCCTTGGTGTAGTGAGCCGAGGCTGTAAATGTCATATTAAGTGTTCGACCCCTAAGTCGGGCAGCTATTTATTTTTTATTCGAAAAATAAGTCTACGTTGTCCAAGTTTGAAATATTAGCCAATATGGTAACAAACCCACGAAAGCGGCCCCAGAACACTAATGCAAAATTCGAACTCTTAACCTGCTGAACAAAATACCATTAAAATTCCACAGGAACCAATTTCCATGTATTCAAATGAGCTCACACCTTTCCCAGAACGCTAAGCATAGAAGTAACTATTGCATTTCACTAAAAGTAAATTGAAAATTATTTTCATTCAAACAATTTCAAGTTCGCCACTGCACTCGCGTAGAGGTAAATCAATCAAAAATGTTTTCGATTTGCAATGTCCCACGCAGAAAATATTTAACGCGAAATATACTAAAACTTTAACGCTAGTAAAATTCATATTTGCGTTTTTACAGCGGCGTAAAAATGTGCAAGTCATAAAGTGTAATTTACGAACGCAGCGTGCCGCGCGGCGCTACCTGCGGCCTGACTGCTGTAATAAAGACACGTTATAGCCTCGATAAGATCTATCAGCTGCTATCAGCGTGTTAGTGATAGTTTAATATGGCAATGGTAGATGAACTGAAAGATACCATCTGTCTTGGTGTAGACATTATGAGAAGGGAAGAAACGTCTGTCGATATGAAAGTGATGAATTTGAATGATACAAGAAGGAAGAAATCTAAAAGGAAGATGGATGTAGTGTGGAAGAATTAATCTATACATATAAATAAAATTGGAGTGTCTGTTTGTAATATTGAAATAACCGTTTTTTACCACATGTATATGAATACATATACGGTACATGCACCAAAATAACATTTTTTACAATTTTTGTCTGTCTGTCTTTCTGTCTGTCTGTTTGTTCCGGCTAATCTCTGAAACGGCTGGACCGATTTTGACGGGACTTTTATTGGCAGGTAGCTGATGCAATAAGGAGTAACTTAGGCTACGTTTTATTCCGGGAAAATATAAAGCGGGACTTTTATTATGGAAAAACTTTTTAACGCGGGCGGAGCCGCGGGCAACAGCTAGTAATAATATTATAATACCAGCCCTGTATTATTATACTGCCCACTGCTGAGCACGGACCTCCTCTACTGAGAAGGTTTAGGCCTTAGTCCACCACGCTGGCCTAGTGCGGGTTGGTAGACTTCACATACTTTCGAAAATTCTTATAAGGAACTACTTAGGTATGCAGATTTCCTCACGATGTTTTCCTTCACCGTTAAAGCGAACGATAATTGATAAACAATACACACGTAACTTCAAAAAATCAGAGGTGTGTGCCTTGGGTTTCGAGCCTCCGGACATTGTCTCGGCAGACCGTTCCATTCTCAACTAGGCCACTAATAGAAGAATTATATAAAAGTAAAAGGAAAGGAATAAAAGGTAATGATGCTGGAAGGAGCATACTGCCCCACCGTGGAATAAATGAAAAAACAAGAAAAAGAATAAAGCTATAATACAATTTGGGCTCTGAAAAATAATGTACCTCTAATGGGACGATACAATACTAAATTCTCTCGTTAGTAAAAATTTACTAGAGGAGTTAGATAAAAAATATTATTAAATTATATAATGCTAGTTTAGATACATAATATAATTTCAAAATGTTTGAAAACACGGCTTGGCAGCGAATTTAAATAAAATAGCGAAAATATGATTTACTTATTTAATATCACGCTATGAAAATGTAATTTTTCTGACTACGTGTTTCATCAAGCGCAATTCGTTCGAAGGTCGAAACACTCACAAAAAGCATTTACGTTCAATTCAAGTAACGAATTATTATATTTTTGCAAAATAATGTCTTTAAAATATAAATAAGCAGCAATCAAAACATCTAGGCAGCGTGTCCCAGAACAGCGTGAAGGCAGATAATAGCGTGTTGTGGCGCACCCTCGTCACGTTGCGTTGGGTGCGTAACGCAGGGCGAGGGACGCAAGACGTCGCCCGCGGCGCGTCTCGCTACAAGACTGTCATCCCATCACGACGTGACACCAATGAAGGAAACGTCACGTTGCTCTGGGACCCAGTCATATTTACATTGTGCGAAGTAATTTGATCCAAATTATTGCGAAGAACCTGTTCCCAAAGCGGTAAAGTTTATAAGTGCGTGAGTTTATTCATTATTTGCCCGCGGCTCCACCCGCGTTAAAATGTTTTTTCCGGGATAAAAGTCCCGCTTTATATTTTCCCGGGATAAAAAGTAGCCTTTGTCCTTTCTCAGGCTCTAGACTATCCGTGTACCAAATTTCATTTAAATCGGTTCAGCCACGAAGTATGTTCTGTGGGTTCAACAGTTTGGCGTGAAAACGCGACAGAGACAGACAGATTTACTTTCTCATTTATAATATCAGGAAGGATTACACAATATATATTTGTAACTGCTATAATGTACAAAAATACTTCCAATAATAAAAACTTTAATAGCACATTTTCATAAAGTATGTACCTGCTGTTGAGTATCATTGGCTATATTTTATATTGATTTGATAGTTTTTTTTTTTCAAAAAAATAATTTTGACACGGTAGATCCGCAAGCTATACAGAGTTATTCGTAAAACAATAATAACCTCGCAGGGCTATATTACTAACATTATTTATTTATTTATTTATTTATTTATTTATTTATTTATTTTAGGAAGGCTTACAGACTAATAACAAGGACATATAAAGGAAATGAATTAAACTTATTGCTAATTACAAGCCTCCACCGATTTATAAACAAAATTGTTACCACTAATTAAAAGTTATAACACTCACTGATAGGTAAAGAACCCATGTATACTCACATGATTCAAACACTACACGCTTAAATATTATCATTACAATATGTTGATTATAAACAGTTAATAGTTTATGCTTAAGTCTAAGTAAATGTTTTGAACGTATCTACAATATTGCTATTAAGTTTACTTATTACGATCTCAACTGACTTTAACAACTTAGAGTTAGTTTTAGAACTTATAAACAATATCTTTTATTCTATGTCTTTTGATAAATTAATATTTTTTAATATTTCTTGTGACATTAAATATTTAAATTATTGGTTGTTCTAAATACAAAAACTCTATGTAAAAACACACACCCACAAATCTTTTACTTGGAATTTTGGCCGATATGGCGATAGGCTCGCCCCCTATCACATCGTGGGACGGGATACGCACGGCGAAAATTGGGTGCACTAGTTGCGCCTCTGCCTACCCCTTCGGGGATAAGAGTATGTACTGGTACATATCTATGTACAATCTGAAAAAAAAAGTAGAGAGAAACTCAAGTATCTTAGGTTAAATTAAAATACTGTAGACAGGCAGCCCTATGGCATATTTAAGTGCCGCACGGCTGTAGGTTATTATTTCAAGGACACGGCCGAGTGTGAGTACTTTTACATAGTTATTTGTGCCTATGACAATATTAGGCACCAGAAAAGTTCTAAGAATATATAGAGCGGACATTGGGACAAAAAATTGAGTCTGTTCGTCGGTAACTCAATCTATCATGAAATAGCAAAACACCCATTTTTTTTTGTTGACGCGGAGAAAGTGACTTATTACTACCGCCCAGTGTTCAAGGGGAACGACTTAGCGGTTATGTTGGGTTCAACGTGCCTTACGACCCGACGTTGAGCCGCCCGGAAAGATGGAAAACGTCGGGCGACCGCCGGGCCCAGTCCCTAACCTATGTACACCGCACGGCATACCAACTAAAACTCCGCGGTGGCCATCTTCGGCGCATTAGGGACGGCTGCGGGCTTCCTCCGACTCACGTCTAAGTTGTCGTCCGCAACCGCCCCTGCGCGTACCGCTGTTGCGGTCCTTCTCCTGTTGTTGCGGGGGCTCAGAAGCCCCCGTACACCGAAGGACGCCCTTGGCGTCCGAGGCAGCGTGAGACACGCTGCCGTCCATCACGGGGGTCACAGAAGTTGGCTAGACTAATAGGTGGACGGCCCCTCCCGCCCACCCGTGACCCCCGGAGGCCCCTATTAGTCGCCTTTTACGACAGGCAGGGGATACCGTGGTGGAATTCTCCAAACGCCCCCAATCCACAGGGCGGGAGCAAAACACCCATGTAAAATGCATTACAACATACTTTGATATGATCGTGATGCGCAAATTGACATATTTTCTTCCAAAATATTGCATTCTTTATAAAATTTGCGCATATCGAGACGTCTTCTCACACGGATGTGTCAGATAAGCCAGCAACTTATTAACAATTGGTAATATAACTTTTGGACGAAAAATTTGGGCCTGATGTCCGGTCTATAACTAACTATGTTGTTGAATCTCTTTGGCCACCAGTCACCATAGAACGATTACGAGTTCACGTGAAATAAAGGCATAGTATGGAAAAAAGTGGTCTTCGGGGCAAAGAGTAAGCGAGGCGGTAACAAAAAATATGTGGACAAAATTTTAATGTTTGTATCCTATCATCCAACAACATTTAAATTTAAATTTCATGTCGATGGGTTTGAATAGAAAAATTAGTACAAATCCATACAAGTACTTCTTCACAACAAATATCATGCGTCAAACTATGATTTATTTACATATTCTGCGTGGTGCATTAAATTAACCAGAAAAACGCATGGCTCACTAAAAAAATAATTGAAAAGAAAACTGTATTTTGTATGTACTTAAGTATAGTTTTGTGCTTTTTTTTTAATAACTAATTTTATCAATAACTTGCTTATTATTGACATAGATTATTTTTTATGGTAATTCGTGGGTTACTTTTATATTACCACTGATGGAAAGAAAATGTATCTAAGTAGCAAATATAAGCAAATTGGTTTGTGATAAATACATAATATTGTGATAAATATGTTTTAACAGCATGGATAACTCTACGAGTGTGTTCTGGAATGTTCAACTTCTATTTTGTCTATTTGTTACATCTATTGTGCGATGAGCTATGAATGTTCCACACCGGAACAAATGCTCGGGTGCAACCCATCGCCAAGAAGGCCTTGACCGCATCGCCAACACCTTCGTGCTTATGACAAGGTCACGTCCCTTCCCCCTCTCAAGGTCACTTTTATGAATAGCAGCCCTTCGTAATTCGCACTCAAGCACCCGAATTGAAACCGTACGGTAACGAGAATCCCACTTCATATTACAAATGGGAAAGTTTGTGGTGCTGGTTGGTAGAAGTTAACGCAGTTTACTGAATTGATTAGAATGTTTTTGTTTGGTAGGCATATATGCTATTTTTTTATTTCGAAAAAGTGCACAATGAGACTTTAATTCCGGGAAATGATTTTTACGATCGCAAAGACAAGAGCAACAGCTATTAAAACTATAAACTATAAAGCGGTGATCAATTGTAATTATTGCCTTGTACCACTCAACAATATGAATCTGATCAACGACAGAAGTAATTAGAAAATAATTAACCTTAAAGCTAATTACAATTTAAATTAAAACATCCTTCCAAGAGTCGAAACAATTTAATTAGTTCAGTATTAAATACTCTTGAACATAAATTAAATTTCAGCAGTAAAAGGTCGTTAAAAAGTATATTTACATTTTCAATTCGTTGATAATTAATGAGGCTGTTTGCACCATTGAACGAAGAGACCTTCGACCTATTTAGACCTGTAAGTATTTTGGTATCTTGTAGTTATTGGTATTTGATTTCCACGATGCAAAGTCTTTGATACAGATAAACAAAAATGTTACTACTTGAAAACAATAATAAATACCGCCAGCAATCCAAATAGGCCGAACCATAAACAATCCCGACCGGTAAATTAAAAGCAAAAGGGATTAGCAAAACAAATGGAAGGGATTCCAAATACTTAAAACAAAGCAAGAATTTCTTGTCACAAAAACAACTTGTTATTTAATATTTAATGCGGAGAATATCAAGGAACTGCGAATCGGCTCGCTGAACACGGGTCAAAGAGTCGCCGCCGATCCTATACATATGAAATTGAATACATACAAAGGTGAGGTTCAGCTGCGAGTAATGCAACTATCGGAAAATACGACGTGGGCAAACTAGTTAAAATAAATACATAAATAACCTCAGAATTTTATAGCTTAAGATATAGGTGCACAAATGTTAGAGAATATGTTAAAGCTTACTCTAGTTGACCAACGCCGTGGCATTGAATGAAGGGTATCATACCTTCCAACTATGAGCATAAAACTGAAAGTTTAAAGAGTTGTTTGGATGTTTGTCAGCAAATTAAACTGTTGAAGAGATTTCGATTAATTTAAAAAATAGGATATCGGAAAAATGCATTTCAATGAGATATTTATTTTTCTGATAGTCTTTTACATACATATATACATATACACTCACGCCTGTTATCCCCGAAGGGGTAGGCAGAGGCGCAACTAGTGCACCCACTTTTCGCCGTTATTCCGTCCCATGATGTGATAGGGGGCGAGCCTATCGCCATATCGGGCACAAATTCCAGACTACGAGCTGATACTGAATAGAAAAACTCAATATCACTTTGCCCAACCCGGGAATCGAACCCGCGACCTCAGCATTGCAGTCGTACGCCACCGAGGCAGTCTTTTATCTATATATATAAAAGAAAGTGGTGTTAGTTACACCACTTATAACTCAAGAACGGCTGAACGGATTTAGCTGAAAATTGGTGGAGAGGTACCTTAGAACCAGGAGACGGATATAGGATACTTTTTATTCCGGGAAAATATAAACCGGGACTTTTATCCCGGATAATCGTTTTCTGTCAGTGGAACCGCAAGAAAACAAGTATAGAGATATTTCGAGATCCAGTTGAGGACATAATTACTCTTATCCCGGAAAAAGATAAACCGGGAATTATATCCCGGATTTTATTTTCCCGCGAGTGGAGCCGCCACGACTAAACCGCTGAACCAATGGCGATGCAATTTGGCAGGGAGATAGTTTAAAACTTTGGGAAGAATCTAGGCTACTTCATATCCCGGGAAAATATAAACCGGGACCTTAATCCCGGAAAATCGTTTTCTGCCAGTGGAACCGTATGAAAATAAGTATGGAGATAGTCTGTGATTCCAAGGGGGAGATAGGCTACTATTATCCCGGAAAACAGACACCGGGAATTTTATGCCGGAATTTTTTTTTTCGCGTTTTTTTTATTTTTAAGGATATGACCCTACATCTCTATTTATTTTAAAACAAAGGCCCCTATCGCTTCTGTCTCTTCGACGCGATAAACTCAAACACTGCTTAGCGGATTTTCATACGTTTTTCATCAATTAACGTTGTGATTCAAGAGGAATAATTGATAATATTTTGTACGACAGAAAAATAAATGTAGGTATACAGTATTATGCTTTGCTACCTGTGCTAAGCCAGGACGGGCCGCTAGTAGTGGATAATATTAAATCGGCTGCACCGACTAGTTATAATTTAAATATAAAATCCCGACCCACAATCACCAGCTCACGACCTCATTATGCGACCTTCGACCGTAAAGAAATTCGTTTAATTCGGTGCCGTTCCCGGCCCCTTCGGCCAAGGCTAGCTCGCTACCAGCCACAAATGTATATTCTTATTTTTACACTGAACTTAATGAGAATATAAATAAGCTGTATTTTTTAAAATACAAAGATGCGAAAATCTAAATAAAGAAAATGAACAAGTGGGTCTCCCTGATAAGTAATATGCTGTCATTTATCATCCATAAACGTCAAGTTGTTAGAGGAATTGTGAATACGTTTATGGCTCTAGAGAGATTAATGAGATTTTCTCTTTAAGAGGTTGAGTCTCTTTTGAGTCAACCTGAAAATATCAGCATTAAGTCTATTTCTGTCGTCCTAAGTACTTATGTATATAGTTTGCTGGCCATATCACATTTATAATCGTACCTACATATCAGGGTGACGATCGTAGTGTACGGTATTATCATTCCAACCCTATTCCACCGTTTATCATCATTTCATGACCATGAATACAATTAATAGTGTTAATTAACAGTTTTTCCATCTCATTTGCTGTATACTATTCTATTCCTGTATAATGAATTGTTCCAGAATAAATGTCGAGCCGAATTTTTAATTCTCTTATCTCTACAGTGTTAACCCAACCAGATATATGTTACCACCGAGCTTCGTTAATGGCTTTTCAAGGCGAAAAGCTTTTTACGACTTTTAAGTGGTTGACGTGTAAGCTCTTTATATAAAGCCTTATTCGCAACGCAATTGTAATGCGATAACTAGTGGTAGGTCTCTCCGTAAGAGTCTGTCTGGATAGGTACCACCACAATGGTGTATGTTTACCGCCAAGCAGCAGTGTGCATGCAGTGTTGCATTTCAGTTTGAAGGAAATTGAAGCCAGTATAACTACTGGACACAATGAGGCTTAACATCTTATGTCTCAGGATACGGGCGCAGTGGAATGCCACACAGTATTTTGTAAGTCAAGGTGCTGGATGGTGTTGCTACTGTTTATGGGTGGTCGTATCGCTTAGCATCAGGCAAACGGCATGTTCGTCTCGTTATTCGATGCAATAAAAAAAATATTATTATCAGGAGCAACATGTGACTCGCAGTTGGCATAACTTTTGTGTTACCACTTAGATAAATACATCAGTTATTTAGCACTTAATCGTAAACGAACAAGATCTTGTATAAAAATAACTTCGTTTCGATAAACAAGTAAAGTTATAAATGAAACGTAATTTCGAATAGTTAGTCTGGACAAAGAAAACACTAAAAATTTAACTTTACTGGTAAGTGATTACCACTTTGTATAATAATAATATGTTAATTATTGTGACACCCCTAACGCTGTCGTGTTCGGACCTACTCGGCGCTCGAAACTGATTTAGATCTAGACCTGGCGATAAGCCGCGTGTAATCCCTGTAATACCCAATAATCCTCATCGGTCTTCAGGCAAATGTTAACGTAATCCCAAAAATCTTGACATCGTCCCGTGCGGCCATGCCGAGGATCGAAACGACGTTAGAAACTGCGGTTAGCCATCACAATAACAATAATCGTGATACAAGTTATTCATAGTACTGTAACGAGAGCGTTTATAACTAGAAGCGTAAGATTTAATTACTGTTATTACTTTAAAACGTTGAAATTGCGTAATAATAATATATAAACTTTTTACCCAACATTTTAAATTACTTTTCCTATAGCCTAATCATATTATTGACAAGCTTTTACACGCGGCTTCAACCGCGTGAAATTTTTTCCGGGATATCAGTCTAGCTTTATATTCTCCCGAGATAAAAAGAAGCCTATGGCTTACGAATCTCCAACTGTCACCAAACCAAATTTCATCGAAATCCCTTAGGCAGTTTTTGAGTACATCGCATTACAGACTGACGCGACAGGGACATTTTTTATAAAATATACTGGCGGCTCCGCCAGCGTGAATAGTGTTTTTTGGGATAAAAGTCCCGCTTTATATTTTCCCGGGATAAAAACAAACTATATTCTATTTATAATATTAATATAGATATGAATTTGACTGAGTTTGACTGCCTCGTCGGCGTAGTTGTATTGCGTACGCACTATGAGTGCGATTTGCGCACTGAGGTCCTGGGTTCGAATCCAAGTCCTGGGTCGAGCCAAAACCATTGTGACTAGGTTTTTCCATCTTAAAAATTACTCAGTCGTAGCTTCGAGTCAGGAAGTTGGTGGCGTTGTAACATAAAAAATTTCAAATCTCATACATATAATTTTTTTTAGTAAAACATTAGCGGATTGAGGCTGTATGGCTGTATGGCTGTAGTGCCTTTGCCTACAATCAATCGTGTTATTAGACGAGTGAGAATTGTCAGTGGTCGTGTTCTAATTTAGGTTATATAACCTATCATAGACCTCTTTGCGTGGGAACACCAGGCTTGTGAGCACGTGATTTCGTCGTCGGCTCCATGTACTCGTAAAATTAACAAGGCTTCGTTAAGGATCTCGAGGAGCGTTCGCCGTGACCGGCTGGAGCCGCTATGCCGTCATGTTCGCGTCATTAAACCGATGACGGCAAGCAGCGTTTTTTTATAGTGCACGTGAGTAGTGGTTTTTCCCTTTCGATTCTCCAGTTTGTGCCATTAGAACACGTGTTACCCATTCTCATTCTTCGTTACAGGGTGAACATACCGTAAAACCTCCGTGGAAGTGGACAGGAGAATATTCGCCGGCCTGCCGACAACGCGGGTTCTCTATTCCTTCCCGGTATGTAATTTTCATTATTGGTGTAGCGCGACAACTATAACTTTTGTAATATTGTGTACTAATCTGGAACACTTTCCTTGTTCCAGGGGGCTTTTTTTTATTTTTACCTCAGGGGTTAACGATTCGCCTTATTTTGTCTATCGCGGGTAGACTACAAAACTGCCTGCATCATCACCACTTGGATGAGGCCTGTGTGATTCCTTACCCAGTATTGAAGGATTGAGGACACACCCTTATCGGTTTAGTTTGGAATTTATACCATAAAAGTATGTAAATTTATGATTTTGGGTCTGACACCCTTATTATGTCAGTGGCGCCCTTATCCTAATTTAATTAGAGTTTCTTAATAACAAAGTGATAAAATGACAGCTATCCAGTAGACTCACGTCCCGCTCTCCGATATTAATTTGTAGCCGGAACCCGTTTCCAATGTATTTGTAGTGGGTTAAGTTTAGACAGTGTGTGTTTGTGTTGAGCGTAGACAGTAAGAAGCTTGAATAAATACTATTTAAATATAAAACCAATGCACTCATTGATTTAACCCACTGTTCCACATAAAAATGGTAACAGCGTGATACCCCTGTACCTCGGAAAGCACGTATAGCCGTTGGCCCGGCACCTGATATCGCCACGGTCATGTCGTATTGCCGTCTCACCGGACTATGAGATTGAAAGAATAGCAAGTGCATGTATGCATTGCGCACACACTTATGTAATATTTACTGCGTACCTGGCTGATCTCCGTTGAGATCGAAATTGGTTAGGATTTTTTTTTCATATAAAAGGATTTATGAAAGTGGTTAATAGTTCATACCATACTTTTCTACTTTTTAAACTTCATGTCGATTTTCGGCATATCAACCATGATTACATACGGATTATGGACAAAAATATCCAATTCTGAACAAAGGTATTGTGACAGACAGTTACCTACTTAGTTACGTACTTAAATAAAGAGGTAAAGTCATGTAACAACCCTTTTCGAAGCGGATTAAGCTTTCACCAACGACAAAATTGAACAGAGACAACAGGTCGGGAAAAGTCGACTTGTTAAGAGGATAACAGATAATCGTCAAGAGTCTCATCATATATGATATAGAACAAGCTTTGGACACTTTTTCCGTTTTCCCCACGTTTTTCCAACAAAAATCTACTTCCATGATTCTATGACTTTTGAGGTTGTAAGAATTTATGTAAATTGCTTTCGAAATACATTTTTAATTATTATTATTATTATGTTGTATCTTTACTGCGGGAAAATCACGACACGAAGACCGGTCCTTTTGGAAGGCTTGCTTGGGGATATGGATCCAACACGTAGGGTCCCCTTTACGATACATTATTCTAGTTGGGATGTGTACACCTTACAGGTACTCTCTCTGTATTTGTACTTATGGAGGAGATACAACCGAAGACAGCGCCCGTAAGGTGTAAGAACTATAGCAGTGAAGATGGGAATTATACTGGGTCCATGGATGGGATCTAGCTGGACTGGTTGCTGGGCTATTGATTGAGGCTACGTGACGCCTGCCAAGTAAAATGTCTCAATCATTTGTATTCAAGGCAGACGGTGACTTGCAGCACCCTAGATGGGCATCCCAAAAAGTGGCGTATGCCAAGGACGCAACATCGATGTGGGTGGCTAAAGGGTGTCGAGAGGTGTGTACCGATTATTACTATTGTTAAAATGCAAATATGCATGTTGTTATCTAAATTATATACTTCTGCTAGTCAAAGGTATCTTAAATACTCAAAATTTGACTAGTTTGTCTTAAGTTATTTAAACTTTTATCACCTTTTTATTTATTTTTTTTATTTATTTTTTTTTTTACCTTTTTTATGTAATGGCGGTTTATAGTAAATGGCACGTACATCAAAAAGTCGATGGTTTTACTACCAAGTAGGACAACACTGTGGATTGATATTGCGTGCACTCCAGTTCGGTTTTTGGTTAGTGATAGTGTGGAGGGCCCGCGCAGGCGCAGCAATCTGTTGTCATTGCCGCGGGATGTGCGCACACGCCGCGCCGCGCCGCGTCGGTACCTACCGCCCGCGCGGCCACACTTATTTATGCCGTCCACGTTCATCGTACAGACCTAGATATATTTTATGATAAAGTTTGCCATATCTACAATAGGATTATTTTTTTTAGAAACGCTGAAACATATTGCTTAGATTAATTAGTTGAGTAGTTATCTCGTTTCACTAGTTGTCTGGTTATCTGCTGTAATTTTATTGTTATTAGATTATTACATACACACACTCACGCCTTTTATCCTCGAATGGGTAGGCAGAGGCGCAACTAGTGCACCCACTTTTCGCCGACATTCCGTCCATGATGTGATAGGGGGCGAGCCTATCGCCATATCGGGCACAAATCGCAGACTTCGGGCTGATACTGAAAAGAAAAACTCAATACCCATCTGCCCGACACCGTGATGGACATGTCCGAGGCAGCGTGTCTCACGCTGCCTCGGACACCAAAAGGTGGACACGGTACGGTGTTTCGGGGGCTTCTGAGCCCCCGCAATAGGAAAAGGACCGCAAAAAGCGGTACGCGCAGGGGCGGTTGCGGACGACAACTTAGACGTGAGTCGGAGGAAGCCCGCAGCCGTCCCTAATGAGCCGAAGATGGCCATATAAAAAAAAAAAATCTGCCCGACACGGGGATCGAACCCGAGACCTCAGCTTTGCAATCGTACTGTAATACAACTACGCCACCAAGGCATTCCTTTCCTCCTGTTATTATTATATACATATTATATTGTTAGATGTAAGTGTTTTGTCCAAGTGCTGTAAACTCTCATCAAAATTATAAATAAATAAACACTGTATGAGTTTTCGGACAGAATTACCACAGACAGCCAATTGAAAAATCTGTGCCATATACTAAAGTATTACGGGTTCGTGCGCTCTACATTTTATCCGCATCTTAGTAGCATATAAATATTCTATAATGTGTAGGTAGGATTTGTATCCGCCGGATAGCGACCCGCGCACAAGGTTAAAACCCACCACAATCGCCTACGTAAGTTTGTTGCGTTCCGGGATAATCCTGTGTACATCCGGTTCACACAGTTCGGCATAATTATGTCAACTGACGAGAGATAATCATTTCTCATCAGTCGACACTCTACTGGAACCTCTCTCCGCTTACCGTCAAATGCAGTGGGGTCACATTACTGGACCTGTATACAAAAAAAGAAAACGTTATAAAAATCTCACTCTCTCTGACTGCCTCGGTGGCGTAGTTCTAATATGGTACGACTGCAATCTTGAGGTCTCGGGTTCGATCCCCGTGATAGTGAAGTGATATTGAGTTTTTCTATTTACTATAAGCTCGGAGTCTGAAATTTTTGCCCGATATGGCGATAAGCTCGCCCCCTATCACATCATGGGTCGGAATAATCGCGAAAAGTGGGTGCACTAGTTGCGCCTCTGCCTACCCCTTCGGGGATAACAGGCGTGAGTGTATATGTATTATAAAAAAGCTTGGGTTTCCAAAATATTGGCATGCCCGCCTACACTTAACTTACCGACTGTTTGTAAGGTCGTTATTCGGTGTTCAGTTAAATATGTTAATACAACTAACGACAAATAAATAACTGGGATTAAAGAAGTAGTTACCTATACTAATTTTTATATTATTTTTCTATATATAATTCTTTTGTGCGTGTTTATGTCACTGAACTCCTCCTACACGGCTGGATTGATTTTGATGAAAGGTTTTGTGTCTTTAGGTGGATTCGAGAATGGTTTAGACTTACAATTTAGTCCGGGAAAATGTATAGCGGAACTTTTATCCAGGACAACACCTTTCATGTGGGCGAAGCCGCAGTCAAAAGCTATATTTGAGTATAATTGGTAATGTTTGTCACGCCACATTCACTACTCGATCCATTGTACGACTAACGACAAATAAATAAAGTCGTAGAAACGAGACAGTAGTTTGATGAGTGGGTAACAGCACTCCCTCGCCGAAGATTTACGCCGCGCGGCTCGCTCGTAAATATCATAACTTCCGTTCACCTCGCGACCTTTGCTAGATATTTTTGCTTAGACAATTCTTGCAATAAAGTTAGAGTCATTAATAAGACGTAATAAGCTGGAACTGATGAGGTCTGGGCTTAGATTTTCAAGCTAGCAAACAAATGAATGTCAATCATGGAAAACTAGTATCTTATAATTTTGGAAATTATGAAACTTCCATTATGGCGATAATACCTGTCATATGAAAAAGAAATGATTTTCGATTGCCCATATATGTATCTCTCGTTCCTTTCTATGTTTAAACTAATCTAGTAAAATTTATTACGTTTTAGGTGAATACCACTAAAAATATTATCCCAGAAACAGAATGAGCTCTAAAGTAAACTAAATACTGAATCATGCCTCCACTGTAAACTACTCCTGGAACGCCCACTGCGAAAATTACCTTAGTTATGTAATAAAATAACAAAATTCCGATAGTACATTACGTTTTCCGTAAACGACAAAACAACAGTTAAATTTGCATACATTTACGCGTTATAAGCTAGTTTCCAACCGAGAGCGAACAATACCGTTAATTATTCCCGTAAATTTGAATATAAGCTCACGTAATTTTAATTATACCTATTTACCGGCCGTAATGAACCCGCATTGAATAAAACGAGCGGAATGGAACTCGTACAGTAAATAGCCTATGAGGCCGGTGGGATTGCGCCGTAATCGGTGCCCGAGAACTAACTATAATTATCGACTATCAGCTACGGGCTACATATCGACTACGGCATCAGAAACCATCAGAATGCTAAAAAGAAACAACTAGACATTTTTTCTCGTTACACAATCACATAAATTCACACAAAAAGCACATTCTGTTTTCATTTCTGAGGCTACACGGAGAAAAATTTCAAAATGTTATTCTATTTTTTCTGTTTCATTGTACTGTGGAAAAAGTATATTATCTTCTACGTGATTATTTATTTGCTACGTGCTACAATTCAGTTATTTATCTGCTACGCACTTATTTAGCTACGTATCTACGTCTACAATATTTCGTAGCTTACTACGATATTGGCTACACGACCGAGCTAAAATATTTTATGTACTAGGAATCGATCGATGGAGGCAAGGAGAGGGCAGCTCGTAAGTGGCTACTTAACTTTGTTACGGGTCGGATCGTGGTAATACCGTTTAATTATTAACGCGGCTTCCTTCGGTACAAATTGTAAAATACAAACGTAGTCAAACGCTTACGTGTAAATTATACGTTTGTTCTCGCCCCGGGCGGGTGTCCAATTTATTCAGTAATTGGTGTAACGACTACGTCACGCGTCACGTAGGCGCAGGTAGGGTAGCAGCACTTAATTACATATTTTATTTAAATTAACATGATATCACTTGTAAATTTTTATACCGTACTCGAATTACACGTGTAGAGCCGAAACAAGTGTTTATGATTTTTAAGAATTACAGTACTGGTGTAATATAAGGTTTTAAAACATATGTCATTTCTAGCTCTCCTCTTACATGAATAGAGTGTTAAATAAAATTGAAATACAAGTCATCGCCATGTCAAACCTATGGCCTCCTGGTGCAAGGAAACGATATACCTATTATTTTAAATATACTCAGGTACTACTTATATACTTAGGTGAAGTGAGGCCTTATCTGAAGTGAATGTTACAGGCGGATGAATTGCAAATCGATTATCAAGCTTTAATTAAAAAGAATGGAGATTCAGAAGCGAGTCAATATTTTTAGGTCTTCAGCAATATCACCAACCAAAGGACACAAAACAAAAATTCTGTAGCCTCACGCCGGCTTTCTGCACGCAAATACCATCTCACTGTTGATAAATGTTCTAAGATCTCACTAGAACACTCAATGAATTAGAATTGGTCATTAGAAAAAGTGGTAATAATTTTTTGGATATTTGCACTATTCGTCAGTAGTCTCCTGCTTATAGCGTGGTATAGCTCTACTTTGCTCTACTCACATTACTATAAACACTACCGTCATTACATTCAACAAAGATTGAAGAGATTATCGTCCATAAACGTAAGTAGGTAAGCGCGATTCTGTTTCAGATAGTGCTCTCGTTTCAGACAATTTGTGTAATGAAGCCGCTCCACGCCCCCGACTACAGACCCATCAAAATATGCAAATACTGAGACACGTCGTGCTCGCAAGCTTGTTGTTCGAAAACGCCTCGAGCGTTCCGAGCGCTCTCAACTAGCTAAGGCTTTGACTACACTCAGCTCCAACGGTGGCAGGAATTTGAGATACTTATGTATGTATGTATGTACGTATGTATGTATGTAGCTGTGACTAATAAATGTGTTTTTCTTTTCTTTTTTTTCTTTTCTTCTTTATGTATAGATGAGTTAACGTACGTGTCCGAAGGCATCGCGGGTGCAATTATAGCCTTCACAGCGCGACGAGCTTATTTGCTATAATGAAAGTTAACGCATAAAAAAGTTTTATTAGGAAATAAAAATACTGCGCAATAACTCTAGGCCCAATATACATAAGATAATTTTCTCTCAAGACAGAAACAAATTCCAAATGAATAAAATTCGCTTGTGGGCGCATGTGTGCGTCTGTGTGTTATATAAAGGGTTTTTTAATACATCAATGTATATGAAGGAGTTGTCCGCGTTTTGTATGGGTGCTGGGCCTCAAAATTTAAGCAGGCTCAAACTTTATAGATATTAAAAGGGCAAAAATATGGATCTTACATCCATTAAAAATTATTAGTAGTTTTTAAGGAAAACTAAGTTACATAAATCTCAAAATCGGAGGACTTTAAAATTATACGATTTATTACAAAGATCTAGTTTTTGGGAGTACTATCCAAATATATATTATTAGGATAAATGTTTAGTAATGGTATTTGTAACGGTATCTGAAGCGTGTTGCCAGTTGTAAAAAACAGTCGAGACTTCAAAGTAGTGGTGGAAGTGACAGTTGGGTGTATAAATATGGTGCCGCACTGACATTTGCATTCATTCGTGTTCAGACTCTCGTGCGCGCTCAGTCTCCCAGTCGATCTCAGTTGAGTAAGTTGAACATTGACTTTCATACTGGTCAGCTAGTTTCAGATATCTTTGTAAATGTATTTCTGATAAATGTGCTTATGTAAAATCAGTGACAAGTGTGTTTATTTAAAATCAGTGATAAATCATTCTTTTATTTTTAATCAAACCCACTTCTGGTTCCTAATATCAGAAGTGAGATTGGCAATCTATGCCCATACAAGTGGATTGTGTGCATCACATACCTACGCTATGTGCTACTACTGGGTAGATATTTCATTACCCGCATATAACGCGGAGAACAATTAATTGCACTGAAGAATACCGGGATAAGCAATCAATGCCCACAGAAATAGATTGTGCTCACTCATTATCAATGTGCTCATTACATACGTACGCTATGTGGAACACGATACGTACGCTATGTGGAACACGTACATGGTACGATGGAGATATTTGACTACCCGCAATTTACGTGAAGAAAAATAAATTGCGTTGAGTAATATCGGGATAAGAACTAGACTGCAATGTGAATAAAAGTGGACATCGACATGTTGTGTATGTTGTCACATGTACGTTTGTGACGACGTCATGTGCATATGATTTCAAATTAGGAAGTGTTTACGTGTACCACGATCAAACTGTTGGTGTGCAAACGTTCCTGTTGGTGTTCAAACGTTCCTGTTAATACTCGAGTGTTCCGGTGGATGTGCTGCGTATGGTGTCACAGTTGGTGTCCTGGGCAAAGTGACTGCGCGGGTGGCAACTGGCGGTTGAAGCAAACTGCTCCAGCACAGAGAATGTTCATCGGTGACTGTAAAGGAAGTTTGGTATCGTATGACCCATAATCCTTCTTTGAAGGTTATGGTTTCCTTTATTATTCTGGTGACCTCTAAAAATGTTGGGGATTTTGTTTACTAGTCATGTAACTAGATTTTGGACGTAATAATCAATTTGTGGATGTAAGTCAAGTACCGTATAGTGTAAAAAGAAAAGTATAGCCATTTTCATGTGTAATTCGCATAAGTGGATATGCGTGGCAATGAGAATGCTGACCAGATATAATGGCAGTGATATTTGACTTTTGAGTTGAATACTTACGGGGTTCAAATATTTTCCGTTAAATGGCAGTTTAACTAAAAAAAAATATTGTACATGGACCAATGGGTGAAACTTTTAATTTTAATGGATGATACTAAATAGTTTGAACTACTTAGAACAAAGATTCCTTAAAGGGAAGTCCTACCTTAGTTTAACTTATGTGATTTCTTTTATTTCTTGGTAACTCACACAAATATTGAGATCTTGTTTAACAAGGCATGTGCAGACATGGATTAACGAGCAATTCGTGGTTATTGTAAGTACAGAGCCGTCCTTAAACTTATGTACCTGTTGTAGTAAACAATGACTGTACATAGCCTTTTTTTTTTTTTTTTTTTTTTTAAATGCCATCTTCGGCGCATTAGGGACGGCTGCGGGCTTCCTCCGACTCACGTCTAAGTTGTCGTCCGCAACCGCCCCTGCGACTGTACATAGCCTTGGTTGAAGAAAAAAACGATCTAGGTGTATAGTGTTCGGTCTGAAAGATTTTTGGCCTTCCTTGGTCATGGCTTCGAAACGCAACACTGCACTGTTTAAAGTTTTGTATTAATAGCGAGACGTGCGGTAATTTCGAGGTTCTCTTGATAAGATGACTACTGAATTGTTGACCAAAGTTTGATGCCAGATATGATTAAAGGCCTAGGTAAAATGAACCGTTTGATGCCGTTGTGATATTTTTGATTGCAGGGACTGATGATCCTTGCAGGGCGAACTTACTCAATGTTTAACACTCCGTAAAGCGTGACTACTGAAGAGCCTCTGTGGGATCCTTTGGAGGACCTGACTTTTCTGCGATGATGGAGGATATTTGGTATCGTATTGCCCGTAACCCTTGTATTATTTTTCCGTAACGTTCTCAAATGCTGGGATCTCGTTTTACCACTTGGTATGACTGGAGATTCTCCCCAAACCACTTCGCAGGTGGATTTGCTTGTTGTAGCAATGAGAGGGCTGTTCAGAAAGTTTAGCGCCAGATTTTATTTAAGGTCAGAATAGGCCGAACGGTGTGTTTCTGTGTTGGTTTTTCTTTGCTTGCAGAAACATGAGATCTGTGCAGTGGGTGCCCAGTACAGAACAGTGTACTTCAGGCTGTGCAGAGACGCGCGGTCCATGCCGTGCAGGTGCGCGCTTCAGGGAGTGCGCGTACGCGCTCCAGGGCGTGCGGAAACGCTGGCTCTAGGCTGCGCAGATGCATACGCATATCAGGCATTGGCCTGACAGATACTCGTATTTAGGAGTGTGGGCTGTTTTAAAGTCGACGCATAAATTTTGTGAATGATTGAAGGCCGGAATTCAGGCAGTCGGAATGCACCTTTCTTTCGTAAATTTCTGTTACAATGAATTGGTTCAAAATTATTTTTATGGGGTTACTCGTGAAAGCTCGAGTGCACGCTTACTTTCGTGAGTCATAAGCTTTTGTCGAAATGTTGCTTCACTTTACACGTTAGACGTGCGGAACGGTGCACTCCAGGCTACGCGAATGTTTCGACATCATAATTCTGCCTAACGGGGAGCTATGGTGGGGCTGGATATCGGTTCCGGTAAGGTTCCGTCAGCATTGTGTGTTTCGACTTCATAGTTCTGCCTAACGGGGAGCTATGGTGGTGCTGTATAGCGTTTCCCTCAAGGGTCTGACAGCATCCCGTTTCTTTTTGTTGTTGATTATTTTCAACATGTTTCGGCATGACTCCAGCATGTCTGGACATGAGCTTATTAGTTTGTAACTTGTTTCTAACAATATAGGACCGATATATTGTTGCAAAAAATTCAGTTTAACTGTTTGCTAACATAATTTGTGTGTTGCTGTTGTGATTTTTATGATTGCAGTGTACATGCCCTGTCTTCGCAATGCGGAGCAGTGCGGAAAGACGCGCTCCAGGATGTACGAGTGCTATATGTCGCGCTCCTGGCTGCGCAAATGCGGATCACACGGCAGACACACCATGTGTGTACGGACTCTGTCCGGCAGACACGTAATAACGTGTAGGGTTTTTACCCGGCAGACGCACTTTGCGTATACGGGCTCTGTCCCGGCAGACACACCATGTGTGTACGGACTCTGTCCGGCAGACACGTAATAACGTGTAGGGTTTTTACCCGGCAGACGCACTTTGCGTATACGGGCTCTGTCCCGGCAGACACACCATGTGTGTACGGACTCTGTCCGGCAGACGCACTATGTGCGTGTGGACTACGGTCCAGTAGGTTGTACGCGAGGCGGTGCGCTGCTGAACGGCGCGCTCCTGGCGAGGCGGAGCGCTGCTGGCTGAACTGCGCGCTCCTGGCGATGAGGTGCGCTGCAGAATTGCGCGCTCGTCGCGCTGCTGAACTACGCGCTACTAGCGATGTGCGCTCGGGTGAGAAGTTTTCATTCTGTCATGTCTTTTTGTTTTGTTGTGATTCGATGAGGTCTTCATAAAGAGTCGATGTTTTTGCAAATTTAGAAAATTGATCAGAGTACAAAATTATTGGCAAACCGTCTATGTAACAATTTTATCATTATGCCGCCGGTTAAGCGATGAACACATTCGTATAATGATCGATGTGTGTTTTAACAACACCTAATACAAATTGTAGTTGGACATTGAATTTGGAATGGAAATTAAATTCGAAATTGAAATTAAAGTTAAAATTTTAGTTGAATGTTTTTGAAAAGCGTACCTAACCCTCAAAGTAATTTTCCACCTGACGTCATGAGGGTCAGGAATGGCTGAGCTATAAGATGTACCTGTGTTTCTTTATTTTAACAGGAAGGGAGACTATTGCCACTTGTAGCACAAGTAACATAACTTATTTCAATTCGAAAAACTATCTTCACCGCAGTTATCGAACAGCTTCGATGAAACGATTTCAGCATTTAGTAACTTTTTGACAGCTGTGTCGTTGAATAGTTTGTTACCATCACTTCTTCTCTCTGGTCATGACACTAGGAAGTGATGACGGAAGGGCATTTTGGGGCGCTGCATATTTTGTAAAACTAAAGTTTTCATGGAAAAGTTTATAAATTCTTAAGGAGTGAAAATGTTTAATGAGAGTTTTATCTTACGGCCTTATGCCAGACATATATCCTGATCGACGAATACACTTCAAGAGCAGTATTGTTTCATGTTATCAGATGCTGCCCTGTAGTACGCTCGGGCACGTGATCCTAGTACATAGGACTTACTTTGGATGTTTGTTTTCTCATATTTTTGGACATGTTTTTGTGCTTTGGATTTTTGTATGCAGATGCAAATGATGAGGCAGATGCTCCTAGCGCCGCACAGTGTCCTGAAAACGAAACACCTGGTGGCTTCGGCGAGCAACCAAGCACGTCCGGGACGCAGAGGTGCATTGAAGAGCCTGCTGCACTATCCAGCGTCATGGCGAGTGAAGACATTTTGGCGACTTCATCGTCAGTTCTGGAGACTGATCTTCAGAGCTAGAAGATGGAGCCCGAGGACGGACTCTTGTCAGGAGAGGCCGTATTAGGATAAATGTTTAGTAATGGTATTTGTAACGGTATCTGAAGCGTGTTGCCAGTTGTAAAAACCAGTCGAGACTTCAAAGTAGTGGTGGAAGTGACAGTTGGGTGTATAAATATGGTGCCGCACTGACATTTGCATTCATTCGTGTTCAGACTCTCGTGCGCGCTCAGTCTCCCAGTCGATCTCAGTTGAATAAGTTGAACATTGACTTTCATACTGGTCAGCTAGTTTCAGATATCTTTGTAAATGTATTTCTGATAAATGTGCTTATGTAAAATCAGTGACAAGTGTGTTTATTTAAAATCAGTGATAAATCATTCTTTTATTTTTAATCAAACCCACTTCTGGTTCCTAATAATATAAAGTACCTTGGTTAGAATTTTAAGCCCGTTTTTGGACGTGTCCTTTCGTGATACAACTGCCCTGCGAAAAACTGGTGTATATGATGGTGCTTTATCCCCGAGCGGCGCAGTTCGCGTGTTCCTCAAACAACTTGCCGACGTGGTGTTACTTGGTACTGCCGCGCGGAAATATTCGTTTTTTTTCGTTCCACTTCATTGATTGCAACACGTTTGTAGCAGGATAACATGATATACGAAAATTTTTTGATGAAATTTTTAAAACGTTTCGTCTAAAAAGAGTTCAATTTTGCACTTTTTTGAACGACCGAATAATAAATTGAGAAAAAATATTTTGACTTTTTGTAATCGTCACACCGACCTATAAATACCTACATAGTAGTATTATTAAAATTTTGAATCTACTGGTACTGCATTACATCTAATTCTCATTAACTGCAATAGATGTCAAGTCTTGTAAATACTCACTAAAACGTTCTTTACCGAAAAATCCATTATTCTACATTGCTGCACAACTGAAGATAAAGCAATTGTATCTACTCTGTCTCTCGCATAGAACAGATTTAAACAACAATGAACGTCAGCGTTCCCGCAGGTCTCGTGAACAAGTCTAATTAACCGTTAGCCCGTTGTAATACAGTAGTATTGAGGCCACGTCACTCACAGCGCGGCTCATAAACGCAAACGAAACTATAACAATAGCCAAACAAAGGACAAGTTAATCTGACGAGCGAAACCATAGCACGAGGCAATTTACGGGCTGAATGGGCCGACCGAGGCACTGTCCCGCTGAAAACTGATGCGGCTTCCTGATTGCGCTTCGTGGTCAATCACATATCCTGAGGTACCTTTCCATTCTTCAAAGAGAATATAGCCATCTAGAATCCACTCTATTGTGGATTCTAGATGATCTCTCCTGTTCGTAGCCGTGAAACCATACATTTTTAACTAAACAATACTGTTGAATGCCTTTGTATTTTAAGCTATCGCGCCAAAGCCATTAAATGAAACAATCGTATGACGTCATAAAACGTCGTTCAAAATCAATTCGTAGCCAACTTCAAAGCAATTAAAAAATAATAAAACAAAATGTCGAAAGCGAGAATAAAAGGCGGCTAACATTAGGGTTACCAACCATGAAATTTATATATTTCTACTCTACATAAAGCTTCACGGTTTAACACAAAAGCAGAACCTTTTTTTGTCTGATTTACTTTCTAATTCTAGCATCGAGTAGTCTTACTTCTTAATCTTAATAATTTTTTACCGACTGCCTCGGTGGCGTAGTTGTATTATGGTACGACTGCAATGCTGAGATCTCGGGTTCGATCTCGGGTCGGGCAAAGTGATATTGGGTTTTTCTATTCAGTATCAGCTCGGAGTCTGGCATTTGTGCCCGATATGGCGATAGGCTCGCCCCCTATCACATCGTGGGACGGAATAATGGCGAAAAGTGGGTGCACTAGTTGCGACTCTGCTTACCCCTTCGGGGATAAAAGGCGTGAGTGCATATCTATGCATGTATGTATTATTTTTTATATGTATTTTTATAACTTATATGTAAAAATGTGTAAAACAACAACTTTAATAATAAAGGAAATATAATATTATTAGCTCTTAAGTATTTTGTGAGGTTATTTGTGATACCAGACTAGTAATGAAAGTGACAGTTGGGTGAATATAAAGGTGCCGTAATGATGTGCAGCCCCATCCGCACGCTTTCGGTCTCAGTCTTGGCTCAGTCGTTGTCTCTTATATCTTTGTGAAAATATATCTGTAAAACCAGTGGTAGATATCTTTTTTATTTAACCCGTCAAGCCCCGCTTGTATATATGGATGTATGGAAAAACCTTATATATATTAGGGACACCGTTGTCCGTCGCGGGGCTTGACAGACTACATCAAAATCTCTTCAATTTCTAACAATATTATAAATGCGCAAGTTTGTCAAAATGTTTAGATGTATGATTTAAACAAAATTTGGCACACGATTAGATCATGTCCTGAATTAACACATAGGCATCTTTTTATACCAGTAATTTGATCACATGGAAAATAATGGACTTGTTTTATCGGTATTTTTGTCGTTTTGTAGTGGGAAAGGCTTTCAACGTGGGCGAAGCCGCGGGCAATACCTAGTACATACATATACACTCACGCTTTTTATCCCCGAAGGGGTAGGCAGAGGCGCAACTAGTGTTAAACAATAATCATGCAAAACCAGTCGAGATATCAAATTGTATGTGGAAATGAGAGTTGCGTGTATATAAATAGGGCGCCACTGAAGGGTATTCGTTCAATCGTCGTTGAGTTTCGTTAAGTGTTCCACTAGCTGTAATCAAAGCGTCACTATGCTAATACAATGTTAGTTAACTGTTAACGGTCGGCACTATGTTAGTTCTCAACGTAGTGATACATGGGTTTCTAATGGGTCCTGACATAGGGATTGTCCTCTGAACATGCGACCTTGTAATGAACGAGCAATAAAACAGTCGTGAGTTGAAGAGATAGCGTTTGAATAATGACTATTAATTGCGCAGTACTCGCTACGCATTATCGGTCGCCTCTTAGTCTAAGCGGTCGCCGTATGCCCGTTTTCCGACATACGTGTAGATCCTTCTAAAAGTACAAAGCTCATAATTATATATTAAAAATTATAATTGTTGATTCTTCTTTGTTCACTGCCTCGGTGGCGTAGTTGTATTACGGTATGACTGCAATGCTGAGGTCTTTGATTCGCTTTCCGGGTCGGGCAAAGTGATATAGGGTTTTTTAAATTCAGTATCAGCCCGGAGTCTGAAATTTGTGCACGATATGGCAATAGGCTTCTCCCTTTTTAACTTTTCCCTTATCACATCATGGGACAGAATATGCACAGCGAAAAGTTGGTGCACTAGTTGAGCTTCTGCCTACTAATATAATATCACTATGTCCGACCCGCAGTTCCAACCCGATACCTCAGGATGTCCCGGTAACACTAGTCGAAGTTTATACGCTTTAACGCTCCCTAAAACAAACCAATCAACATTAATCATTTGTAAGCATGACAAAATACTTTGTACTGATCGGTCCATTTTAGCGATACAACGAAATAGCGAATAGGAATATTTACCGAAAACGGCAGTTAGTAATTGATATCATAAAGAATATTCTACGAAAACTTTAGATTTCAAATAAACATTATGTAGTACATGGAATAAATATAACATCTAATTTATTCCCTTTTGACCTTAATTTTTTGTGGTCAATATAGGCAACCCTACTCACGGTGCCTGGTAAATAAAGAAATAGAGGCCGGAGTGCCGGAGGCGAGGGTGGTGAGGGGTAAAGTAAACGGTGATACAGGCCCCGGCCGTGAGCTGCTTGTTTCTTTTTAATTAAGCGAGTAGGCGCTGCGTGCGCTGTGGTCTCACCTTACTAAGCACATTAATACGCCAAATTAGTGTGCAATGTAGACAGATATCCAGATAATTTGAACAGCTCGGTTAGGATACGTTTTTGTAGGTAGTGTGACGCTCCAATATCCGTAATAATCTTGAAATTTAGCCGTTTTCGGAGAAGACTGCAACTGATACATTTATGTTTTAAACGTACTTACGTACCTCTATAATATTAATTTCAATGTTTTATTTTGGTTCCGAATAATCGTAGTTGACAGTCGGACGACGCAGTCTCAAACCCAGTCGGAGGCATCTGCTCACTCCTCAGCTCACTCCAACATTTTGTGGCTCTACCAAAAATAAATATAATTTTTTTGTTAAAAAGTTGTTATTTATTGCTTTTTTGTTAGTTGATTATAAAATAGTGTAAACAATACATCATAGATGTACGATTGCAGCATTCGCGAGTCATCTGCTGTTAGTCATTGAAGAGTTCCATTGTGTATCTCCGAAGATCTTCACTAGATCTTCATAAATTAGATACTAAAACCTTCCCTGAAAACATACTTTTCAATATCAAAAACCACATTCAAATCGGATCAGTAGTTTTTGAGGAACTCGCGGCCCTACAAATTTACATACATACAAACATACATACATACATACATACATACATAAATACATACGGATCAATAAATACAGAACTTCCTTTTTGAAGTCGGTTCAAAAAGGTAGCATTGCGTCGGTTGCAATGACCACAATTAGTAAGAGTACATAACGGCCCGAGATACCGCGCTAATTGCCGGCCTCTTGCCAAAATTGGCAATTAAACATGCTTCTGCGCTGAGGCTGTGATTGCGAATTAATAAACTCTTATTTTATTAAGGTTCTTATAATGTAGGGCGGTAAAGCTTTGCCGACAAGAGATGCAAGCGTCTCGTTCTCTACATAATAATGTATTTGATAGCAATTCCCAGGAATTAGAAAATTAATATTGACATTATATCGAAATATAATGGGGAGGGTCGTACGAAAACCGTTATTCCTTCTGCTCGGCATTTAGTGGAAACATTTGCCTGTTTTGAATGTACAGTTAACCACATAATTACCTAAACCAGTTCAAAATTTCAAATCGCCTATACTCGTTTAGTTTTAGTGACAACTACGCCACCAAGGCAAGACTGCTGTAGTGGCGTAATTGTATCACGGTACGATGCAATGCTGAGGTCTCGGGTTCGATCCCCGGTTGGGCAAAGTGATATTGGATTTTTCCATTCAGTATTAGCTCGGAGTCTGGAATTTGTGCCCGATATGGCGATAGGCTCGCCCCCTATCACATTCTAGACGGAATATGCACGGTGAAAAGTGGGTGCAGTTGTGCTTCTTGCCTACCCGTTCGGGGATGAAGGGCGTGAGTGTTTGTGTATGTGTGTGCATTAAGTTTTATTGAAATATTTTATCTCTTTGTGTGAAGCAATAAAATCCCTTTTATTTTGTTTTTGTGAAGAACAAAAGCAATTTGGTTAGAACACAATAGGGTATACGCAATTAGAAATTTTGAATTTGTTCAGCTCTTCATGTAACTTATCGTACTTCAAGCAATGTATAGTCAGACGTACCGGACATGTTGTACAAACACAGTTTTATTCGGTTTTTTTTTTTCTTTTGCAACTAGGCCTGTATTATATATTGCCCACTGCTGAGCACGGGCCTCCTCTACTACTGAGAGGGATTAGGCCACCACGTTGGCCTGGTGCGGGTTGGCAGACTTTATATACCCTCGCAATTCATATGGAGAATTCTTAGGTATGTAGGTTTCCTCGAGATGTTTTCCTTCACCGCGATAATTGATAAACAATACACACGTATCTTCGAAAACTCGTGTGTGCCTTGGATTTTAAACCTCCGGACATTGTCTCAGCAGACCGTTCCGTTCCCAGCTAGGCTATCGTCCACTTAGATGTCCTTATTCGGGTACTATCAAATAATAAACAAATCCATAAATACAAACATAAATTACATTTTCGTCTTCTGTTAGTATAATTCAGAGTTATAATAATTATTGGAATGACAACATTCGTTACTAAGTTAACGATATTTAAACACGCTATACAAATACAAGGATAAAATATAATGTTGTTGAATGTTAACATAATACACAGGGCAAATATTACACCACATGATATTTGCAATTTAGCTCAAATATTCTAATGTAATGTAGAGCTAACTAATGGTCTAAATAAACATGATGTACAATATGTTTAATCATGTCATGATCATACACACTAAATAGTTAATAATAATAATAGTTAGTTATACCTAAGTATTACCTATTTGTTGCACAGACGACTTTCGATATTAATTTAAAAAATCATAAAAAAATTACAAAATAGAGCCTCGTTGTACCCAATTATTTCTTTTTTTTTTTTTTTTTTATGAAATATTAAAACAAATAACGAGACTTAAGCCAGAAAAAAGCCCGGGACCGGATGGAATCACCAACGAATGTATCAAGGTTGTGAAGACTCTACTTCTGACACCAATCACAATCCTATGGAATAAAATACTTCGTGAAGAAGCTGTGCCACATCAATGGATGACCTCGGAAATTATACTACTATATAAAAAAGGTGACCCAGCTGATATAGGCAACTACCGTCCTATAAGCCTAATGCCTTGTTTTTACAAACTTTTTGCCTCCTGTCTACTTGAAAGGATAGCCCCAGTCATCGATGCTCACCAACCGATCGAACAAGCTGGTTTCAGAAGAGGTTTCAGCACGATAGATCATATCCAAGTGGTTGACTAGGTGATAGAAAAATACCTAGAATTTAATAAACCCCTGTATTTGGCTTTCATCGACTACAAAAAAGCTTTTGATTCAATTTCGCACAACAGCATCTGGGAATCGCTGAAAACACTAAACATAAATGAAAAGTATATCCATATCCTGAAAAATATTTACTGTAACAGCACAAGTAGAGTCAAACTGGATAGAGTAGACGAAGTAATCAACATAAAGAGAGGTGTCCGGCAAGGCGACCCGATCTCGCCAAAATTATTCTTAGCCGTCTTGCAACACGTAATGGGAGAGCTGCCATGGTCCAATCAAGGTATTAATATAAATGGGAAATTTTAAGTCATCTCAGATTTGCCGATGATATAATTTTATTTTCGGAAACCCCTCAACAATTAAACAAAATGGTAAATGAATTAAACCAGGCTAGCATAAAAACTGGTTTGGAAATGAATCTGGAAAAAACCAAAATTATGTCTAACCGCAGTCCAACGCCCATCTTAGCAAACAACACACCTCTAGAGTTTGTCAACCACTACATATACTTAGGAAAACAAATCTCCTTTAGCAAGGAAAGAAACACTGAAGAACTTAACCGAAGAGTGTCGATTACCTAGAACAAGTTCTGGCACCATAAAGAAATACTAAAATCGCAACTTCCGCTATCGACCAAGAAAATAGTCATGGATACAGGGCTCCTACCATGCCTCACCTAAGGATGCCAAACTTGGACCTTCGACCTCAAAACCAGGAACAAAATTCAGACTACCCAGAGAAGAATGGAAAGAAGTTGCCTGGGTATAAAACTGAAGGATAAGGTAAAGAATGTTGACATTCGAAAGAAGACAAAAGTGTGCGATGCCTTAACTTTAGCAATGAAGGCTAAATGGAAGTGGGCGGGTCACATAGCCCGTTACAAGGACGGTAGATGGACTCTACAGTCAGTAAAGTGGTCTGGGCCAAAAGGCACTAGATCAAGAGGTCGTCCAAAGGCCAGATGGGTAGACGAAATTGTAGCGTGTGCAGGCGGAAATTGGCTAGATAGAGCTAACGATAGAGAAAGATGGCATTCCTTGGGGGAGGCTTTTACCCGAACGGAGTCCATGCATAAAATAAGCAAGTAGACATCAAGATTAAAGAAATTAATAATTAAATAAACTACAAAATAAAATAATAATTTAAAAAATTAAATCTAAATGTAATGGATCTAAATGTAGTAATTAATTGAATTGATTATTATATGTTATTAAATTTTCAATTATTGTTATCGTCTAATATGTACTATGCATGGAATTAATTAAAGCTTTATTATTATTATGTACCCAATTCTACATCATGCAAGCGAACCGGCTCAATGTGTGTACCTTGGTATAACAGAAAAGCTACATTAAATAAATTCTATATCTGAAAAGGTCTACTCTTACTAACAATAACTAGATGCCCTTAAAATTAATTAATTAGTGTTTATCAAGGCTCAAAGAACTGAATTACAAGTTTGGTCCATAAAGCGGTCGTAGGAAAGTGTCAGAGTGGTAGAATATGTAGCATTTGGTTATAATTACGGCGAGAGCGGCGCGGGCACCCGGCTAGTGCCGGCGCTAACAAAAACACCAGTTTGCATTCATAGCCCTAACCTAATGAGGACCCCAGTGGAACTGCCATCAGTAGCGCCGGTAATGCGCTATTGCTCACTTGATGTAAAATTCTGGATTACCAACTAGTGCATGACACCACACCGATCTTATCGCAAGATAATCATATTTAGTTATTACACTGACTTAATTATTTTTGATCCAGATCACAGTAGTCCTTGGACACGGCTGTTTGGCGGTAAAAATAAACAAAGGAGTGGTAAGTTTCGGTTTGATTCTCGCCTACTAGAAAGCACTGAACGAAATATTGGTATAATTTCAGTCGGCTTATTTGTCTTCAAACACTACTTCTTTATGCGTAGCATTACCAAAATAGCAGCCTAGTGTCTGAAACTATACGCCGCTATAAAATAACAAGCACCTATATATTTCAGAAAGTCATTAGCATTTAATATTTATCAGTGCTCTTACTACACGAACGATACTGTGGGCACAGTCCGGAGCCGGTGTAAATCAAGTTTACGATATAGTCTGCCGCACACCGCACCAAATATTAATACTGAGCAAATTTTACACGCGCCCGCTCCACTCGGCGTGTCTAGCGACCCTGGCTAATGCGAGGCGATATTTGACCAAGCTTATTAAATTTGCTGGCGAATCTAGACTACGGTATAATGAAGGCCTCAATGTTGTATTTCTTACCATAGCGGCACTTCGTGAATTTAGGGATAATTGTCAGTCTATATAATCTATATAAAAAGTCTAATTTGAATATTAAACAATCCTTCCTTGCAGAGCTTTTGGATCTGTGTGGTGATTTAAGGTCGTACATTTTTTTCAAAAGTAGTCTGAACTATTCATCACACCGGATATCTTATCTTCACAGCAGGTAGTCGCATCCCGCAAGATTTCTATACCCGAGTCATCCCAACTTCATCCGCTACATCCAACTAATTGAAAAGATGCACTCGTGTGCGGTCAGCACTCCACTGCGAATGATAGCTCCTTGGAACTAGTATTAGATGCAGTGGTTGTGTGCACAAGTTTTATAACGTGCTGTTGATATTTTGTTCTTGGCTTCTTATACTTCTGAATGGTCTCTACTCTGTACCATTTTGTTTTGCTGACGTATCCAACAGTGACTAAATTCTTTCCAAGGTTTTTTTCTTGCAAAGGATGAAGGAAAGGTGAAAAACAAATTATGATAAAAATAATGAGCCCTACAGAAAATGGGCAAAAGCGCCATATTTTCTATGTGTCATGCACCTTATTTTTTTTATTTTTTTTTTTATGGTGTGTTATATGCAACACATCATTTTAATAACAATCTAGCCTTATGACTAATAAGTTATTTAAATTTAACCTAAACTTCTAATGAGACTATGACTAAGAATATGTCCAATAACACTCTTTTATTATTGTCTCTATTAAGGGGAAGACACATTGTTCGCGTGTTCTTTTTAACTAGCACTCACTGCACTATGTTGCACTAAATGTTCACTACACTAACTCGAAGGGTTTTGTCCTCTTCAGTCTTCTCACTAGGTCCGTGTTATCGAGGAGCTGGATTGCCTCGACGTTCACATGATGATGAAGTCTATGTTCATGAGCTTCGGCATATTTCTTTACAATATTCGTAACGAAGTCCACTTTAAGGTCCCGATGCAGATCTTCATTTCTCACGTACCAAGGGGCATTTGCAATACCCCTAAGAACTTTATTTTGAAAACGCTGTATTATTTGTACATTGCTTTGTTTGGTACAACCCCACAACTGTATACCATAAGTCCATACTGGCATTAGGACTTGTTTATACAAAAGTACTTTGTTGTGTACTGACAACGAAGAGTGCTTACCAAGAAGCCAATACATCTTTCTGTAGCGGATTTCCAATTCATCGCGTTTCTTTTTGACATGTGCCTTCCAGCGAAGCTATGCGTCAAGAGTCATGCCTAGACATTTGGCTGTATTTTCATATGGTATGTTTTTACCGTTTATGTACACCGGCTGATAATTCGGCCTTTTGTTGGAGAAGTCTATATGAATAGATTTAGATTCATTTATCTTTACACGCCAATTTTTCAGTCCAGTTGGAGATGGTGTTAACGGCTGTTTGGACCTTACCCACTGCTTCTTCGTGAGTCGAACCTGTAGCTATAATTGCTGTGTCGTCTGCAAAGGTTGCAATGGTATGGTTTTCCATTTCAGGAATATCACTGCACCTTATGTTGTTATATTTTTTTTTGTTAGAATGAATTTATATCGTAAATCCTACTAATCCTACTAATATTATAAAGGCGAAAGTTTGTAAAAATGTATAGATGTTTGGATGTATGGATGTTTGTTCCTCTTTCACGCAAAAACTACTAAACAGATTTCGATGAAACTTGGCACACGGGTAGATCATGTTCTGGATTAACACATAGGCTACTTTTTATCCCGGGAAAATATAAAGCGGGATTTTTATCCAGCAAAAACTTTATAAAGCGGGCGGAGCCGCGAGCAAAAGCTAGTCATTACTATATTAATTAATAAGTAGCTCTTTGGATTTTAGTATGATGATAATCACATAATTTCATACACTAAGACTTGACTTGATAATATTGTGACATTATAATTACATTTTCAAAATAGTTATTATTTCAGTAACTTCTAACAGTTAAATTATGTATATTGAAATAATTGTGTACGCCCAATAGGGTCGATTTTTGTTGAACTTAAGAATAATATATAATAATAGCATAAGCATTAGACAAGAAATGTAAATAATACGTGAATCAGTCAAAAAGCCTACTTGTTTCGTCATTTTCTGTATGAAAAAAAAACGTAATTTTACAATTCCAAATTAGTATTACATATCACAATCGTCTTTGTCAAGGAAAATCTAACTGGGTCCGAGGAATTACTCTTAACATTAAATTTCGTGCAAATGAGGTCCTGCCCAGACAGCAAAGAGCATTACGGAAACCAGACAGGTAAGAGAAAAGTTGTCACTTAAATAGACAGCTGACTCTTTATCAAAAATGTTACCGCACAATTATAAATGCGTTAGCATTTACACGTAAATATTTTTTGTTTAAAACGTTATGCAATAATGAAAATAGTAAACAGTATCCTCTCACGAGCCGCATTTCTAAATGAGTTAGTGTACATCAAATCTATGGTGGACATTACCGCATCGCTTTAAAGATGAGAGACGCTACAGTGGTTTTAGTCGACATAATATTTGGATTGATTCTTACCACCTTCTTTAAAGAATTAAAATCTTTAGTTAAAAACGACGGACTAGTCGCGTGACATTTGTATGTGAGCAAAGAGCAGTATAATACTACGGAAATATGTGAGTTATCATTCGACAAACGCCATCAAGTGAAACTGTCACGACAAATCAATCACACATCATGGACGTCATGCGGACTGGACAGCTCATACGATAGTGCTTGACATCAAGTCGCGAGGTCGTCAGGAAACGCATCAGTCAAATGCTGTCGCGAGGCCCCCCTTTTGACTGCTACTAAAATATTGATGTTGTAGTTTTAAAACTACATAAGCTCACTTTATTATTCGCTAAGAGATACGTAGAGTAAATACCTACTCTCAGTATACAGCCCACGGTTGGTCGAGCTTGCTTTCATCACGTTAAAGAGATCCTGGCAATCGCTAATTCAAAAGTCGTGCAAGATTTTATGTACATTTCTTTTATCATCTACTTCTGAATCAAACTGAAGCCACCGATCTCAGCTTAAGTACGCTGTAAGTATTCGGCGATTTTTTTTTCATTATAGCATATTAATATCCAAAAGCCCCAGAAAGAAAGCGATATTTTTCCTCATTGAATTACCAAGTTCATATATATAACACGTACGTCTTACAGGTGTGACTTGTTGATATAGCGAGGTGTTGGGTCGCTCCCAAGGGTCCATAAACCCAAATTACAGCCGCAGCGTTATTGACGAGCCCCGGACTGGCCCGCGGGACTCCGCTCATGTATATGGATCCGGTATTTCAATTTATAAATTATGCACATTCCCGTGGCTTTGTGGAGCTTGGTAAGTTGGATGTGATGGATGTAGCCTTTTTTATATTTAACAAGCGTTTGCTCGCGGCTAGGCCCACGAGATTCTTTTACCGATATTTTATTGTGTTATATTAATAAATTGATTGAGTGCCTTTTATCCCAATCCATTCAGCGGTTTCGGCATTTACTTCCCAGCATAACATACATTCAAAGTCTTTACAAAGTATCTCCTTTACAATATTAGTGAAACTGTGAGATTGAGTGTTAATGCAGTATAAAGTTAATATTCTCTAGTCTATCGTCGTCAGCGCGGTGTAATTATGCCCGGTTGCCAGCGCCGGCACTACTCCGGTGAGCCATTGATGCAAGCACGTGACCATATTAAAAAAATATTTTATAACTCATACATAGGTACATAAGATACGCCTCTCAGGATCAGTCGCTTGTAACATCTTTGATGCTCGTTTCCCGAGTCGTTAATCTTACTAATAATATTGTAAAAGGTTTAAGGTAAAGTTTGTAATGAAATGTTTATGTTACAAGATATATCATTTCTTAGTATACCATAATACATTTTTTATACTGGAAAGACAAAGCGAGAATAAATATTGAGTAAGAGTTTAATTTATATTCATGAAACCGAACCGTTTGATGAATTCCTCACCCCACAGGCACCAGTCTCCGGATATCAGGAACTACGTTTTCGTTCCCCCAACGCCCAGACCGAAGACAAATATCCTCACAAGAGCTCCAAACACTTTATAATGACAAGCGAACACGCGTAGTGAAGAATGCGGAGGTCCCCGAGGTGATAAACGTAAATTGCGGCGGCTCGGAGATTATTCATGAGCCCGCGACCAAGGGTCGACTCTCAGGACTCGCATGCATCAAGCATGATGGCCAGTATTGATTGCATTTGTAACAGTTTGATTGTTTTATGTTTTTCAAAGCGACACGTTGTACAAATATTTTTCTTATTCGACCTAGCCCAACTGAGGTAATTAATACAGTTTCACAGAAAGGCAGTGAAGTAACAGCTCGTTAGTGCAATTTCCGGGAGCCCAAACATATTTTTCGTCTCCATAATGCCATTTCCTTTCGTTCAAAGTTGGTACCGAATTTATTATTCTTGTGGTGTTATAAGTGTTGAAGAGCGTTGGGTGTCACTTAACATCAAAAGCAGTCAGAAATAAAAGTTGGTAAGTTTGCCTGTACTTAAACTTATAATTTTTGAAATTATATATAAAATCCGTAAAAAGTTCACATCTTACAAAGAAAGATTATTTTATATGAAAATGACATCCCTTATTAACAGGCGTAAAATAAACGACCTAATATTCTTTTACAAGATTTTGAACAATAAAATTGACTGTCCGCAATTGCTAAGTATGATAAGTATATCTGTACCAAGAACCTTATCACGTCCGAATGTCTTTAAACTGTTCAAGAGTCGTTTTCACAGAACAAACATGGGTGCTAATTCACCAATAACACGCATGACAAATCTTTATAACTACCTACCTCGAACACTTGATGTGGATATCTTTAACGATAAATTGTCCACGTTAAAAAAAAAAATAATTCACAGTTCTTTTAATTTTGGATAACTAACATTATTTTTGTTTCTGCTTTTAATTATAACTAGTTTGTTGTTGTATGCTATCGGCTATTTTATATTCTATTATTGTTGTTGTTCCCATACTTTAGATTTATAAATTTATTTAAAATAATTATGAGTTACGTAAGCCACTCATTGTATGCTGTAGTTGCCTGTTTACGGGGGAACATTGAACTTTGTTTTGATTGTTTGATATAATTATTATTTATAATGATTAATGTATCTCCTTTTGGTAACTCTAAAACTAAATAAATAAATAAAAATAAATAAATAAATTACTGTACCGATTCTAAAAATTCTTTTACAAATAAAAAGCTGAATTATGTTTGAGTGGCATCGAGTGTACTTCTCATTCGATTACGTTAATCAAAGAAGAGACAAGCTGTCGGACCGCGAGCAAAATCTAGTTGTAAATACACTCCACTAACGAAATTTTCGTAATGAATTCAAAGTTGAGGAAGTGGAACGTCTATTGGCAGTACTAACACCACAAACTGCACTCCTTGGATGAAGTTTACTCACTGCATTATGCAATTTAATATTCTCCGCAGTCGCAAGAGAGTTTATTTTTACACGAACGCAGTGTCTATATCATTAGAATGTAAATCAAAGGAAACGTCGAAGGTGGGAACAACGAATGCCGCAGTTGATGCATTTGCGTAATATTACTTCTTAGTTCTTGATTTTAAAAATGCGAAAGTTTTTCGAAATGTTTGAATGGTTGTTTTAAATAACCGCTGCGCGTATGTGGGTGAAAGTTAGTACTCAGATGTATCATGCCCTAGGTAAACCACGAAGGGGTAAACTTATATGTATGCTATATTATACCGAAAAAGTACAGCATACAGTTATGGCAAGTGATATTGGATTTTTCTATTGAGTATCAGCTCGGAGTCTGGAATTTGTGCCCGATATGGCGATAGGCTCGCCCCCTATTACATCATGGGACGGAATAACAGCGAAAAGTGGGTGCACTAGTTGTGCCTCTGCCTACCCCTTCGGGGATAAAAGGCGTGAGTGAGTGTGTGTGTGTGTGTGTGTGTGTGTGTGTGTGTGTGTAAGTACAGCATACCTACGTCATTATATCCATACTATACCATACCTATATACTACCCACTGCTGAGCACGAGCCTCCTCTACAACTGAGAGGGTTTTAAGCCTTAGTCGACCACGCTGGCCTAGTGCGGATTGGCAGACTTCGCATTCCTACCTTCGAAATTCTTATTGAGAACTTCTCAGGTATGCAGGTTTCCTCACGATGTTTTCCTTCACCGTTAAAGCGAGCGATAATTCACAAAGAATACACACATAACTTTTAAGAAAAGTCAGAGTAGCGTGCCCTTGGGGTTTGAACCTGCGGACATTTGTCCCTGCAGTCCGTTCCACTCCGAATGAGGCTATAGCCGCATGCGTCATCATATGTACCAAAAATATCCTTCATCATCATCATCATCATCAGCCTTTATCAGTCCACTGCTCGACATAATCCTCCCCTAATGAGAGCCATAGCGCCCTGTCTTCACAATAAATTATGAGAATATTTTTAGCTATGACATGTAACAATAATTTATATAAGGAAATACACAAACAAATATACGAAAACATTGTTCAATTTAAATTAGGCATCGACTCCAAATATACGTTGTATACTAAGCAAATACAAATTTTAATTATTTTTTTATTTGTAGTGGTTTTGAAGTCGGTTCATGTTTTATTAAAAAGTTTTTATTTATTGCTTTTTTGTTAATTAATTATAGAACGGTGAAAACAATACATCATAAATATACGATTGCAGAATTCACGACTCATCTGCTGTTAGTTATTGAAAAATTCCATTGTGTATTTCCGAAAGTCTTCATCAGATCTTCATAAATTATATATTAAAACCTTCCCTGAAATATATACATTTCAATATCGAGAACCACATCCAAATCGGATCAGTAGTTTTTGAGAAACTCGCGGCCATACAAATTTACATACTGCAAATACAAATTTCAATTATTTTTACAATGTATAAAAAAACACTATAAATCAAAAAATTATTAAAATTTGTATTCGCATAGTATATACGTATATTTGGAGTCGGTGCCTAATTTAAATTGAACAATGTTTTCGTATATTTGTTTGTGTATTTCCTTAGCTTAGCTGGCAATTTTGAAGTAGGTTTATTTTTTATTAAAAAGTTTTATTTATTGTTTTTAGTTAGTTAATTATAGAATAGTGTAAACAATACATCATAGATATACGGTTGCAGCATTCGCGAGTCATATGCTGTTAGTTATTGAAGAGTTCCATTGTGTATCTCCGAAGATCTTCATAAGATCTTCATAAATTATATACTAAAACCTTCCCTGAAAAATATATATTTCAATATCGAAAACCACATTCAAATCGGATCAGTAGTTTTTGAGGAACTCGCGGCCATACAAATTAACATACATACATACATACAAACATACATACACACATAAATACATACGGATCAACAAATACAGAATCTCCTTTTTGAAGTCGGTTAATAATCATTTTGTTAGTATTTATAGCACTCATACAAAATAAAAATTAAGTATTTTAATAACAATAAACTTCCAAATTTCTAAACGCACCTAAGTACTTTAAATTCTTTTTTTACCGAGATCACACCGTGATAGGATTTATGTTGTAATTTATGTGAATTTCTCTATATTTAATCTATTATTACTTTATAATATCTTTTAAAATATTATCTATTATTGATGGTTTTCCTTCAATGCCAGTATAGGTACCTTTTAAATTCTTCAGTTGCACTGATGACTCACTAATTACTTAACCCGAATGGACTACTTATATTTTTTACTACAATTAGTGTTTTCTCATTGAATTGAAATGATTAAATTACCAACGTCGATATGCTATGGCGTTTCGGTCTTCGGCGGACGCTGAAGCATATCGGAAGCTCGATTGACAGACAGGGAAATCCTCCTGACACGACGTCCGTGCTCACAATGTTGAAAGCATCAATAATACGACAGAATGGAAAAAGGCTCCAAAGTGTTCAGGGCTACATTGACTATTGGTACGTTCAAAAGGCTGAGGTGCTTCTGGTACAACAACGCCACCGTGTCAGTCCAAGTACAAGAGCAGAGGACGAGGAGTATTCCACTACACAGAGGCGTGACACAGAGAGATGTTATTTCTTCGAAATTAGTCACTGCCGCGTTGAATGACATCTTCAAGTTTCTTGATTAGAAAGGAGTTGGAATTAGCTTCAATGACGAGCACATTTCTCACCTTTGATTTGCCGCAATATTGTCGTCTTGTCAGAATTATTTGAGGACCATAGCGTTATACTAATTTGCTCAAAGACCTCAGCCGAGTTTCCCACCTGGTAGGCCTTATAATGAACAAGACCAAAATCTTGTCCAATGCTCATTTTGTGCACATACCAATTAGTGTTGAGAACGCAACTCTCGAAGTTGTCGAAGAATCTGTCTATCTAAGAAAAGTGGTCCAGTTAGGCAAGTCCAACTTCAAGATAGAATTTACAACCAGCTCGGTTGCGCAGCGTTCGGGAAACTAGACAAGATCCTCTCATCTAAAATACCTCAGTGCTTAAAGGCAAAAATCTTCAATCAATGAGTGTTACCAGTGATGACTTACCGCTTTGAGACGTAGCCTCTGACTATGGGCAACCCAAGACGGTTCACAGTCTCTCAGTGAGCTACGAAGATACTCGGTGTTTCTCTGCGCAATCAAATTGGAAATGATGAGTATCGCTGACATATTTCAAACAGGCAACTCTATCTGAACTTCACGACCCTTACTATCAGGTGCAGTGAAGTCACTTACTGGTGGTAAGTTTTTATATGTAACGCTTACCACCAGGCGAAAGGCATGCTCGTCTCGTCATTCAATGTCATAAAAAAGCTTTGCGGCTAATATAATTTCACGTAACGTACGATAAAACCTTTTGGTGCAAAATAAAAATCAAATATTCGCCTTCGCGAATATTGGAAATTGGACATACATTACACCACTAGAAGCTATATTACTTATGAGGTGGGCTGATTGCATTAATTATTTATAAGTGCTATAGGCCAATTTTCTATCCCGGGAAAATATTTCTCTTGGAAAAACTTTTATATGCGGGCCAAGCCGCAGGCAAAAACTAGTTATTAGTAATTGGACACAAGTTAGTAGCAGAAATAAACAAAGCATTGATACAAATTAAATGGCTAGGGCCTGTAGTGTCCTCACCGGTGAGGATCGCGACGCGTTCCTCCCATAATTTTTGTAATAATAATGATCTTTTATTTTTTATATCCCCTTTCCTGCCAGCCCGAGCTGGCTTTTAAATTTTTAATTTTCATTATTGTTTTTAATCTCATTAAAATTGTCGGTAGTTATATAAGTGACCTTTTGTATCAATAATAATTATTACAATCAATTTAATGTATGACTTATCATAAGTGCAACCATGTTCGCCTACGTGATGAATAAAGTATTTTATTTTTTTATTTTTTTTAAAGCCAAACAAGAAATCTAACACTTATATGTTTTATAAGTGAAAATGATTCTAAGGATTATAACACTGGTCGAACTACCCATTACATTTCAATATCCTATAACTTTATAATCTCCAACGCGCTCCAGACTCCATAAGCCCGTAAACTGCAGGATTAATATTATATAATGATCCCCGCCTCCGATACTATCATTAATACCGCTATCAGCTCAGGCGATTACATAGTTATAGAGGAACTTTAGATATTATACACTCAGTAACGAGACCATCCCGGTCCTCAGCCACCATTGCTCATGTAAGCCAGGCTCAGCAAGTATTTGGGAACACAAAGCCACATTGAATTACAGTAATATAAAGAATAAGAAAAATAGCCTGCAGTGGTAATCTAGAATATGGGTTACCTGTATTGCAAATTTCATGTAAATCAATTCAGTTTATTTTTTTGTTAAAGTCTAACAATTGCCTAAGTATTTTTCTTATTACTGCAATTGTGGTATTCTTGAGTTATCCATAACGCATTTGATACTAATAATAATTATTAAATATAAGTGCTATAATAGAATGAAGAACGTTTCATGTTCTCTTTCTGTTTTCTTTCTTCTGTGTGTTAAAGAAATCACAACGTGGCTATTTTTCCCAATGAGCGTTTCGTTCCTTGAGCCTGTCATATACACAGAAATGAAGCGGAAAAATTGTATTGTGGTGAGCTTCATACGCAAGTTTTATACTAATTATGATTGGGGACAAGCGAGACGGGCGGTCACTGACCCTTATCTTACCCGACACTAATATTGAAGTAAGCCGAACTACAAAATGGGACGAGGTAATAACATGATACCAAATTGCCGCAAATATGAATTAAACATGTTACAACACAACATCGTGAGTATGCCTTTGGTACATATGAGAGCATGTTTTTTATCGCCGGCGGGTTAGGCCCAACCGATGCTTAAGAAACCTTGTATCTCTTCCGTAATGTGCTAAAAGCGGCGCTTGTCATCTTATCGAACAATCTTTGTCTATAGCATGTTAATGTATCCATTATTTCTATCAAATTCAACAATTTAAAAATTTATTACCAAAATTGTAGGGGTTTAAGAACAAAAACAAATGATTTTTATTGTAATCTCGCTTGTGCAAATTACGATGTTATAATATTAACTGAAACTTGGTTAAATAATAATATACTGAGTAGTGAGCTGTTTGACGACCGATATGTGGTTTATAGACGAGACAGGGAGACAACAGGTTTTCAGAGTAATAAAGACGGTGGCGGAGTTCTAATCGCAGTCTCAACACTAATTACTTCCAAACGTATCGATACTTGGCAAAGTAAATGCGAAGATCTTTGGGTAACTATAGATACTTGTGCTGGGCCCATATCGCGTCAGATAGCTCTCTGTGCAATATATCTCCCCCCACCTGTATGTCTTTCCACGATCAACCATTTTATAAATTATTGTAACATTGTTTTTGAGACAACGGATGTCCCTGTCTGTATTGTCGGAGACTTTAATATGCCTAAAATAAATTGGGACAAGGGAGTTATATGTAATACCTTGCCCCAAACATGTCAAAATTTATTAGATTTTATAAATATTAATAAAATTTTCCAACACAACAATACTAAGAACTGTTCGGGACGTATTTTGGATCTGGTATTGTCAACAATGCCATCATGTACTGTGATTGAATCTAACTGCTCATTAACGACTATTGACAAATTACATCCACCCCTGGATATATCCTTGTCGCAGACTGGAGGTTTGAACCTTCCCTATAACAAATTTATCTCTAGGCCGAACTTCTTCAAAGCTGATTACGAACAAATTACAAAATATCTAAACGAACTAGACTGGGACCTGATTTTTGAGGGAAAGCAAGACGTAGATAATATGTTAATTATATTCTATAGGGTAGTAAACTCAGTCATTGATAAATATGTGCCAATTCGTAAGTCATCCGGGAACCGGTATCCTCCGTGGTTTAATAAAGCTCTTAAACATAGTTTAAATGAAAAAAACAATTTACGGATGCGCTTAAGAAAATACAAAAACCCGAGAGACAAATTGGAGCTAAAATTAGTAACGAAACGATGTCAAAATCTGTCAAGAAGTTTATACAATACTTATATAAACAACATACAAAATGATATAAAAATGAACCCGAAAATATTTTGGAATTATATAAAAACTAAACGCGGCGGAACGGGTGCCTACCCCCTGACTATGACCGATGGACAGACAGTATCATCTGAGGGTCCGACAATCTGCAATCTCTTTGCGAACCACTTTTCTGCGGTTTATAACAACTCCCACGATGAAATGGAATCCGAGTATGAGTCCCGTTTCTCACAACCATTGATGAATAGCCAGTGCTTAACAGCTCCGGTTTTAGAGGTAGATTCTATACTCAAAAAGCTACGATCCGTGAACATTAATAAAGGGGCTGGTCCCGACGGAATTCCACCTTTTTTTGTTAATGCTTGTGCACCTGCACTGGCCTATCCACTACAAATTATTTACAATACATCCCTAGCCACAGGAACCTTCCCGCAGATGTGGAAAAAAGCTAAAGTTGTTCCAGTGTACAAATCAGATAAAAAGGATATAATTTCTAACTATAGACCTATATCAATCCTTTCCTCGTTTGCAAAGATTTTCGAATCGTTAATCTGTCCCTATATCCAGCGGCATTTAAGGTTGTACTTAAGCGACCACCAGCACGGTTTTGTCACATCGAGGTCTACTAGCACAAACTTATTAACTTTCACAGAATCCTTAGTACAAACTATTGATGCGAGTGACCAATATGACGTGATATATACAGATTTTAGCAAAGCCTTCGATCGAATCTCTCATACCTTATTAATAAAGAAACTCTCCGCATATGGAATCACCGGGCACTTATTGAAGTGGCTAAAATCATACGTAACAGATAGAGAATTTTATGTTGTGGCAAATGGTTATCAATCTGATATCAAATTCATTACATCTGGAGTTCCGCAAGGTTCACAACTGGCTCCTGTACTGTTTAATTTCTTCATAAATGATCTGCCTTGTTGGTTTCGCTTTTCAGAATGTTACTTGTATGCAGATGACTTGAAAATTGCCAGAAGAATAAAATCATTTGCTGATACACAGTTCTTGCAAGATGATCTTAATCGACTTGTAGAATGGTGCAGAGTTAATCAAATGGAACTGAATTTCAAAAAATGTTACCACATAAAATTCTCTAGGAAATTACATTATGTGAATTCTGACTACTTCTTAGATAATAATAAAATACAGGAGGTGGAAACATTCAGGGACCTAGGGGTCATCTTTGATAAAAAAGTTACATTTATTCCACACATTGAATTTATAATAAAAAAGGCAAATAAAATGCTAGGGTTTGTAATAAGAAATACCAAGGCTTTCAAAAAGAGTGGTTCAAAAATATTGCTATACAATAGCTTAGTGCGGAGTATCCTGGAATACTGCAGTGTTGTTTGGAGACCACATTTTGCTTCACATATGCTACGACTAGAAAGAGTTCAGAAGCGATTTTTGTGGCATCTAACATATTCTAATGGGCAATGTAAGCAACTCTCCACTTACAATGACCGCCTGCAGCATTTCAGGATGCACAGACTTACGTGCCGAAATGACCTGGCTGATGCGCTCTTTCTTTATAAACTGGTCAGAAATAAAATCGATTGCCCTAATTTGTTGGCTCGAGTAAGATTTTCTGCGCCTTCCCGATATCCTCGGAACAAAATTACACCTCTCTGTCCTCCTCTGCGAAGAACTGTCCTTGGTGCAAATTCACCAATACCAAGACTCTGCAAAATCTTGAACAGTTGCAGTGATATATTAGACTTCCATAATGACAGTGTTGGTAAATTTTATAAAAATTGTATCGAGCATTTCGCAAAATAATAATAAAATTTAGTGTATAACTTAGTTTTTGTAAATTTAGTATACCGTTCAGTTAAACTTTTTATGTGACGTCATTTCTGTTATTTTTAGTTATATCTTTTATTTTAATGTATTGATCATCATTTTTGTGCATGTGGAACTAGCCTGTAAGAAATTGTTGCACTTAGAATTTGTGTAGTATCTTTCCCATATAAATTGTACTGGTGTAAACAATTGTTGGCTAGTCAAATAAATAAAAAAAAAAAAAAAAAAAAAAACAATAATCCTGTACTCCATAATGTGTATATTTATCTGGCACCTCATACCAGCTGCAAAATCCTCTATGTAAAAACATACCCTCCTGTCAAACAGTCGTTTTAAAATATGAATCCCACTAGACCAAATAACTTTTTAAGTACTGAAATCAATTTAGCTAATAAATGTACACTTTGAGCGAAACACCAGTACTGAATAACGAGTACGGGGCCCAGGGGACGACAAGCTACCTGTCGAATGCCCTGGGTCTAGATATTTCAATTATGAGCCGGATGAATGATGGCCCTTGTGAATTAATTTAACTAATAGGATTGGCGGGGGTGCGACGGGTGGGGGAGGTAGTAGTACGAAGTAGAAGCCGATACCGTTGTTTAATACAAGCATGATCACACTGGTTAGCTAAATTGGGTTAAGGTTGGCTTAAACAGTATTTTGGTACAACTAACACAGAACATTTCGTATACATACTTGACGATTGATATAGTTTCACGAATTGTTGGACGATGAGTACTTCATTGAGCTCAGAAGCGAAGCAGGGTGGCGCCCTGGAGTGTAATATAGTATTCAACAATTCATGCCTGTCAGCATCTACAAAGCTAAGACACCGAGTCGATTTTCCTTGAAATAGTGAACTAATTGATAGAACATGCTATTGTCAAAAATGATTATAGTGAGACTGTACCATACACTAACCTGTAATTCCTAAAGAACAAAGTTACTTTTATTAATTTCAAGCGAGGTGCAGTAAACAGAATTAAGCCGCCGGCCCACCGAAAAACACAACTTATAACTTCTGTTCATTAAATTTTAAAACTTTGGTTTGACTGTAGGGAAATTTCAGTGAACAGGGATGAATTTAGACATACTATAATTAACAAAAAATTAAGTCACCTACATAAATGACTTAACTGATCGTCAAGTCCCTATTATATTTCCAATAATGTCTGTCATTCCGATAATAAGTAAGTTTTTCAAAGCATAATACTACAGAATTTGCACACTAACATTTACGAGACATCGACTACCTAGTAAATTAATCATATAAGACCAAGCTTAGAAGTATTCTAGCCTTTTTTATTTTATTTTATTTGCACTTTATACAATAATGTACAGGCGGACTTAATGCCGTAGGCATTCTCTACCAGTCAACCTTAAGGTGGTGCAGAGATAATCATGGTAGGTGCAATCAAGGTATATATTAAAAAGTAAACAAGTTCATAGATAGCATACATAAACATAAAAACACGACAAATACATAATCAATAATACATAATGAGTATAATAGTACACATATAAGAAATAAAAACAAATAAGTATATAATATAATAAATATGTATATATATGTCGGAGTGACTAAAATACTATAAAATATTTCAATATTACATAGTGAGATTTAAAAATGAACTACTTAGTTCTAAACGGAGTGTAATACACAATGTTGCAAATTGATTTGAATTTGTAAAATAAGTTGTTGATTTGACTATTTTGAATTATGAATATTGTATTACTGTTGACTTCAATCAATCGAGTAGTATGAAATTATGTAGAGGGGAACGAACCTTTATAATGAGAGCGCAGACGCGCTTCGGGGCATTCGAAGTTTAGTTGGCTAGCTCAACAGAACGTTGTTATTACTCTGTATTGTTATTCAGACGGAATATATTACGTTTATATGAGAAAGCCGGCTTTTAATTATTATGGAAGACTTACATCATGAAGAAGCCAAAAACATGGCCATACCACCTTCGCCCATACCTCCAACCTCCAACTCCGAAATCGGAAGCGGGATGAACAATCAATGCCCACAGAAATAGATTGCGCTCACTACATAATATGAACGCTATGTGGAATTCATACATGGTACGATGGAGATATTTGACTACCCGCAATAAACATCAAGAAAGAAATTGCGTTGAGGAATATCGGAATAAGAACTAGACTACAACATGAATAAAACTGACCACGTGTGAAACATAACCATCACATGTTCATTTTTGACGTCGTGTGCATACGGCTTCAAATGAACAAGGATCTGCGTGTGTACCGCGATCAAACGTTCCTGTTGCTGTTGGTGCTCAAGCGTTCCGGTAGAAGTGCTGCGTATGGTGTCACAATTGATGTCTTGGACAAAGTGACCGGGCAAGACAACTGGCGGTTGATGCTAACTGCCCTATTGTAGAGGAAGTTCATCGTTCAGGAAGTTTGGTATCGTATGACCCATAACCCTTCTTTGAGGGTTCTGGTTCCTTTTATTTCTTGGTAACCTTTACCAATATTGAGATCTTATGACCCATAACCCTTCTTTGAGGGTTCCGGTACCTTTTATTTCTTGGTAACCTTTACCGATATTGAGATTTTATTTAACAGGGCATGTGCAGACATGGATTAACGAGCTAGTTATGTTTATTATTAATTAATACAGAGCCGTCCATAAACTTAAGGATTTGGACAAAAAAAAAACCTGTTGTAGTAGACAATGACTGTACATGGCCTTGGTTGACAAGTGATCCAGGTGCATAGTGTTTAGTCTGAAGGATTTTTGGCATTCTTTTGTAACCGGTCGCAGCACTGAACTGTTTAAAACTTTGGATTAAGAGAGAGTCATGCGCCAATTTTGAGGTTATTCTCACATTAAAATGATTATTGAATTCGTAGGCGCAGTTTAATGCAACATTTTATTAAAGGCCAGGGTAGACTGAACGGTTTGATGCTGATGTGATATTTTTGATTGCAGGAACTGAAGATCTCTTTATCTGTTAAAAGACTCAGTAAAGCGTGACTACTGAAGAGCCTCTGTGGGGTCCTTGGTAGATCTGACATTAACTGCAACGATAGAGGATGTTTGAACAAAGTGATCCATGCCGGTAACTTTGAGTACCCAGATGACAGCACGGTCGTAGAGTACTATGTATCTAACCCGCGCTCCACAGCGGTTGAGGTCCAGTTGCTCAGAGAAGCTATGGTCCAACGCCTGAACATGTCCCTTAAGGCAGTCTCCGATTGAGGCAATGCCAATCTGGTCAGGTTCATCGCAGCCAAGACAGGCTTATCCTTTGTCTGCCCAAAAAGAGGCCATTTGACCTGGCCCCTGTTTCCTTAGTACGTCCGTGCCTATAACCGACCATCTTAATCTTGAGCTCTAAGCTCATAGTCAACGATACCCATGTTAAAGCTCGATTACAGAGCCTCGAGCATCGTCGCAAAGTTGCTGGTCTATCGGGTTTTTCACTGGATACATTTCGGAGAATGTGCAACGGAATTGTACAATTTGACTCCTCCATCCCCATTCCACCACAGTGCCAGCAGAGATACGGCGAAGCGCCATTGTTACATGGTCGAAGCTCCAAGAGCTCGCACTAAGCGCTTTGCTTCCATCTTTATTGTACGAAATTCGCTACCGTATTGTCTATTTCCGCATAAATACAATTTGGGACTCTTCAAGTCCCGAGTGAATCGGTTTCTTCTGGGCAAGCGTGCTTCACCTTAGGCCGCATCATCGCTTAGCATCAGGCGGATAGCGGACAAACGTGAGCCCATTCAGAATTATGTAATGTATTCCAGAGTGGCTCTTTGGGCTGTGCAGACCGGTGCAGAACAGCGGGCTACAGGTAGCATCAAACTGCGAGGTTAGAGGGTAGTGTACAGAGCAATCACTGAGCAGCCTCAGTGGAAAAGCCTCTGCATATCACCTTTGAAAGTTTGTAGCTCCGCAAGTAGGAATCATGTACTCTAGTGAAGTTTCCAATCTGTTTTGGCACGATGTCTGAGCGTTTGGTGTCGCTTGAAGTCATGTAGTAAACTGACCAGTTGAAAAATAAAAATTTGTGTTATAGATGAACCTTCAGCCATTTTTGTAAACTTTCCAAAGAGTGTTATTAAGTTTACGTGATGATAGATTGCGTAAATAGCCGAAAAGTCAGAGCATAATCGATAAAATTGAAGCCGAAACAAGTAGTAGTGACAGTAATTAGGTTTGTATGATGATCGGGGGTGGACCATACCACGGGTTGTCATGTAACCGTAGCTCAGTAAAAATCGTTGCCTACTTTTAGTAGGGTCGAGCATGAGTACGCGGTAAGCAGCCAACTCTGGCGGGGGTCGCATAGAGCCCGGGAGAGGTTCTGCATTCCCTTGGGGGTTTGCATATGAGGGTAACTTGAGGTTACTGGGCTCTGTGTAGCCAGAGGTTACATGCAGGCCTTCATTAGTTAGATTAATTGATTTGATTAATAGGATGGCTTGATGATAATCAAGTATAAGTCTGAATTTCATGGTTGATGCATTTGATATTGAAACGTAATTTTTGGAAACTCATTTTGTGATAAATTTTCTTTGATTTGATTATTTTCAGTAAATGAAAGTTGGTTTATTCAAAGTAACAATACAAATCTCAGTAAAATCTTAAAATAAATCTGAATAGAATTTATCTGGTTTGGGTCAGGAATGGCAGAGCTGTTGCTGTGTTTCTTTATTACAATAATTGAGGTCATTATCGGTTGTACCACAAGTGCTATGCTTGTTTCGATTGAAGAGCAGTCTTCACTGTGGCTGCTGTTGGACATTTTCTTAGATAAGAGTTGTTTCAATTACATTCAGATTAGTAGTACTATTTGACAGCCGTGTCGCTGGAGAATTTGTTAGTATCACTTCTTGATAATTGAACAAACTTATACTGTAGGGTAACAAGGGACATGGCCTAGTCCAGTAGTATCGTAGCTGAAGATTTTACCTACTATTGGGGATAGATGATCTAGTCAAGCATTCCGTAAATTGAAGGGATTTCATCATTGGAATGAATATCTAGACCAGTATATATTACACGCTGAAAAGGTCCTTTTGATGGACTAGGTCAGTCCATCAGTAAGATCATTTGATTCATAGCTAATTTTGGAAAATTGTCATTTGTTTACATTAAAGAAAATTGCAGCACTTAAGGGCGTTCATACAAACGGTCGAAAGTAGTTGTTTCCTACTATTTACGTAAATATATATGTTCGTTGAGTGCCTGGGTATATCTCCAAATAGATGATGGACTGCAGGGTTTTTTGTGTTGAACTGTCACTTAAAGACTCAAAGTGAAAGTCGTGAGTAAAAGTGTTTGAATCGTGAGAAGGAAAAAAATGTGGATCCCATAATTTTGGATTTGGTGTCACTTACAATATAAACATTTTGGTATATTATAGGAATGAGTTATTGTTCCTTAACTAGTAAGATTTAAATTGTAATTGAATCATATTTTGCTTCTGATGTCTGAGCCAGTCTCGACATTCAGAATAGCCGTGTCGGAGTATCATTACACAGAGTATAAGTAGAGCTATAACTTTACCGTGTTTTTAAATAATTAAGAATTCTGTGTCTCCTTCGTACTGCATTGACACTCATCATTTACTGGTGGTAGGTCTCCCATATGAAAGAGTCCATCTGGGTGGGTACCACCGCAATGACTAATTCTACCGCCAGGCAGCAGTAACCATGTAGTGTTGTATTTCGATTTGAAGGACATTGTAGTCAGTGCAACTGCTGGTCATAATGAGACTTAACATCTTATATCTCAGGATGGCGTGCGCAGTGGCATGCCACACAGTACTTTGTAACTCAATGTGCTGGGTGGTGTTGCTACTGTTTACGGGTGGTCGTATCGCTTACCATTAGGCGAACGGCTTGCTCATTGCTCCTGTCATCCAGAGCCAAAAAAAAAAAAGATAAAAAATAAGAAAACTTTCGAATTGTGTTGACATTTTTTTTTTTTTTTTTTTTTTTTATTTATTTTTTATTTGTCGATGACAATCGAATTGCATTCGTTGAGGACAGGGGCCTCCGAATTGCGATGTGTGGTGGCATTCGTTGAGGACAGGGGCCTCCGAATTGCGATGTGTGGTGGCATTCGTTGAGGACAGGGGCCTCCGAATTGCGATGTGTGGTGGCATTCGTTGAGGACAGGGGCCTCCGAATTGCGGTGTGTGTGTTGGCATTCGTCGAGGACAGGGGCCTCCGAATTGCGGTGTGTGTTGGCATTCGTCGAGGACAGGGGCCTCCGAATTGCGGTGTGTGTTGGCATTCGTCGAGGACAGGGGCCTCCGAATTGCGGTGTGTGTGTTGGCATTCGTCGAGGACAGGGGCCTCTGAATTGCGGTGTGTGTGTTGGCATTCGTCGAGGACAGGGGCCTCCGAATTGCGGTGTGTGTGTTGGCATTCGTCGAGGACAGGGGCCTCCGAATTGCGGTGTGTGTTGGCATTCGTTGAGGACAGGGGCCTCCGAATTGCGGTGTGTGGTGGCATTCGTTGAGGACAGGGGCCTCCGAATTGCGTTGTGTGGTGGCATTCGTTGAGGACAGGGGCCTCCGAATTGCGATGTGTAGTGGCATTCGTTGAGGACAGGGGCCTCCGAATTGCGACCTTTAATTTTCTGACAAAACAAGATGACAAAAAATTACCACGCTGAGTTTCTTGGTGCTTCTTCTCAGGTCAGTGGGCTTTTCCGAAGCACTGGTAGAATCTTGTCAATAAAAAAAAAACACATTGTTAAAAATGACGTGTAAAAGTGCCCCTAGGGGTCCAATTACATAATAAATGGTTTGAGTTTTTGTACAGGTCAGAGGCGACCTGTATTGCAGAATGGCCGTGTCGGAGTGACTAAAATACTATAAAATATTTCAATATTACATAGTGAGATTTAAAAATGAACTACTTAGTTCTAAACGGAGTGTAATACACAATGTTGCAAATTGATTTGAATTTGTAAAATAAGTTGTTGATTTGACTATTTTGAATTATGAATATTGTATTACTGTTGACTTCAATCAATCGAGTAGTATGAAATTATGTAGAGGGGAACGAACCTTTATAATGAGAGCGCAGACGCGCTTCGGGGCATTCGAAGTTTAGTTGGCTAGCTCAACAGAACGTTGTTATTACTCTGTATTGTTGTTCAGACGGAATATATTACGTTTATATGAGAAAGCCGGCTTTTAATTATTATGGAAGACTTACATCATGAAGAAGCCAAAAACATGGCCATACCACTTTCGCCCATACCTCCAACCTCCAACTCCGAAATATATATAAAAAAATACATACCATATAATATATTATAATTAAAGTGGTGACTCTTCCGCTTCATTTAGAAGTAATTGCCGAACTCTCACTTTGAACGCTAGCCGTGTGTTAGAAGTCCTGATTTCGAGAGGGAGTGAATTCCATAGAAGGATAGATTGGATAGCGAAAGAGGAATGGGTGAAGTCAGAGCTATGAGGGGGGCATGTAAGGAGATGATTATTGGATGAGCGAGCCTTTGTAGTGCAACTATAAATGCTTTGTGGCAAATACCATTACTGACACAAGTTTGATTACTAACAGCATTTGAGTGGTTCTCTAGTTCAAATCATACTAATAGTATGAACGCGAAGGTTTGTAAGTACGGATTTCTGGACATATGAATGTTTGTTACTTTTTCCCGCAAAAACTACTGAACGGATTTCGATGAAATTTGACATACGGGTAGATCATATCCTGGATTAACACATTGACTATATTTTATCCCGGGAAAATAAAAAGCGGGACTTTTATCCCGGAAAAACTTTTTATAGCGGGCGGAGCCGCGGGCAAAACCTAGTCAGTAAATAAAAGCAAGTGTCCAATCATGAAAACTGTGTCAGATACTTCATATTAGGTATAATATGCGTTAAAAACTATGCTGTATGGGCTCTGCATTGAAATAATATTATGGGACGGGAAAGGAATAACTAAAGGAAATTACCATAAAACCTATTACATACCTGATTTTCCAATAATCGGCAGCCAGATAAAAACATTTTTACCAAAATAAATATTATGAGTTGGAAAGTAATTAATAAAGTAAGACAGACGGCAATCTAATTAGCGAGAGCCTCTCGGGAATCTGTTAGTGCTAATTAATTATTATCTATATTAGTTACAGGAATAATTACTGTTTTTTTAAACTAATTGAAGTTTTGATGTTCAATACTAGGTTAAGTACTGTCTTGAGTAACCAAATTAAGATTACAATAATCTTATTGTCCATTGAGAATTAAATAAGCTATTAAATTAATGTTATATCTATACTATCGTTCGCAGGAATCAAGTTTATACATTAACATATCTAGATATTAACTAAAATGTTTTTTATTAATTTTGTAGATAATCTAGTCCTTTAATTTTTATAGGGTAGGTAACATCAGGGATTGCAATCCGGAAAAATCCTCAGAACATTTAGATCTTTGAGTGAATGTTAAATGCTCTAAGATGTAGGTAGATACTCAAAGGGAAAAACGGATTCGGTAATCCCGCGAATCCGGCATCATCAAACATTTACCGGACTCGGTACCAATATACCGTATCCGGCGACCAGATCCGGTGCTGGTAATTTTTGGCAAAATAATAAAGCTGTTGCATGAATAGGTACTTTATGAAATGAAATGAAATAAATTTATTCGAACCCATAAAATGTTATACATTATTTAGATTCAGTCAATATTTTAACTCTACCAGCAGTTTGGAAAGCAGCTCTCACTAGAGAAGAACGTTAGAGAAGAACTTTAAATACGTTGCGCGTGGTATTCATGCGCGCGAGTCGTTCGTGGGGAGTCGCCCCAACCCACTACGCTGCGCGAGTATCGCGGTAGTAATATAAAAACAATGAATCTAAGACAATTATTACTTAAAATTTCACTTAAACTATAGAATTGTAATTATAATTGTGATAGTTGTGCCATTAATTAGACACATTCAACAAATCATGATGGTGTCTGTCATAAATATAAGACTTGTCTGTTAGCATTCTCAAATACTTTAATAATTATTGTGATCTCATCTCAGTAAATTACGTAAGGTTTATTATATAAGATTTTATAAAGATGCTAACTAAAATAATTGGTCTATCTATCCTTACATCTTTATATTGTTACTATAATGCAGGCACAAATAAAAAAGGGTAGTTCCACAAAGTGCCTGAGTGCGGGCCGACGGCTAGCTCGTTTCGCCGAGGCTTGGCGCAGCGCCATCTAGCAGGAATTCTTTATAATCTCATTTGGCATATTTACGCCCACATCGAAAACATTAAAACGAGCTTAAAAAAAATCCGTGTTGCCGGCGACTGGCGTGAACCAGATTGCGCTCCTCTAACCGACTAACCGAATTTCTGTGTGAACGGTTTTTTGCACTCGGTTTTTTATGTTTTCTGATAGGGTTTTTAGAGGAAAGCTTTCCCATTAAAATTCAGATATAATGCATACCAGTGGGCCATGTAATGATGGATAACCAGTTCGGTCAACGTGGATTATCTGTCAGCGTAAATAAAAAAAAATTAAAACATATATTGCCTAAAATGGATATCAAACCCATTCACCCATACATAATAATGAGGCTATTTTGCGGTCAAGTGGATGAAGATACAAAATTATAGAATCATTTAGTAAATATGGGTAGTCGGCTTCAATAATAAATCACGTGTACAATTCTCGATTGAACAATTCCAAAATATTTGAACCAATAAAGGTTGTTACCAAACTACGAAGTAAGAATAACTTACGTATTGTATTTCAAGATCGCTATTAGATCTTCGGTAAACATAGTCGTTTATTTTATATGAGACCATCGACCTGTTCTTGTGATTCAGATATAAGCCTCACTCGTGGCGCACAATCATCCCGTTTCGGCTCAATGGCTAACAAACATAGTGTTTACGGTTCGCCTGCGTCGCACGGCGTGTCGTCGCGCATCGGCGACTTCCCTCCACGGGATTTATGAACCACACACATCCCACAAATAAATCCCCTTCCAACACAGAGATTAACCGATTTCATCTATTTACAGTAAATAAACGGGGAAATATTGCTTTTAAATATTTTTAGATATTGTGGTGGTAAGTATTAATTTAACAGTCCTATATAATTTTTTCCTCCTACTGAGAACAACTTAATTAAAGTCAAACTTTTCTTATTTTGACATTCATATCACTCCAATAAAGATGAGAGACAGACATCTTTCACCTTATTTAAATGGATATTCGCACCGGATATTATGTATGCGTGACGGAGTCCAGAGGGTCCGGCAATTTAGGTGTGTCAGACACGTGACAATTTCTATTTGTCACGTAAGCGAACCGCCCCGCGGCCCGGGAGGAGTTTATGCACGAAGTAAAGATCTGTTCTGTGAGTTTATGAGCCTCCGTCTGCCCGAATTACTCCCACTTTGCGTCACAACGCTCTATTTACCCCCATTATGAAGGACGGAAACTTTGCAGCGTGAAAATTGTAGCGTAAAAACAACAATAAAGTAATAAGGAGACTTATTTTTTGGCTATTTATTTGTGAAGATATACTTTTGAGTATAGTGGCAGGGTATTTTGATTGTGTACGGTTTCGAATTTGCGATTCCAAGGGCAAAGTGAGTTTTATTTAAAAAAATATGTTTTATATTATGTTTTTTTTTTTATGATAACGAGCCAAACGAGCATACGATTCACCTGGTGGTAAGTGATCACCGCCGCCCGTGAACATCTGCAATATCAGAGGGCATAGAAATGCGTAGCCGGCCTTTTAGATGGAAATACGCTCTTTTTTTAAGGTCGCCAGGTCGTATCTGTCCGGAAATGCTGCTGGCGCCAATTGGTTCCATATGTTACCGGAGGAAGTGGACGATAGCCTAGTTGGGAGTGGAACTGTCTGCCGAGATAATGTCCGGGGGTTCGAAACCCAAAGCACACACCTCTGACTTTTCAAAGTTACGTGTGTATTGTTTATCAATTATCTTTCACTTTAACGGTGAAGGAAAACATTGTGAGGAAACCTACATACCTGAGAATTTTCCATAAGAATTTCGAGGGTGCGTGAAGTCTCCCAACCCGCACTAGGCCAACGTGGTGGACTAAGGCCTAAACCCTCTCAGTAGTAGAGGACGCCCGTGCTCAACAGTGAGCAGTGTATAATACAGGGATGATATTATTATTATATTATATTTATATTACCGGAGATTAGGATTAGTACACGTATATCGACTGGCTTCCCTGACAAAACAACAGTAGATGTACTAATTATGTTTCTGTCAACACTTTCAGGAATAAATGCATGGGATTATTATTTGTTTTCAATATTCTTTGTAACTGTATAACATGCAATAGGGGCTGAAATGCCCGGGAGTGAATTTTTTCGTTTAATGCCTATTTTACAATCTTTGTGGGGTAATTCTATATTATGGACTGAGTTCGTACATATATTCAAAAAATTCATTCAGTTTCACGATGCATACGCACAACCTCACGTATTATAAAACAAGTCGCCCGCCGCGTCTGTCTGTCTGAACGCGATAAACTCAATAAATACCGAATAGATTTTGATGAAATTTCATACGGAGATATTTTAAAATCCTGGAAGCTTACTTTTTATCCTAGAAAAATATATAGCGGGACTTATATCTCGGCAAATCACTTTCTCGCTAGCATAAGCTAGTTATAATATGATAAATTAATCTATTAATTACTTCTTTCGGAATGCAAAACAACGCTGTTGTTAATTTAGTGCGAGATACAATTGCGCGGATTAATGTACGCTGGCGGAGTAATTATACGCCATAACTCACTCGATGCACGGATAAACATCGCATTACTCTTTTTGTCTTGACCTACATCCAGGCACTCGAAGGCAGCTGTTTAAAGGCCCACCAGGGGCTGTATTTGACGCAAAGATAATTTAGACATTATGGCTAGCCGACATCGGAATTAAGACAAAAATGTTTGAAGAAAAAGAGTCAACGAATTATCAATAAATATTGATTTTATCGATACTTAAGGTAATCATTGTTTTGGAAAATTACTTACATCAAATTTAAAAACGCATACTCACGTCTTTTATCCCCGAACGGGCAGGCAGAGTTGCAACTGGTGTACCCACTTTTCGCCGTGCGTATTCCGTCCCATGATGTGATAGGGGGCGTACCTATCCCCATATCGAGCACAAATAAATTCCAGACTGCGGGCTGATACTGAATAGAAAAATCCAATATCACTTGCCATACCTGGGAACCGAACCCGAGACCTCAGCATTGCAGTCGTACCGTAATACAACTACGCCACCGAGGCAGTCAAATTTAAAAAACTAAATATTAAAGTAAAATTATGTCCAGTCAAAGTTATATATTGATACATGATTATTGTGATTGTGTCGGTCGTGGTATTTTTTGAATACGAATTTTAGTTTAATATGGCCAGTAGGTACATTAAATTGAGTCAAAATACAATCGCAAATATTTCAGAGTATTATTTTTATTATATCTCCCAACGTCTACAAAATAATAAAGAGTATAAATTACTTACGAATTTTCTTAACACGCTAAAGAAAAACAGAGGTCTCTTTATTATCTATACTAATATTATAAAGCTGAAGAATTTGTTTGTTTGTTTGTTTGTTTGAACGCGCTAATCTCAGGAACTACTGGTGCGAATTGAAAAATTCTTTTTGTGTTTAATAGACCATTTATCGAGGAAGGCTATAGGCTATATAACATCACGATGCAACTATTAGGAGCGAAGAAATAATGGAAAATGTGAAAAATGCGGGGAAAATTATTCATCCTTGAGGGCTTCCATTGCGTGCGCTGCGAAAACGGTTCAAGATACCAAAAATATATGTATGAAAGAATTATTCCTCTTGAAATGATCTAAAAAAAAGTCCGCGACAGTATATGTCTATCTTTTAAAATAAACTCTCTAGAACCGTTTTTATGGTAATCAAATTTGATCGAAATTAATGCATTGTTTGTTAAGAGTTGTATCAACGACATAATATTAATCTTTATACAAATAAATGTGTTGGATAGAGTGATTCAACGGGAAGGTTTTTATGTATGTACTTTTAGCCCGGAAAAACTTATTAACGCGGGCGAAGCCGTGGGCAAAAGCTAGTGTAATATATAGCCATTCCCCAGTTACTCCCCCAGCGTAGTCTACACTAAGGCTCTATCCGTTATCGATTTGGTAATATGTTACTGCGATAACGACCACACCCAATATGTTAGACCAGGGTAAATTATAACCTAAAGCGAACCACACAACACCAGATCATTTTTATTATACGTGGCTGTGAGATACCCTGACTCTTATCTAAACTCTCATAGATTATAATGTATGGACCATCATTGTCGAATTTTAAGGACGGAATCAATTCTCTGTAAGATAAGAGCTAGTTCTAGTATAAGAAACGCGTCATCCGCAAAGATAGGTAAAAACAGTCAACAAATGATCTTGAACAATAACTCCGGACTTCGGATCGATCATAGATCGACCGGACCTATCAAAGACCTATCAGACCGGACCTAGCAGACCAACTTATTTTGATTGTTTTTTATATCAGCCCCTTTCATAGATAACTATCAGGATTATTAATTTCGAGGTATTTCTCCGCCACTGGCAATCTCACTGACCGAACAATGTGCAATAACAAAGCTGTTACTTCCATTACAAAAGAAGTCGTATAAAACACAGAGGTGACAACAATTCCAATTAGAACTCTAGCTCCGAACAAAACACGTCCATAGCACCTTTCAATAAGAAGAGTACAATAATTAAGGTTGCAACCCGTGGACAACACGGGACGTCGCGTCGGCGCGGCGAGCTAATTAAATTCAAACATCCTCTCGCAAACTACACTTAAGCAGTGGGGATTATTAATTATTGTACGCTTGTTACGATACTATTGTGGCACGGGCTTCATTATGTTGCCATTAATGAGGAAATGTAGATGAGAGAAATACATTTTAATATAAAGGCAAAAAAATCATCTGATTTATTAACTACACAGCACTATCGTACTCGTGGATGCAATGCTGAATTTTGTGAAGATTTGAATGTTAATACTGAGACAACAGAAGTAAAACTTACTTCTTGATGACGCGATGGTTTGCAATAATACAATGGTATATACCGCAGTGGCCGAATCTATTTAAGCTAAAATTAAAATTGCTAACGTTTCTACCACACCATATTCAGTATATATATTGTTAGGATAAACGTTTTTCAATGATATTTGTAACGGTATTTTTAGCGTGCTAATAAGTTGTGGAAACCAGGCGAGACATCGAAGTAATGGTGGGAGTGGCAGTTGGGTGTATAAAAAGGGTGCCCTGCCGCCATTTGGATTCATTCGTGCTCCGACTCTCATTCGGACAGTCTCACAGTCGGTCTCAGTTGGTTTTCCTGCTGATCGGTTAGTTGCCGATATTTTTGTAAAAGTATTTCTGTTGCATGTTCTTATGTAAAGTTAGTGAAAAGTGTGTTTATGTAAAATCAGTGATAAATTGTTTTTATTTTAATCAAACTCGCTTCTGATTTCCAACATCAGAAGTGGGATCGTAATCTATGCCCATACAAGTGGATTGTGTGCATTACATAGGTACCTACGCTATGTGCCATCAATACGACTGTCGAAATATTTCATTACCCGCATATAACGCGGCGAACAATTGATGTCCATACAAGTGGATTGTGTGCATTACATACCTACGCTATTTGTACTACTGCGTAGATATTTAGTACCTGTATATAACGCGGAGAACAATTAAGTGCACTGAAGAATACCGGAATAATTAATCGATGTCCATAGAAGTGGATTGTGTTCAGTACAAATGTACCCTATGTGGAATCCATACATGGTACGATCGAGATATAATATGACTACCCGTAATTTACGTGAAGAAAAAGAAATTGCGCTGAGTAATATCGGGATAAGAATTAGACTGCAATGTGAATAAAAGTAGTCGTGTGGTGTACAAGATTGTGATGACGTCATGTGTATACGACTTCGAATGAACAAGTGTGTCCGTGTACCACGATTGAACTGTTCGTGCTCAAGCATTGCTTTTAGTGTTGAAACGTTCCTGTTGATGTTCAAACGTTCCTGTTGGTGTGCAAACGTTCCTGTTGGTGTGCAAACGTTCCTGTTGGTGTGCAAGTGTTCCGGTAGATGTGCCGCTTATGGTGTCAGTTGGTGTCCTGGGCAAAGTGACTGCGCGGGTGGCAACTGGCGGTTGAAGCAAACTGCTCCAGCACAGAAAATGATCATCGATGACTGTAAAGGAAGTTTGGTATCGTATGACCCATAATCCTTATGTGAAGGTTATGGTTTCCATTATTATTTCTGGTGATCTCTAAAAATATTGGGGATTTTGTTTACTAGTCATGTACCTAGATTTTGGACGTAATAATCAATTTGTGGATGTAAGTCAAGTACCGTATAGTGTAAGAAGAAAAGTATAGCCATTTTCATGTGTAATTCGCATAGTGGATATGTGTTTGTGGCAATGAGAATGCTGACAAGATATAATGGCAGTGATATTTGATTTTTGAGTTGAATACTTATGGGGTTCAAATATTTTCCGTTAAGTGACAGTTTAAGTAAAAAATATTGTTCATGGCTCCAATGGGTAAAACTTTAATTTGAATGGATGATGCCAAATAGTTTCAACCACTTAGCACAAAGATTCCTTAAAGGGAAGTCCTACCTTAGTTCAACTTATGTAATTTCTTTTATTTTTGGTAACCTTTACAAAATATTGAGATCTTGTTTAACAAGACATGTGCATACATGGATTAACGAGCAATTCGTGGTTATTGTTAGTACAGAGCCGTCCTTAAACTTAAGGACATATACCTGTTGTAGTAATCAATGACTGTACATGGCCTTGGTTGACAAGTGACCTAGGTGCATAGTGTTTGGTCTGAAAGATTGTTGGCCTTCCTTGGCCAAGGTTTCGAATCGTAGCACTACACAGTTTAAAATTTTGGGATTAAGAGCAAGACATCTATAATTTTGACGCTGTCTTCATGTTAAGATGACTACTGAATTTCCTAATCAAAGTTTGATGCGACGTTTGATTAAAGGCCAAGGTAGAGTGAACCGTTTGATGCTGTTGTGATATTTTTGATTGCAGAGACTGAAGTTCCTTGCAGGGAGAACTTGCTCGATGTTTCCAGTGTTTCTTAAAGCGTGACTACTGAAGAGCCTCTATGGGAGCCTTGGAGGATCCGACGTTTACTACGATGATAGAGGATGTTTGAAATTGGAGATGTATGCAGTGTGTTTGCACTGTCTACGCAATACGGAGCGGCGCGGAACGACACGCTCCAGGCTGTACGAGTGCGGCATGTCGCGCTCCTGGCTGCGCGAATGCGATTCAACGCACTCTGCTCCTTACGAAGTAGCAAGCCATGTGTTATGGGTGCAGTCGTACCAGCGCTCTGTAACATCCATGCAAACTCGGGTGAGAAGTTTTCATTCTGACGCTGTTTTGTTGTTATGATTCGATGAGTTCTTTATAAAGAGTCGCTATTTTTTTGTGAAATTAGAAGGTTGATCAGAGTACAAAATTATTGGCAAGTTTTGACATTATGCCGCTGGTTAAGCGATTTACACATTTCGTATGCAAATCCCTCTGTTCGCTTGAATTTGTCTAGCTTAGGCCAGGAATGGCTGAGCGATGTGATGCTGCTGCGTATATTTTCTGTTAGCAGGAATTGAAAAATCGCTCCTGCCGATGCGGTGCGTTGCTGAACTGCGCGCCCCTGGTGATGCGGTGCGCTGCCGAACTGCGCGCTCCTGGTGATGCGGTGCGCTGCCGAACTGCGCGCTCCTTGTGCTGCTGAACTGCGAGCTCCTTGCGCTGCTGAACTGCGATAATGCGGAACCACGAGCTCCATCATGCTTCAAGTGGCATGGATATCAGGCGATTGCGGATAAGCGCATTGGGTGCTGTATATTTTGTAAAGCTAAAGTTTTTATGGAAAAGTTTCTTAAGAGGTGAACACATCTTTTTAAAGTTTCTTAACAGGTGAACACATCTTATTAAAGTTTCTTAAGAGGTGAACACATTTTAAGGTTCTTAAGGGGGTGAGAACATTTTAAGGTTCTTAAGGGGGTGAACACATTTTAAGGTTCTAAAGGGGGTGAACACATTTTTTTTAATTTCTTAAGGGGGTGAACGCGTTTAAGGGAAGTTTAGTCTTGCGGTCGGTATAGTCTTTGTCTTATGTCAGGCATACTATCCTGATCGATGGATACACTTCAAGTGGGGTATGGTTTCATATTATTGGATGCTGCTTTCGACTGCGCTCGGGCATGCGATCCTAGTATATGGGACGTACTTTGTGTGGTTGTGTACTCGGACACTGTCGAGGATTGCTCAGACATGTGGTCCTGGAGTTTCGGTACACGCAGGGTCATGTCATAAGCGGGCTTCTGGCGTGTGATGTATTTGTTTGGCAAACACTGTTTGTGTTATATTGAGAGGTTGGGTGGAAACATGTTTTTATATGGGACCGATCAACAACGCAAAGCTATGTCTCACGTATGTTTACGTAGACCTCTAACGAGTCGTGAGGGGCACTCCCCCGACGGGAACTGCCTCGGGTGATTGGTACAGATATTAAGATGTTTCATATCCACTGTGCTTAGATAGAGGTTGGGTGGAAACATGTTTTTATGTGGGACCGATTCACAACGCAAAGCTATGTCTCACGTATGTTTACGTAGACCTCTAACGAGTCGTGAGTGGCACTCCCCCGACGGGAACTGCCACGGGTGATTGGTACAGATATCAAGATGTTTCATATCCACTGTGCTTAGATTTTGTTATGACGGGAACCGCCACGGGTGATTAGTACAGATATTAAGATGTTTCATATCCGATGTGCTTAGATTTTATTATGACGGAACTGCCACGGGTGATTGGTACAGATATTAAGATATTTCATATCCGATGTGCTTAGATTTTATTATGAACTGCCTCGAGTGATTGGTACAGATATCAAGATGTTTTATATCCCATGTGCTTAGATTTTATTATGACGGGACCTGCCAAGGGTGATTGGTACAGATATCAAGATGTTTTGTATTCGCTGTGCTTAGATTTTATTATGACTAGACCTGCCACGGGTGATTGGTGCAAATATCAGGATGTTTTATATCCGCTGTACTTAGATTTTATTACGTTGAACTGTTGAGTAATTTCTTCTCAAGTCATATGAGCTGTCTTACTTTATTTTGTTATCTTTTTGGACATTTTTTTGTGCTCTGTTTTATTTTTGTAAGGAGGCTGACGCTGCTAGCATTGCCCAGCCTTTTGCCAACGAGCCATCTGGTGGAGTAAGCGAGCAACAACCCAGTACGTCCGGGACGCAAAGGTGCATTGAAGAGCCTGCTGCACCATCCAACGCCTTGTTGAACGAGGAAAGTTCGGGAATATCAGTGCCGATTCTCGAGACTGATCTCCAAAGTTAGAAGATGGAGCCCGAGGACGGACTCCTGTCAGGAAAGGCCGTGTTAGGATAAACGTTTTTCAATGATATTTGTAACGGTATTTTTAGCGTGCTAATAAGTTGTGGAAACCAGGCGAGACATCGAAGTAATGGTGGGAGTGGCAGTTGGGTGTATAAAAAGGGTGCCCTGCCGCCATTTGGATTCATTCGTGCTCCGACTCTCATTCGGACAGTCTCAAAGTCGGTCTCAGTTGGTTTTCCTGCTGATCGGTTAGTTGCCGATATTTTTGTAAAAGTATTTCTGTTGCATGTTCTTATGTAAAGTTAGTGAAAAGTGTGTTTATGTAAAATCAGTGATAAATTGTTTTTATTTTAATCAAACTCGCTTCTGATTTCCAACAATATGTATTCTAATTGAATCCACGCGTTATTCGCAGATAACAAAGTTTGACACAGAAAGTCGATTCTCGTTTCTTTCTAAATTAAAAACGCGCGGTTCAATTGTCAATTTCGAACAAGTTCGCGAGAGTTCAACACAAGTTGTAACCAAGCATCCGTCTACTGCATGTCATCTAAAGGATGGGCTGAAATTTCAGTGAAACGGAGCGCTTTGATCCGACGCGTGGCTCGCTCGCATTCTTTGTGCGAACCCGAATAGCGTCAAGCGTGCAACACATCGCAAAAATTCACCGAAAGAATTTTACCCGCTAAAGGATTCGATTCGTAATGTACACTGACATCCGAGCAAATGGACGATGGTATTGCATTACTCTTTGTAACCCTTTAGTACTTAAAGGACTAGTTTCTAAATATATTTGGTAAATTATTGTAAAGCATACTAGGCGAACATATAATCAATAATAGTGATATATCAGTGGGGCTAGGATGTTAAAAAAAAAAACACGATGCGTCTCCGCTTCGTTTTATTGTGATCGGTTGAGACACTGACGTGTCGGTCTCTCAACCAATCACTAACATCAAAATACCGATACGGCAGTCACTCAACCAATCACAATAAAACGAAGCGGAGACGCATCGTGCTTTATTATCATATCCTAGCCCCACTGAATGATTTATAAAACACTGTCTAATATTCCAATTAGTTATTCTACCGCCTTAATTGATTGCGGCTGGCTTCTTTTCCAGTTTAATATGCAATTTTGTCTCGGATAAGTGTGTACAATCACAAGCGGTTACATATTAAACTGTAAAAACGGCCACTCGCACGGTGAGCCGCTGGTGCGTAGGAGCGCTAATATCAAATTTCCCTTTGAGTCATCCAATCGACATTCCACATGTAAAAGTAATTTAAACATGTTTTCAAAACCAAGATAAAACATCCCTTAAAACTTCGATTAATGTCCTCCATTTTTCTACTTATCCCCAGTTACAGGTTATCCCCAGTTTTGTTAACATCCTCTATAAATTGATACGAATATGCTTCAATATCAATTAATAGACAGCAAAGACAATACAACCCACTATCTAAACGTAAAGACATTGACATCGATATATTTTCTAACAAACCTACTCCATTCAAGCGTATAATGTTAGAAAGTTTCAAGCCCATTTCGTAATCCTGATTGCGTCTACTACAGATTACCTACACCCTAAAGCTATCGCGCTCGTGTCTGTATGGTTCTATCTACCCATGTTATATTATTATTTCTCTCCTTTTTTCAACCTGTAATTTAAATGTAATTTAAATTTACTCATTTTGTCCACTGTGCATGCTGTGACAACTTGTAAGTAAAACAACATTTAGCCTATAATACGAAACCCTTCTCTAGCAAACTAGCATTAATGTATGTTTTGTAAGTTGATCAAATTAAAAAATGAAATAAAATAAAATAATATCCGAAACTTAGATTAGATTCCCGCCTTAAATAGGCATATGGTCTAATTGTGCCAGTGGAGGGCGTTTGCCAATCTATGTGGTGTTCGTGGAGAACAGTCGCCAAATGCTTCGTAAATTCATTCGTGAAACTTATTATCATAATGCACCCTCGGTCGCGAATGAAGCACTGTTAGGTGGCCACCTGTCGGTTGTCTTGTTTGGAAAAAAAAATTGATTGTTTAAAGTTTAATTTTATCCGTAACGTTTGTACTACTAACATTAATACTGTTGTGTTAAAATATGATTAATTAACCTAGAAATTTCTTATGATCAGAGTGATGTAGAGCTTGTTTTGAGGTTGATAATGTCCCTACAATTTATCAGCATTATATCAGTAGAAGAATTGCTCGTCTGACTAAAATGAAGGGAACATTTTAAAACGCATATGACTGTAAAATCTGATAACATGTTAATTATCCTCTTTTCTTTCTTTAAATAATGCGACATCTAAGCTCTATAAAGTCTCGTTCCGCTGCAACTACTTGCAAAAGAGATATTGTTTCCGATTTTTTCGGAAGACAGTCCTAAGTTAATTTCCAGAGATAAGCCAAAGGAAGCGTGGTGTAATATCGTTGGGCGGCTGCCAGCTCGCCACTCATTTTAACTGGCGAGCCCCGAGCGTGCCGGATACGTCCATTGTCGCCGAGCTACTATATAGTTACAAACACGCGCCTCTGACATGACACGGGATTTCAGTGGACATTACATGGATTTAGGGTTAATCTGTTATTGTACTTCATTATTATTAAGTTGGTTAGTTAGTGGTCGCATATAGATTAATTTCGTGGAATTGTTTTTTGATTTTTTGTACATGATAGAAACGCTATACACTGTTCATGTCTACCTTTTAACACCTTTCCTTTGTCTTATAAAATATCCATAGAACGATTTTGTAATAGTAAACTTAATACAATAGCAAAATGGCGTCAACACTTTCGCTTCATGTACCAGAATATTGTTTGATCCATAAAAATATAAAGGAACGCCGCAATGTTTGCTTTAGAAGTATGTTAAACATATTTGCTAGGTAAATGAACTGTGTCGAAATTCCCACACGCTCTTATACAATTAATTTTACTCTAAACTCAAATGAAAACTGGAGCGTCAAATTTCGAATTTCCTGGTAACCCTACTGCCGGCACAGGCGCGGTATTAAATGGGATTCCTAAGCCAATTTGTACACACATCACAAACAAAATGCACTCTGTGTACCAACTTTTAAGGTGTATTTTTGTGAGGAGAGCCGCGAGCCTGACAGATTCCCAGGCTCGTCTACCCGCATGCTATAACCATATCAAATATTACAGCAGGATGTTACTCCCTGTAAATATTAAACACGATGCTTACCTATATTACATTATGTCGGCATTAGGTTCTTTGCCTCGTGGAGGGGAAAATTACGCGAAAATATGCCTGTTTAGATGCAAAGCGAGGGTTTATTAGCTCTACACTGTACTCGAGAATTGAGTTAATTATAATAAGGAAAGATCTTCAAAATATACAGTTAAATAGCAACTTTACAATGTGAGCGTGATGTGGGTGTCCACACCTCGTAAGAACTTTTAGTCATAAAATTCATAAATGTTCGTTACATATAGGACTAGAATAGCGATATTCGTATCAGTTTAATGGTTTGAGTATCTCACTTGGTTGCGATTATATTTGTGGCATAATGTGTTAGAACCATCCTACCAAATGGTAGAAGCGAGATATGAAATAATACCTACTGTTTACGATGAAAAACAATCAAAAAATATTATAGTTATATAATAGAGGAACTGATATTTCTAACGCAAAAATCGTATGCATTTTATCATCATCACCATCATCAGCCACACGACGTCCACTGCTGCCTGACCTGACAAAAGCGGCCTGCGTCCAGCGTGTTTTAAACACTCATCAAATTGAATACCTCATAGAATTTTAGGATATTGTATATTTTTTTATTGTTTTTCTAATTTAAAATGGTTACAATCTTACTTCTTACTATCTTACTAATATTATAAAGGCGAAAGTTTGTAAGAATGTATGGATGTTTGGATGTAAGGATGTTTGTTCCTCTTTCACGCAAAAACTACTGTACGGATTTCGATGAAATTTGGCACACGGGTAGATCAAGTCCTGGATTAACACATAGGCTACTTTTTATCCCGGGAAAATATAAACCGGGAATTTTATCCCGGAAAAACTTTTTAAGGCGGGCGGAGCCGCGGGCAAAAGCTAGTAAAGAATATTTGTATTGTCTTGAATCCGCTAACATTTTTGAAAAACAATGTACACATCAGACGCCAAACTCAGATGTTTGTATCTATTCGAGTACATGTTTTCATAACTTCGAAGGTAACAAATTTAGCACACACAATAAACAAAACCCCGCCAAGCTCCCAAACAAAAGAATGAAATTTGGCATTCCACGCGAGTGCCAGGACAGCGGAGTATTGCCAGGTGCCAGAGTGCCAGCTGCCAGATGTACGTGATTGATTGAAGTGAAAGGATGCAGTGTAGTAGCTAAATCTATATGCTAGTTTTATCTCCGTGTAGATTTTTTTGCACGCTGACCAAAAGCAGTTTAGTATTGTCATAATATGAAAACGTCCCTTCGAAAATCATTGACAATTTTATGATACTGGTATGTACAACGTAAATTCAGAAGTTCTCGGGGACATTCTGGATTATAAACAAACTTGTTAACTGAATAGTCCAGTCCTTTGAATTCATATTGTGATTTGCAAATTGTAAAATACATAATAATATATTTATTAAACAAAAAATGATAATAAAAGACCTACGCTGAGTTTCTTGATGCTTCTTCCCATGTCAATGGGCTTTTCCAAAGTACTGGTAGAATCTTTTAGTAAAACAATATTGTTAAAAATGACGTGTAAAAATGCCCTTAGGGGCCTAATTACTTAATAAATGATTTGAATTTGAACTTTTTATTACGATTATCATACATACATAGCATCACGCCTTTTCCCTTTACAGAGGTAGGCAGAGCTGTATCACACTCGCATTTCGCTAGCTATGAAGCTTCTATATAAAAGAGAGCGGGCCTATTGCCATTTAATGGGCACTTTTAGACTCCCGGGCTGATACTGAACAGGAAAACCCAATATAACTTTGCCCGACCCGGGAATCGAATTCGAGACCTCAGTACTGCAGTCGTATCGCAATACAACTAAGCCACCGAGGCAGTAGGAGACACCGAGCATCACAATGATCTCTTTACCCTTAAATCCGCTCTAAAATTCCAATCACTTAAAAATCTACATTTTGAAAATGCTAACATGTTAAACAGTACCCTAATCATCCAGCCCGTGAGCTCAGAACCTAAATCCTGTGAGATAAGCGGCCTTTAAAGCAATAAAAGATGTGTTGCCGCGAGCAGGGCAATAAAACAGTGATAAAAGTAAATAAGTGTCAGACTGCAGTGTCTGTCGGCTGCAGCTGAGTCTCAGCGCGTAATGTGAGTGTCGCGAGCCGTTCTTTAAATACATTTTTTTCCAAGACCAAGAGGTAATACGGGTTATTTTGCATAAGCCAGTAAAGGATGAATGGAAGATATGTATCGAATATTAACATCGAATGTCTAACATATTGTGATATATTAATATATGAAGGTTACGAATTCTTTTATTAAACAATCATGAAAATCAACCGTTTCATACCTAGTGTAGCAGTTGTGATTTCGTTATGGAACTCAGTTCTGTCTCACGACACAGTCCGTTCTAACAGGTAGTGTAATAGTTTCTCTGTGCCGCTTAATTGCAAGCTTTGTAATTGTCGTGCTTTATCCTTAAATCAAAGCTAAAACAAATGTTTTACAGTTTATGTACTAAGATAAAAATGTACAAACTTTGCTGTCCGGAAATTTGTTATAACAATACCTACTCCTTGCAGTTATATGTTGCCGCCAATAGTGCTGCTAGGGGTTGGGAGGTTGGCACAGTAAGTAGGTGGTGTCGGTATTTTTGCAAATGTAGCGTTTAGCTCTTAGCGCTTACACCGCTCTTTCGCGAGCGCCGGAGATGGCGCCGGAAGCTGCGCTGGCCTGTCCCTAGTGCATTACAGTACTGCAGCTCTTAGTCTTATTAAATATTTAAGAACGGCGTTCTGGGAATTGCTTTGTTTTAAGCCCTGTACTACAAATTATTAATAATTTAAGAAGCTCACTGAAAGTGGACTTTGTATTTTATGATTGAATTCATATTAATACAGGATACTGTTCATCCACCAATATAATACTGTTATATAAATTGAAATAATGAGTAAGTAGTCATTTTTCTCATCCACATATTATTGCTACACACACACACACACACACACACACACACACACACACACTCACGACTGTTATCACCGAAGGGGTAGGCAGAGGCGCAACTAGTGCACCCACTTTTCGCCGTTATTCCGTCCCATGATGTGATAGGGGGCGAGTCTATTGCCATATCGGGCACAAATTCCAGACTCCGAGTTGATACTGAATAGAAAAACTCGATATCACTTTGCCCGACCCGGGGATCGAACCCAAGACCCCAGCTTTGCAGTCGTACTGTAATACAACTATGCCACCGAGGCAGTCATACTATTGCTACAGTTCTACGAAAGTGCTACGAGGTTGCTACGACGCTTCGACATTGGTATTAAAGTGCTACAACCTTGATACGACTTCGCGTAATTCCGGAATTCTTTCTTAGCATTTTTTTACGTTGAAATTACCCATAGCAGAGTTGACATTTTTCCTAGGCAAACAAACAGCAATATCCATTTATTTATAAAATAAATAATATTATGGCCAAAAGCTTGAGGTGTTGGAATTTTTCATTATTTTACCATAGATGACAAAGTTAGACTTAGCAGCTTAAACATTTCAACTTACTCGCTGCAGAATGCATATTATATAGTATATAGAACGAAATAGTAAAATATTGCACTATATTTTTATTTATTTTTTATTTATTTATCATTCGTACAATATCTACATATAATTCTAAATATAGGTTAAAAATGTAATAGAATAAAAATGTAACGACATAATATAACATTTCTAAACACACAAATTCCAGATCAAATATTAATTAAATAACATCTACGGAGGACGTTCGGTTCCACAGCACTCGTAGAGCACACAAATATACCGAACGTGCGACTTATCCCAACCGACTTGTCCTCCGCTCTGCCATGGAAACTAACTTCCTCTGTTTATCTATTTATTCATATTATAAAGGTGACTCACATGATATCCGCTCGGACTCACGCGACGGCCGCGTGCGTCCCGCGCGATGGCATCTTTTGTTTATGTTGGGACCAAATCTTATTATAGGACTTTGTCCCGAAACACTTACCTGCAATGAACATATTTTCAGGAATTATTTAGGGTCTGATGCGTCGAGTTATGAATATGAGAGGCTTTTCCACGTCGTTGGGTTGAAATAAGACGTGCTTGGATTTTTATTTAATCAAGCTACGGTCTGTGCAATGAGACTTGTACGAAATATACACATATATACTAAGAAACAATAAAGCTCTGTGTATCCCCTCACACTTGTTTCCTCGACGAGATATACGGAAATACAACGACTACATAATTGATAACTTAAACAAAACTCGGAGAGCAGTTTAGTTAATCGACGTGAAGAAATGATTTTATTGTTTGTTTTTTGTGTTGGACTAGTTTGGTGTATGCATGTAAACAAAACAGAAAGTTACCTGATAATAATCGATCAACGTTCTCAACACGTCCACCATACAAGAGGAATAGGCCCAGAAAAGAAGAAAAAGGTTTTCTGCTTTATATGATTTCTGATCCCTATTTCATATAGAAATCCCTAATCCCTCTTCATACAAATCTCAAACTAGGTGATTTATACTTAAATAAGTCCTAAAATTTTATGAATCGTAGCGATAATAAACGCCACTCAATTATTACCTCATAAAATATTTTTATCCATATTTATTCTCACTTAAAATATTCATAAATTATTAATACGGCGATTCACAGAGATGTAGATACACTCAAATTAATGGTAGAGACTCTGTATATGAGACTTTGTACTCTATTTCAAGCTGATAACGTTGCAAATGGTACGTCATGCTCAAAAAGCCCGGTATTCATAAACTTTCTTGTAAATTTGTATCTAAATTGTAAGCTTTCGAATGGAATGACAAGTATTAAAAGGCGACAAAGTTGGGCATAACTTGAGCGGCTAAGTCGGTGGAATGTCTCTGAAACACTTCTCTCCCCCCGCGCCACTGACTTTACCCCGGACGTCCTCCCCGCTAATCAGAACAGTTACCAAGGAGTTTGGCCCTGAAATATACAACATATAATATTAATGAAATATTTTATGGGTTGAAACAACTAAGTTAAAATAAAGTGCATGTTTTAAACGTCGGTGATTGATTATCAGCAGGTGAAACACTCGCTCATGAGTCATGTGCTCTTGTATATTCAAACAGTTTTTAAAAATATGATTATTGCTATGTAACTGCATAATTATCCACACGCTATTAGAAACGTAATATATTTTATGGTGAATAATTTATATTCGTTATAAAATATTTAGTCATAATTTATTTACGTCTATGCTATAATTAAGAAGCAAGACGACAACAAATAAGCAATTTCTCAGCGAGTCTTTATCACAAGCTAAACAGTTTTAATAGCAATTATTGCTTCCTAAATCTAGTGAAAGCATGTTTAAACAGACTGGGTGCCGAATGATTTTAGGTTTAATCCCTAGACCCAACGAGATTTTCTGTTGATTTTTCAAGGCTATTGGTTCCAGATAAAATTTCCCACAGTGTTTTGACATCAGAAAAAAGTATTGGCATCTTAAACTTCGATAGAATCGATCAAACTGGTACGTAATAGAGCTCGCAAACTGCTGTTTAGCGGCGGTAAAGATGTACCGCCTATTCCAGTGAGTCCTAGTGCATGACACCATAAGGAATGGCGCCGATCAATTGAGCCGGCGCGGAGCGGCGAGGTAGTGTAATGCGATCTGGCGGCATCACGCGGCTCTTGATATAATACTTTGGGAAAATATTTTCAAATATCTAGTGATGTTACCCCATACTGAATTTCTTAATATTTTTAGTGATCAATCGAATTAACGGCTACCTCAGAGTTAGCCGATATCAAGGGGCGTAAAACAAAGCCAAAATATACCTGTAATACGCTTGAAAAATGTGGCGAACCCATACTGGAGTAGGATAAGGAAAGATGAAAGCAAAAATGGAACTAACGACGAACTGGTTCAGATATTAAACCAATACACCTAATCTATGAAATGAAATCCTCCTAGCCAGTTTCGGCCACGGCGGGCAATCTCAACGGAGATCAGCCAGGTACGCAGGAGCTATTATAGTGCACAAGTGTGTGCGCAATACACAGCTGCACTCGCTATTCCTTCCCTCTCATAGTCGGGAAAGCAGACAATCCGACATGACTGGAGAGAGATCAGGCGCAGGACCAACGGCTTTATGTGCTTTCCGAGGCACGGGGGTATCACACCGCCAACTTCCTGACTCCGAGCTGCGACTGAGTAATTTTTTTAAGATGGAAAAACTCAGTCACACGTTTTTTGGCCCGACCCGGGATTCGAACCCTGGACCTCAGCGCGCAAATCGTACTCGTAACTCGTACGCAATACAACTACGCCACCGAGGCAATCCATCATAATCTATACTATCTATACTAATATTATAAAGCTGAAGAGTTTGTTTGTTTGAACGCGCTAATCTCAGGAACTACTGAACCGATCTTGAAAATTATTTCACTAATGGGAAGCTACATTACTCCTGAGTGCTATAGGCTACTTTTTATCCCGGGAAAGTATTTTTATCCTGCAAAAACTTTTTCACGCGGGTGGAGCCGCGAGCATCACCTAGTAATATTATAAAGCTGAAGAGTTTGTTTGTTTTTTTGTTTGAACGCGCTAATCTCAGGAACTACTGAACCGATTTTGAAAATTCTCTCACTAATGGAAGCTACTTTACTCCTGAGTGCTATAGGCTACTTTTTATCCCGGGAAAATATTTATATTCCGGAAAAGCTTTTTCACGCGGGCGGAGCCGCGAGCACTACTAGTTATTATATATGCCGGATTAACTGCAAAACAAATACTAGAATATTATCAATCTTTTCGGCGTTAATATTGTAGTTGCTGTATTGATTTCTATTAATTTAAGTATAAAATATATTTTAATAATAGCATTTAGTAACGTTAAAATATATTTATATACAGTGAAAATATAATAGTTTACAGAGGCAAACATAAGAAGAGATTCCAGCAATCAGACCCCCAGGAAGAAATAACAAAATTCGTTGAAACCCCAGTCATTGCAAACCGTTTGGGCAACATCACTATCGCATTAGCATAAACAATCGAAACAAATTGTGGAGTGATTTTTCCGCACGGAACACGGAACTGGTGTGTCCGGGGACATAAATCGCGCGCCATCGAACCGATCGAGCGCTCCGCTCCGAACGATAAAACTTACGCCTTATTCCGTATCATTATTTAGATATCATACATAAGTCTTACCACGGAAAATAACGTTAGTACGTCATGCAACTCCATTGGATATATTCGTTAACGCATGCTGTGTTAATTATATATAATGACGAATCATGAATACACTGACAAGTCGCTCAAAATGCAAGTTATGGGCCCGTTGAAACAGTTTTTAAAAAATTAACATGGACTGTACACAGTAAGAATTCATTGTGGTATGTAAATTGTCCAAGAAATAAATAATATACAGTCGGATATCGTAGACAAGAAATATATGTTTATTACCAGGGCTATATTGTAGCAAATTGCTTACGTCGATGCGATACGGAATCCACGTGATTTGTCTTAGAATTGAATCTGTAAGCGTGATTTGGTTTTATTGTCGCCGCGGCGTGGCAGCGAACTGACGCCGAGGGACCGGCGCGGCGCGGTGCGGCCCTTCCACAACACCGCTTAGCCAAAAGCTGGAGATTTACAGACTAGGCTTGCTTTTTAATATAAACTAGATTTTGCCCGAGGCTTCGTCCGCGATAAAAAAATTAAAGAGATAAAAAGTAGCATATGTGTTAATCCAGGTTATGATCTATCAGTGTGCCAAATTTCATCGAAATCCGTTTAGTAGCCTTTACGTGAAGAGTAACCAACATACATTCTTACAAACTTTCGCCTTAATAATGTTAGTAGAATAATTATTAATTGTTCTTAAAAATGCAATCAAGCTGAAACTGTAAAATAATTTCAAAGGCGTTTGTGCATTTATTTAATTTATTTTATTTTGTTTTATTTTATTAAGGAAAAACAAACAGTTGTACATCAGATACGACTAAATAAGGACATACATTTTATAACTAAGTATAATTTTCAGGTACGAGCGAATAATTTACAATACAAAGAAAAATAAGAAAAAAAAATTGTATGGTGACACATCAAACTATAAATAAAATATACTCATCAAAATCTAACAGTATGATGAACACGTTTTTTCGAAACTCATACTGTGATAAGGAAAACAAATCTAGTTCCAAAAAGAGTTCAAAGTAATAAAAGCATAAGCATAAAATTTACAAAGTAATGAGAATTAAAAGAACGCCTGCTTTACCTAGTTAGAAATACATTTGCAGTCAATCGGACGAAGGCCTTCAGTGGACGCAGATAACAATTTTCGTCAATTAACTGGCTTATAAAAATTTTGTTCGATCGCTGGATTGTTCAAAAATATATTTATGTCATATTTTATTTTAGAGACAAAAATTTATTCTGCAACGCTTATAATAATAAAGTGACTATTAATCATTAAGTTTAAACAACTCCAATAAAATTACTGTTATAAACTTTGTAATTTTGTACGTATTAATTTGATGAAGGTAAACGCGCCCAGACTGCTAGGATTATAAAGATTTAAAGATAAAACTTAAGAGAAATTCTAGGAACCGTGTTAATAAAAGCTTAGCTTAAGTAATATTAGTCTACGCACACACTCACGCCTATTATCCCCAAAGGGGTAGACAAAGGCGTAACTAGTACCTATACCCACTCTTCGCCGTGCGTATTCCATCCTACGATGTAAAAGAGGGCGAGCTGACGCCATATCGAGCACTGCACATACTGATACTGAGCAGAAAAAGCAAATATCACTTTACCCGACCCAGGCGATGAACCCGAGACTTTAGCATTGCAGTCGTACCGTAATACAATTACGCCACTGAGTTTTTCAAGTTATATTAGTCTGATCTAGGAAAATGCACAATGTAATCTCGTGAATAGAGCTCAGGAAATCACACGGCCATTAATAGCCGGAGTGGCGATAACTGCCGTCTCGCGGCGTGTTATGCTAAACACTGCATGCAATAATACTCTTGATTGTTCTGCTGTAAGTACACTGTCGGCTGTCGGTAATTAAATTAATTGCCTATCCGAAGATATTATCCGGAGTTTAAATAATTCGCTGTCTTATTGTTTTTATTCTTTCGTCAATAATTAGACGAAGCACGGTTTAGGTTAATCGGCTGGGTTAACCACGGATTAAAATATGAATAATTTTAATCCGTGATTACTTATTTATTTATCTATATTGATATAAAAAGGAAAAGGCTGTACATTTTAGTCAAGGGGTATTCTCTGGAAAGACTACTCCGATTATTAATATATTCTAATAGAAAGCTACACAACACAGTGTTTTGTTCTCAAATGGTCTGAAATTTATGCGGAATCGTGACAAAAAGTACACATCTCATTGTTTGTACCGTTATACTAGGAATAGCTTATAAAAAAAATCTGCAGAACAGCAGTATGTCTGCAGTCTGTTTCTCCCATTAGCATCTTAACTAAAAACGTCAGCGAAATATTCTCATTTTCAACTAAGCCCGAAGATTATAAAGCATTAAAAATTAATTTCAGCAATTCGCCTTAAGCAAATCTAAACGAAGATAAAACTAATTCACAAAAACAATCTCAGTTAAAGGTGACCCAACTTTTGAACTTTAACAAGTTCTTAATTTTAATAATCATATTATTAAAGGAGCGGCGGCCTAGCTGGGATTGAGAAGGACTACAGAGGTGGATGGACTGCCTCGGTGGCGTAGTTGTATTACAGTACCACTGCAAAGTTTCGATGTCCGGGTCGGGCAAAGTGAAATTGGGTTTTTCTTTTCAGTATCAGTCCGGAATCTGGAATTTGTGCCCGATATAGCAATAAGCTCGCCACATATCACATCATGGGAATACGCACGGCGAAAAGTGGCTACACTAGTTGCATCTCTGCCTATCCCTTCGGGTATAAAGGGCATTAGTGTGTATATGTGTGTGTGTGTGTGTGTGTGTGTGTGTGTGTGTGTGTTTGTACGGTCTACGCAGGTGGAGGGCACAACTTCGTTTCCAAGGCAGGTATTGTTTTTTTTTATTTTAAAATCCTTTGTTAAAATTAAAGACTCACTAAGCACTTTTGCAGGATAATAAAGATCATATATTATGTTAATCTATATTCAAATTCATTTAATATGTAATTGGGGCCCTAGAGGCACTTTTACGCGTCGTTTTTAACAATCTTTTTTTTAAAACTACAAGATTCTACCAGTGCTTCGCGAAAGCCCATTGACCTGAGAAGAAGCACCAAGAAACTCAGCGTAGGTCTTTTATTTTGATCTTGATTTTTTTAAATATGTATTTAACAAATTGCAAGTAACAATATAAATTTAAATTATGGAACATGTGTGAATGCGAGCAACCTATTCCCAAGCATTTGTATCTTCCAAATAATCTCCTGTACTGTATTATTACAGTACAGGAGATTATTTGGAAGATACAAATAAATAAAATAAAAAAGGTTATCCTCTTTTGCAAAGAAGTTCTTTAACAGTAGTTTTAATTTTTTTATTGGAAGATTACCAACATGTAACATATTCTAACTATATACGTGCGCCATTAGGTTATGTTAAATCTCATAATGTCCAGTAATTTACGTAAGGTACAATGTCCTTCACACGAGAAGACAACAGTGCTTGCTCATTGTTGCTTGTAGATAGATGTAGACATCGCAAAAGCAAATACCCAGGCATTTTCTTACATATGATAGATCTACCATCTAGAAATACAAGCTCTTAAATAATATAGCTCCTTGAGGTGTAACGCTCTACTTATTTTGCAAAATAAAAATCAAGTTACAACCTTCGTCTCCCAAAAATGCTACAAATTTCGCTAATATAACGATTAATGATCGACGGGAACTAGCAAGTCGGTGGCTGACTGGGCGGAACTGGAACCACGGCACGGGCTACAGCTGGAAGATGATGCAGGCACGTACTTAGGGTGAACAGGCCGGGTACCCGCAAGGTGGCAAAATCATTGTTTAAATAAATAAAAATTATCATCATGTCAACTTTAAAAAATATTATTAAAGCATTTCACTGAGGGAATGGCCTTGATCATTCGTTCCCTACTTGGCAACGCGTGAATTGCGACGGCGAATATACCAATTAGGGTAGTTACTGTTTTTTTTTAATACATTTATCACAAATGAATGCCATCCAAAATGTAACAGAAAAATAATTTCCAAAATTGGCGCCAAAATAAGCCAGCTATAAAGCTCTGAAATTTTGTAGAAGGGATAGTTGTGAAATAACTGTACTATCAGACTGTGACGTCACCAAGTGTCACCGGCCATGACGCTGCCTACGTGCGAAAGAGATAGCGCGATACACACAGCACGCCCCTACTCACGAAGTAAAGATAACTGTTCTGTACCCCTACTTATCCTCATGACAATAATTCAAATATAAGTAACCGCTTCATTTATCAACCTATCTTGATGTTGAGTTCTTCAGAAGAACTTCTTTTTCGTATTATTTTCTGTTACGTATAAATTAATATACAAAATGTAACATAGAAAATCTTAATGTATTCCTAAAGAAATTTTCATTTTTTTTTTACTTAATACAAGCATAATATTTACTATTAAGTTGTTTACCTAAGAGTTCGTGTAGGTGCTTATAAAAGAAATTCACGGAAACAACAATAATTGTTTTCCTTATTTTACAAGAGCTTAACCAACGCCCACTTTGAAAAACAACGTAAACAAAGTTGATTTGCCGCCATCAAACACATTATAATTCAAATTAATACTATTCATTTCATATGAACTGTAATATTGAGTAGCTAAATTTAAACTGTAAAGTGAACCTTCACTTAAACTTGCAATTAGAAAGTAAATATATAAAGGGAATAATAAATGCTCATGCTGAAGCCCAGCTTTGTGATCAGAAATTTCAATTATTTTGAAAGATAATAATTTGTATGTGTTTTAAAAGTCTACAGAAAAAATATCGTTTGTTAGAAACGATAGGTACACTAATTAAGTACTGATACAATGGACGCAAGTTTGCATTTTGTTCAGTTGTGTATAATCTTTGCTATTTCGGGCTCCGAAGGGTTCAAACCTATACGAGTGTATCCTGGCATGGTCGCCATTTAATAGTAAAAGTATTGATGTACACGTGTTGTTGGTTTTAGTTCCTTCATTGTACTGCTTGCAACTGATTTACAATACACCTTACATCTGAAATGAAATCCTCCTAGCCAGTTTCGGCCACGGCGGCCAATCTCAACGGAGATCAGCCAGGTACGCAGGAGATATTATAGTGCACAAGTGTGTGCGCAATACACAGGTGCACTCGCTATTCCTTCACTCTCATAGTCCGGTGAGACGGCAATCCGACATGACCGGAGAGAGATCAGGCGCAGGACCAACGGCTTTACGTGCTTTCCGAGGCACGGGGGTATCACACCGCCAACTTCCTGACTCCGAGCTGCGACTGAGTAAATTTTAAGATGGAAAAACCCAGTCACAATTTTTTTTGGCTCGACCCGGGATTCGAACCCAGGACCTCAGCGCGCAAATCGTACTCGTAATGCGTACGCAATACCACTACGCCACCGAGGCAGTCACACCTTACACCTTCAGTTACACCTTACATCTACTTATATACTAGACACACACACTACACTACACCCGTTTTATGCCAGTGTGGTGAAAAGACTTAATTTATCCATTAGAAGTGGAGCATCGTGAGCTATGGAGAGGGCTATGCTAAGTGTATTTCCACGTGAGCAAATCAGAAATGAAGTGATCCGTAGAAGAACAAATATCACCGACACATCCCAGCGGATTAGGAAGCTAAAATGTTACTGCCATAGGGCACATAGTTAGCAGAACTGACGGTAGATGGGGCAAAAAAGTTCTCGAGATGATGAACGTGCCTACTTATGGAACTTTAGTACAAACTGTGAGTATATAAATAAAAATCGCAATCTAAAGCGATTGACATTATTTCACAATCCTATTGCGTACAAATATCACCGAATTCCGACTCCGTTTCCACCTAAAAGAATAGTTATGCCCCCATCAATAAGCCGGGAGTGTGCCAGTGCCGGCCGCTGTCAGCACTTCACAATACATTTTATAAATGGCAGTGGAGCGGCCGCATGCCTCCCGGACCTACCGACCCCCGACCGGCCACCACCCGCCGGCCCCATCTCCGCCGATCTGTAACGCACCCGATGCTGTCAAATGCTGAATTTTCATGTAAAAGTGTGAAGCCGGAGTTCACGTTACTTTAGATTACAAACTCTCAGATTTGATATTCCTATCTGCAGTATGCTGTAACATCTACTGAACTTTAGTTTTTTATAGTTTTGTTACACTTCTGAACTGATACAATATTTTTAATGTGTTAAAATTTTACGTGTAGAAAATTTATCGATATTGTAAGCAATTATAATAATGAAACGAATTGATCCTAAATATTAATTTAATTACAAAAAGTAAGGTACTTGCGCTAAACAACATAGTCTATATTTTAATTTCTTTTGATTACTTTTATTGCGAAAAACGTGGTAGAGCCGCGACCAAATCTAGGAATAAACTTCATAAAATAATAAAACAAGTGGGAAGCCATGCTATCGTTACTTTTCAAGGAATCAGATGCACAACATATTGCTTGCTTCTTTTTAAAAATTGAATCCTTATGCCACCTTAATACATGACAACGCACAAACACTTGCTCCAACTGTTTGGGTCAATTATATAGTATCTACTCTTCTTTAATCTACCGCGCCAGACCTACGTGGGGTGTTTAATTGTTGGTACAATGTTTCGCATTGTTCTATGTAGAAACATAATAGTTACGTGTAAATTAATTATGATAAATCATATTGAAAAAAAACGACACTACGTTTTGCACGAACTGGGATTCGAATTCGAGATTTCATCCGGTCCACCGCCAGCAAACGTGTTCACTAAACCAGAGAGACAAGGTTGCCATAAATAAAAATATTGTGAAAACTACTTAAAACGTTCATCAAGACATTTTTTCGTGTACTCCTAAAATAAAATATATAGTCGAAGATCAAAGTGTAGATAAGCGAAGCTCGGTCGGTATAAGCCAGACTATCAACTAGCTTTGTAAAATTTCTAGACGGAAATTGCTTTTTCGCTCTATTTCCTGATCTAAGTATTTCTACGAAAATTACTTAGAACATAGCTTAGGTCTTTAAGTAAGTTGTTATGTCTCGGGTCAAAACAGTTTGACGTTTCTTTTATATCTTCTATTACGTTAATGGATGTAAAAACGATTTCTACATTAATTTATTATCAATTATAATTATCTTTATACGTATAATTGGCTTACTTTTAGCAGATCAACCTAACTTTACTAATTTTCACTTATCGCACAAACAGTAATGCCTAAACGAACTTTTACAGTTTCCGGTATATTGAAACTAATCTACAATTGCACCTAATTGCAGTTTAGCTGTATCGCAAGCCCGACGCGGCGGTCAGTTGGTCGGCTGGCACTTGGCAGGCTCGCGCGCCGCGGCGTGACAGCCGTGCCAAGTTTTTGCGCACCGGCCGCGCCAGCACCGCTACCGCGCCACCACCGCACCGCGCCCGCACCGCAGCTGCACCGCTGGCGCGCCGCCAGACACCACTTGTCTACATCGGTAAAAACTTCCGCTCTTTTATCTCAGTTCAGGAGATTAAATCCATCATTTGGACATGGGATGCCGTGTCTATTTACTAGACTTGAGTCTTTTGTTTCCAGGTACGTCCTAGATATAATTAGTCTATTTCTGCTTACAAATAGCACTGCTTAGTTATGAGCAGGTAACGGAAAATCAGTACACACCCACGCCGTTTATCCCCGGGGGGGTAGGCGAAGGCGCTACTAGTGCAGCCACTTTTCGCCGTGCGTATTCCGTTCCATGAAGTGATAGGGGGCGAGCTTATCGTAATATAGGGCACAAATTCCTGAATCCGGGCCGGTACCTGCTGAATAGAAAAACCCAATACCACATTGCCCGACCCGGGAATCGAACCCAAGACCTCAGCATTGCAGTTGTACCATAAAACAACTACGCCACCGACAACCATGGCAGTCAGGAGACATTCATATTTTAATTTTAGTATTTCCTCAAGTGTGTTAACTCCATCTAATCTCGAGGCCATATTTCCTCGAGTAACAAATAATTACTGTAGAGACTTACAGGCAATCTACTAACAAGTTTCAAGACCCGTCTATCTCCGCGTCTCGAAATAATTTACTAGTAAACGAGATTATTGGCCGCAGTCCATTACCGCCTACATTAGGTCTAAACGGATTACCCTGTTGGATAGATGAATAGAAACATTCGGCGTCTTCAGTCGCTACCTTCAACAGGATGGGAGAATTCGATGTAGTTGAATGATAATGGAAGTAATTAGTAGTTACTTTGCAGGAGAGATTACAAAAATAAGGATGAGGCGCAACGGCATATTATCTGATTGATTTTGTCTATAGGTACTCTTTTAAAGGCTTCAGCAAACACTTAGGAACGATCAGGCAGATCATATTATATTGGATATTTTTGTGACATAAGAAGAAGAATGTTCGTACATCTTAATTCAAGAGAAGATCACCAATTTTATTGTATATATACTACATATTGTACGATATATTTATATAACAGTACTTATTAATTATTTTTCAATATTAGTATAATATATAAAATGTTGTAACTAAGAATAAACAAGCGATATATTTTGACAGAAAGAAAGAAAACCGTTTATTTGTGACATTTAAATCTATAAAAAAACGTTAAATGAAACTTGTCACAAAACGGCTGCAACTCACCACATGCTGGCACATTATCAAAACAAATCGTATCAGACGCTGGTACCCACTAGACGCGCGTGCATATCGTTGAGGAAAGCACGCGGCGTGCGATCTTGCTATGACCCGTAAAGTGAGCTGCATGCGGAAACTCTGAATCTAATGTTGGCAAATATTGAACGCTTTGAGATGTTAATCTCTTCTACATGCCGGTCTTTGTCCGAGAAGTTAAAGTGAAACGTCAGTCAACAAGCAACAATCGACTGAGTTTCGTATTTGTGTTCAAGAGTACCTACTCCGCGACTGAGTTACGGCATACGTAATAACGCGAGAGACGGTTTGCGGCTGCATACTGCTTAATATTGCTGGACTATGTTTGTGTCAGTGATCTTCACTTTCCAGTTTAGTAGAAAGCCACCACCACTCGTAGGAAGCCTACGAGGAAATAGGCTTCGTACGAGTATTACTAACATATTTTGATTTTAAGATGTATTAATATGAATAACATTTAGGTATATAAGAAAGTTCTACATTTTCATAGGAGATAAACGATGTAATTAGAGAGCTTTATTCTCAGTTTAACAAAATTATTTTATAATTCAATAGACACATATGATATTTTCCTTGTGATTAAAAACATAGGAAAGAAAATAAATGCACTGGAAGATCGGTGCACTAATTGCGCCTCTACCTACCACTCTAACGATAAAGGCGTAAGTGATAAATATATACATACGATGAAAACTAACATCAACATAACATTGATTATAAAACTACGAAGTTATTATAGCCATCGCAACGTCGAGACGCGACGGTTGCCCTTTGATCCCTTTAATGCCTCCTACCCCTAGACAGGCCCGCAGGTTGACAGGATTAGTGTGACGTTGGATTACTGGCCGTGTCATCAGGACATTTAGAGTTCATTATGCTTTGATGGATGACTGCGGAATATTTCATGTTTAAATTATGTGTGGGGATTTACTCGGTTTTCGTTCGTTTTACGTTTAATGAGTTTAAATCTCAGATGGACTTTGACAACATATAATATATTGACGACCGTGTCCGATTTGAACCTAATCTACACATTGACCAAAGACCTTTACACATTCAACGATGTTTTCGCAAAACATGACTTCACTCAGGGCCAGATTAAGAATGTCGGTGCCCTTAGGCATTACGCCCTTGATTCCCCTTTCCCTTTCCTGACTTCCTAAAATACATTTTCTTACTACAACTCAACCGACTGAAAAAAAATGTTTTTATGACTATTTTTTTTTTAAATATATTTTAATATAACTTAAAAAAAAATCAAGGCAATAACATTTTTCTTGAGTAAGTTTATTAAATACGATTTGTCAAATGTAATTTTTAATTAATTTTTTTCGGTACGAAGAGCCCCTGGCTGATGCCCTAATAGTTGCCTAATTAGTCCGTAGCCTAATCCGGCTCGGCCTTGACGATATACATATAGTTCTTTTTTTTTTATCTAAGTTTTCTTTATTGTTTTTGGGATGTCAAACCAAGAGCGGTGCGTGACAGACTGTTTTATTCTTTATAAACCATAAACAAAACCTCACATTTCTCCCCTCTAGTTTAGAAAACATAATAGAACAAACTTAAAACACTTTTCTTTAAATTAACAAAAACTTAAACTAAAAATTTATATAACGCTTAGCTCTCGTGAAAGCACGAAGTGCTCGAGCCGATGCGCCCACTGGGGGTGGCGTTGTTTCTGCCGGCAATTGACTTGCATGCACGTGAGGCGATACCTCCCTCTCTGATGGCTCAAGCTGTACAGAACCTTGCACCTTAACTTCGCCACGTCCAGTAGACGTATCCTTACAAGATACGCCCTCGACTCCATTACCAGACTCGGGTGCAAAAGTATCCGAGTTTACGCGTGCGGCATCAGATCCGCGGCTCAATCGAGATAACGCGTGTCTATTATTAACACCTGCAGATATAATTTGATCGGCATGTCTACGCCACTCCACCCCACGACCTACATCCACTTTGTAAGAAACTGGTCCGGTTATTTTGGTAATTTTTCCTTCAGACCACTTGTCTCCTCCCACCGTATAGTCGCGAACCAGCACTATATCCCCTACATTAAACTGTCTATTTGCACCCGTGACTCTATTGCTTTGTTGATCTTGCTTATCCCGTACCGTGGCCGCCACATCGGGTCGCAATGCGTCCAACCGAGTACGCAGTCGCCGTCCTTGCAGCGCCACAGCCGGTGAAACTCCTGTAGTCGCATGCTCACAATTTCTATATCGTAAAAGAAATTTGTTTAAAGCCGCGTTTACGTCGTTACCTTCGAAGAGAGCCCTCTTTATCGCTTTTTTAACCGACCGTACAGCGTTTTCCGCTGCACCGTTTCCCTGTGGTCTATATGGAGCCGAAGTCGTATGTTTAATGCAATTATTTACACAAAATGACTTAAATTCTTGAGAAGAAAAAGGTGGGCCATTGTCCGTTACAAGCTGCGAAGGTAAACCAAAACGCGCAAATATATTTCTCAACACCCTAATCGTACAAATTGCATTCGTACTACGCATAGAAATCGCCTCTATCCATTTTGAGTGTGCATCAACTAAAACCAAGTATCGTGTACCATTACAATCTGCGAAATCCGCATGCACACGTTGCCACGGGTGCAGCCTCAGATCACAGCAAACAAGGGAGATATGGCGTTGACAAAACAACGAGTACGGCTGTCTTCGCTTTCCTCCCACTATTTTCACTAACTCATGTACAAAAACAATTAGTATAGCACACATACCCATTTTTCTCACGCATACTAGAAAAAAGTCTACCAACACTAATAGAGTAAACATTAACACATGTATAGAATGGGCCGATCTTCGCCGTGTATCCACGGAGAGATAATACACACACATTGACAACTAGAGATTAAAGTTGCTGTCAGATTGCTGTCGATAAAAATCATTGGATGAAATTTTGTATCACAAGGTAACTGCTTTAAAGAATGATTGTTAAGAAGAAAAATCTATTCACATAGGTATATATTTTTATTATTATCACAGTTTTATATACAGAATATAATTTAAAAAATATCAATACTATACATTATTATACAAGTGTGCTATGTCGGTATAACATTCGAGGCGGGGTTATTCGATAAACGGTAAGGGAGCCGAGGTTCAGATGATCAATACACACGCGTCATTATTGTGCTGTTCTTTGTCGGAAACCAGTCTGGAGCTCTCCCTGTAGCACTTATCCATTTCTCTTTAATTTTAGGATCGTTTGGATATCTACAATTGAATAAAGAAAATTATAGCAAGATTTTAAAATGAGACATATATATAATTTTCAAATTGATAATAAGACAAAACATCTAGTCTAGTTACTAAAAATGCAGAATACCAAACAGTAACTTAGACATGGATGCCATTTTTTAAAACAAATCAAATATATAACAATGTAATTATGTATAGGTATCTGGTATATAGATACTTATATTCGAAGAAATCAATTCCGCGTTTTCATGAATATATACTGATAATTTTGAGAAATAATAAATGTACACACATTTTACTCAGACTGTCAAATCTATATCCTATTTTGTTAGTATTATAATTAATAAGTGGATACAACTTCATTATCGCGTTGAATAGAATATCGACAATACGCATGGCAAAGCCATGTTAGACTACATCTCTACTTCACGGAAGCGACCAGTGGCCGTACCACCAGCATGACGTTAATAGATTGCATCGGTAGAACACGTATCCATTGCGCGCTATCATAGCTTAACCGTTGATTGTTTGTATTGAGCGCGCAATGGTTTTTGTTTGTAATAAAAATACTGACTTTGTGTTAGAAAAATAGACAAGCGTTGGATTTATTGATATTTAAAGAAAAACTATAATATTTTACTACTTACGTGTGAAATGATATGCTATCTTTGGAGTAATTGACATTAGTGCTCGTGTTTTTACAAACAATCACCGAACAACGTGGCATTTTGATAATTTATTGTTAACGTTACTCGACGCGTAGCGGCATGCGACTAACGGGCAAAATTCATAACAGGCCTGTTTGAGGCCAGATGCGTTCGCAAGCGCCACGCCCCCTTACCAAATCTCCCTTGTTTGCTGTGATCTGAGGGTGCAGCGGAACCTCCCAGGGATGCAGCTGTGCCCGCGGCGGCGCGTCGCGTACTGAGCTACAGGCAACACACGATTTACATAAATCTTCGATATCACTATCTAAATTGGCCCAAAAAATGTAACTACGCGATAAACTCTTCATTTTATTGATACCTAAATGACCTTCGTGAATCTCATGTAAAACTCTATTTTGCAAGACTAAAGGAATAACAATCCGATATTTATAGATAATACATCCCTGATTAACCGAAAGATCATTTTTCCTACTAAAGTAAAGTTTTTTTGCTTCACAACTTGGAACCGATGGCCAACCGAAAAGAATATACCCTTTAATCTTACACAAAAACGAATCACGTTCAGTTTCTTTGGCTATATCTTTACAATTAATAGGTAAACAATCTTCCACTAAATTCATATAGTCTACAGCTTCTACGGAGCGATCCTCCTGAGGTAAAGGTAACCTCGATAAGGCATCAGCCGGACCGTTGTCTACCGAACGAACGTACTCTATAGCGAAATCATAAGCAGCTAGGCGCGCCGCCCATCTCTGTAAACGACTAGCAGCCGTTTGTGGAATTCCTCCCTTTTTCCCAAAGATATAAGTAAGCGGCTGATGATCAGTCCGCAGCGTAAATCGCCGACCAAACAAGTATTGGTGATGCTTAGTCACCCCAAAAATTATTGCCAGAGCCTCCTTATCGAGTTGGCTATAATTATATTCCGCTGCGCTAAGAGTACGCGATACGCAACTAACGGGGCGTTCGCTGCCATCTGAGTATCGGTGTGCTAATACCGCGCCCAACCCATAAGCGCTGCTATCCACGGATAGCACAAGTTCGCGGCCTTCTTCGTAGTGAGCCAGTACCCGCTCGCTCAGGAGAGATCGTTTCGCTTCTACAAATGCTTGCTCACACGTGGAGTTCCACTTCCAGGTGACACCTTTTTTAAGCAAACCGTGCAATGGATTTAGTAAGGTGCTTAAACGCGGAATGAACCGCCCATAATAATTTAGCATTCCTAGGAAACTCTTAAGTTGCGACACGTTGCTGGGTCTAGGTGCACTGGAAATGGCCTCTAATTTTTCAGGATCTGGCCGCAGACCATTCTTATCAATAATGAAACCTAAATATTTCACACGATCCTGCAAAAAACAACACTTAGTTATATTAACGGTCATACCCATATCGCGTAACCTAACAAGTACAACTCTCAAATTTTCCTCGTGTCGAGCGCGATCTATCCCAACACAAATATCGTCCAGAAATACGACACACCCAGGTATTCCGCGTAGAGTTTCCTCCATTATTTTTTGGAACTTCTCCGGAATACATGACAAACCATATGGAGTACGGCGATAAGCAAAAGTACCTATATGTGTAGTGATGGCGGTAAATGGTTGCGATTCCTCAGACAACAAGCACTGTTCATAAGCATGTGTCAGGTCAATTTTGGAAAACTTCTCTCCCCCGCTCAAATTCGCGAACAATTCGTCAATTCGGGGCAATGGGTAATAGTCCCTTTTCAATTTTGGGTTAATAGTCACTTTGTAGTCAACACAAATACGAATATCTCCATTTTTTTTAATAACGGGTACAATAGGAGTACCGTAGTCTGCATATTCTACACGATAAATGGAGCCATCCGCTTCCAGCCGTGCAAGTTCACGCTCAACGCGTCCACGCAGTGCCAGAGGTATAGGTCTCGCACGAACATATACCGGTTCGTTATCCGAAAGTTGTAATTGAATGGTCCGCTTACAAATACCAAGTCTATCACAAAAAACTTCCGGAAATTCACTGCGCAGTCTGTTAACTAAATTGTCATCATCGATCTCATTGAGGTAAATTTTGGTAATTTTTCCTTCAGACCACTTGTCTCCTCCCACCGTATAGTCGCGAACCAGCACTAGATGGGATGTCAAACCAAGAGCGGTGCGTGATAGACTGTTTTATTCTTTATAAACCATAAACAAAACCTCACAGTTTTTTTTGTTTATGTTACTAAAACCAAATAAGTTATTTCTTTCTTTCTTTGTATTTACCAAATTATCAAAAAAGAGGGACAAATCAAAGCTCAACAACAACCAAACTACGAGCTGTTTTCAACGCATCAATGAAGACAGACTCCGGCTACAGCCTAAACGACTTGATGGAGAAAGGGCCTAACCTTCAAAAAGACATCTTATCTCTGATCATCAAATGGCGGAGTTATAGATATGTCCTAACGGCGGATATTGCAAAGATGTACCGACAAATCCTTATTCATCAAGATCAACAATATCTTCAAAAAATTATTTGGAGGGATTCTACGAGAGAACCACTCAGGGAGATGCAACTATGTACCCTTACTTACGGTACTAAAGCTGCACCATTCCTTGCGATGCGCACTCTGCAGCAACTGGCCAGCGACGATGGCCACGCTTACCCTTTAGCCCAAAAGGCGCTACAAAACGAGTTTTATATGGATGACGTCATCACAGGACACCATACCATAGAATCAACAAAAGTTCTACAAAGAGAACTTTATGAATTACTACATAAGGGTGGTTTTATTTTGAGGAAGTGGTCTACCAATGAACCATCTATTCTCGAGGAGCTACAACCGTCCAGAAAGATCCCATCAGAGACTTCAGTTTCAAACAACAAGAGTTTAGCAAAACGCTCGGACTAGCATGGGATGGTACAAGCGATACATTCCATTTTATTTGCGAACCGCAGTCTAACAACAAAACGGCCGCATACACTAAACGCAAGCTATTGTCTGAGATAAGCAAAATATACGATCCGCTCGGTTGGTTAGCACCAATGACCATCCAAGCCAAACTGATTTTTCAGAAATTATGGAGCGAAGACTGTCAAAACATTGGATGGGATGAAACTGTACCAGATAGCATACAACAAGAATGGTTAAAAATTAAAACCAATCTATCTAACATAAACAATATCAGTTTACCAAGATGGATAAATAACGAAAACACAAAGATCGAATTGCAAGGCTTCTGTGACGCGAGTGAGCAAGCATACGCCTGCGTCATCTACGGCCGGACAACGTCACCTACCGGCGGTTACAACATTACATTACTAGCAGCAAAAACTAAGGTAGCACCACTTAAACGGAAAACAACGATCCCGAGGTTGGAATTATGCGCCGCAGTTTTGCTAGCGAAACTCCTAGAAAAGATAACCAAGATCCTTGGAGATTACGATTTAAGGATATCTTGCTGGACTGACTCTAAAGTGGTCTTAGCATGGCTTCAAGGATGTCACAAGAAATATGAAAACTACATATCAAACAGAAAAACACAAATAATTAACATCGTGCCGGCGGTAAACTGGGGTTACGTGAAAACTACCGAAAACCCTACCGACTGTGCAACAAGAGGCCTTACACCATACAAACTGGTTAATTTTTCCCTGTGGTGGAAAGGACCTCACTGGCTCAAAAAACATGGAAAAGAAGTCTATATAAAAAATGAAACTTATACTACAGATGAAGACATTTCAACAAATTGTTATACGTTGAAAAGTACGGAACCCGTATCAATTAAAAATAAATTAATTGACATGTTACTTGAGCGGCATAGCAACATAAATCATATAATAAGCAGACTCGCATGGATATTGCGTTTCGCTGATGCATTAAAAAACAAAAGGAGGTCAAATGAATGCAATGAACTGACTTTAACTGAAATAAACAACGCACTATGTATTGTTATCAACGCAGTTCAAGAAAGTTATTTCGAAAGTGAAATAAAATGTCTCAAGAAAGATGGAAATCTGTCCAGCCGAAGCACAATTTTGAAACTCAACCCATTTTTGGACTCGAGCGGAATATTACGCGTCGGAGGTCGTCTCGAGAACTCGAGCTACCCCGAAAAAATCAAACACCCCATCCTCGTACCAGGAGAGGGAAGACTGACCCAACTTATAATTGAAAAGGCACATAAACAAACATTACATGGTGGAGCAAGATTAACGCTGGCTCTCACTAGGAACAAATATTGGATTATTAGTGGTAATCGAGTCGTCAAGAAAACACTGCGACAATGCATCCGATGCCGTCGTTACGCTGCTACTCGAACGGAGCAGTTGGTGGGCAACCTTCCTAAACAAAGAATCACCCCATCGAGGCCATTTTCATATACATATAGGAGTGAACTTCGTAAAGAATACCTATATACAAATAGAAGAAATGGATCTTCAGCAATGTACGACAATGAAGGAGGATGATTACATATGCCACGCCTACACACCAATAAAAACCCTGCATGGAGCCACAGCATCATGTGAAGCTAAACTGCTGAGTCAAAATCTAAATAATATCACATGTGATTGGATAACACAACCATGCTCGGACAAATGGATAAAATTACAAAGGCCAAACATATGGTTATATAACTGCATCGGTGGGTGTTCGACCCGCATTGTGTGCGAAAATCAAATTACAACAACAATTATAACAAAGGCGGGACTTCTTGCTGTAGGTCAGGATTGTGTTATACGACACAACGACGCTACAGTATATTCACACAACGTTTTTAGTAGCAAAACCAACATTGGAATGTCCTTGGAAGTACCTACTATCGACTCACCAAATGATATGTGGAGTACGTTTCAAAATACAAAGATTATTTTACCTAAACTAAACTTAACAGAGGATCATAGATTGGTCGATAACCAGATAACCGTACAAAAAGAACAGGAGAGCTTACCCAACGACTTGAGCATCCACGACATCGGTAACTACACGATTAGCACTTTGCTGGTGGGAGGAATCCTCGTCGCATTCATCGTATGGCAAGTCAAAATATATCTTCCTCGGCGTAAGAAGAGTAATACTCCGACAACAACTAGGACTCCAGAGATAACAGAAAATATAGAAATTAAGGATATTGCCGCTTATGCTGAAATAGAAGATGGACATCAGAAGACATCAAAGCCTCAGCCAGCTATTGAGACAAGATTCCAACTATGATGATTGTTTTCTGAAACTTTACTTTGTGCTTACTGTTTTTATTGCTTTTGATATATTTGTAACATTTTTAACTATTTAACTTGTAACGCAAGTTTGGTGATCTGAGTATGCATACCTTTCCCCCGGGAGCATGTACGAGCCAATAACGCTCATACAGCAATTTTCGTGCATATATTAGTCGATATGTGCTAAATACATTCAGTCGTAACAAAACACTCGTCAGGCCTTATACAAATACAAACATACGTGCGACTCAGATAACTAAACGTAAACAGTTATTTACAATAAACTATTCAACTTAAAAGTGGTTTGGCGTTAACTATTTTGGCCTACACAACAACACAATTACTACCGGGTACCGTCAACGGCGAAGCCCCAACAGAAGGTGTTTTCGTGCGGTGTACAGCATGAGGTTAAGATTCCATAAGGCAATGCGTAAATGATGTAAGTATAAAATACGCTTCACAACTAATTCTTATTTTTTAAATCTATCCGTTGTAACTTGTAATGAGAAGGCTCTAGCAAACATAAATCTTTCATGTATTTTGTTTAAGTAGATTCATTAGTTTTTTTAATAGAAAATCTGATTAGACATGATCCTAAATTCCAAGAATAATAACTTTCCATGTCTGGGTATAATCCTCTTTGAATCCCTCGCCCTTCAACGACCGTATCCATGGCAACCCACTCAAAAAATTCAACAAAGTTCGGAACTCGTGTCTAAAATAAAATCGAATTTTGTTACTAAAGATTTACAACAAACTACAACGATGTTAAATAATAATAAAAAAAATAAATAAAATACTTTATTCATCACGTAGGTGAACATAGTTGCACTTATGATAGGTCAAGGGGGTTTTAATACATCAATGGTCACGATACAATAAATTAATAATAATTATTATTACAATATGTCACTTATACTATAACTACAAACATTTGTATAGAGAATAAAATCAATGCAAAATAAATAAAGAAGCCAAGCTCGGGCTGGCAGGAAAGAGAAGATAAGCAGCCAGCCTTTCACTAGCTACCTTCTGACTACCCTTTCGGGTAGTCATCGCTTAGGTTCTTCAACAAAGGCAGAAAGAAACTCCGGGCTTACTTTTTTGTCATCATTTATGCATTGAAACTTTATATATATTTTTTCCAAGTCTTTTGCTATTATTTGTATACCCGATACCACAAGGTGTAAATCATGTTGCGCCTCGTTAAAGCTTGTTCCGGAATGGACCTGTATATATCCGTTTTCATACAGGCCGGCACAGCATCTCTCTACAGCCGTAAGAAGGCCCTCATGGCCTCCGCCTCCTTCAGGGCCGGACTGCCCGCGACTGAACGCCTCCTTCCGCCAATGAAAAGCATCGGACAGTGATCGAGCGTCCAGATCCGAAGGTAGGAATTCGGCCAACGTGGAAGCCGCCTCGTACGAGATTGTGGGGTATGCCACCCGCTGCGCCACTAAACGGTGCGGATTGCGCAAGAGCGCGACTCAGCGATTACTCAGGGAATCAGCCCAAATGGTACTGCCGTACAGGGCCATGGACCGCACGACTCCGTGGTATATCCTTCGGCAAGGGATACCAGGACCTTCCAGATTGGGCAGTAGGCTAGAAAGAGCGCCCGCTGCCCGGGACAGTTTTGTTCGCATCTCCTCAAAATGGGTGTGAAATTCCCATCGGCTATCCAAAATCAAACCCATTATATGTATACTTCATGTTCTTGCCGATGGGAATCCGTACCCCTCAAACAGCCGATATTTTAAGGCTGCTCGAGCTCAGAGCCGCTGGACATAATGTGGACCGCGGAGGAATTTTATATGGCCCGTGCAAGCCATTAAAAAAATCTCTGACAAGTTTAAAAAGTTTTGCGTGCCGCGGACGCGTGCGACTCGTCTGCCCTTTTCTTACTATTAGATTTTTATTGGTCTAGACTTATTAAAAGTAATTATAATAGGGACCGCCAGTGGCCCGTGAAAATTTGCTGATTTGGTTCGTTCGTTTGGTCCACCTGTTAAAAACGTTGAGCAGCCCTTTTCTTCGTTTTAATTCATCATCATCAGCTATGTGACGTCCACTGCTGAACATAGGCCTCTCCCAAAGGTTTCCAGATGGACCTGTCAAAAGTGGCCTGCATCCAGCGCGTTCCTGCGGCCTTTACCAAGTCATCGGTCCACCCTGCAGGTAGACAGCCGACGCTGAGCTTGCCAGTACGTGGTCTCCGCTCGAGAACTTTTTTGCCCCATCTGCCGTCAGTTCTTCGAACTATGTGCCCTGCCCATTGCTACTTCAGCTTGCTTATCCTTTGGGCTATGTCAGTGACTTTTGTTCTTCTACGGATCTCCTCATTTCTGATTTGATCGCGTAGAGAAACACCTAGCATAGCCCTTTCGTTAGCTCGCTGAGTGAACATGAGTCGTTTTAGGTGGCTCATAGTCAGAGGCCACGTCTCAGTGCCGTATGTCATTACTGGTAACACACACTGATTGAAGACTTTTTTCTTCAGGCACTGAGTATTATTTACTGTAATTTTATTTTGTATGGATTATATCTTACTTTCTTTTATCTTACGTTGTCTTTCCAATGTGGCATTAAATTCTAAAACGAAAACACCGTAAAAGCCCTTGTTGTAAACGACGTTGTTAACAGTGGTGTAATTAGGAATTTCGGCATCTCTGCTCTGTAGTCTGGCACTTACCACGAAGTAATTGTCTAGTGCGGGTTGGTAGACTACATACACCTTCAATTTTCTTATAAAGAACTACTCAGGTATGCAGGTTTCCTCACATTATTTTCCTTCACCGTTAAAGCAAGCAATAATTCACAAAGAATGCACACGCCTGAATAACTTTAGGAAAGTCAGAGATACGTGCCGTTGGGTTTTGAGTCTGCCGCATTCGTCTCGACAGTCCGTCCCACTCCCAACTAGGCTATTGTCGCTTCTTTTCAAACAGAACACAGAAAATACCAATGCCTTTACCCGTAGCTATTTATCTTCTTGGTGTTATAATTGGCTATATTGTGCTACGTCGATGCATCACGCGGCAAACGGTGCGGCGCTGCATTGTCTGCAGGTAATAACAGATATTGTTATCGCGTTTTGTGGTGAGGCTTTGTTTTCGCCTACAAGGCATTTATTCGACGAGTTTATACAATAAAATTATATAACTAGGTCGCTAGCCTAAAAGGAAACGCCGGGTTTAGAAATAACACGGCAAAATTTAATTAAAACGTACTCATGTCCAGAAGCCTAATCAGCGGCCTCTCCTTCTTCTTTTGTATATTTTTCATTCAAAGCTAGCAGGTCAGGCATGATTCCTCTATAATTATTGTTGTTCATGAGCGTATTCCAGCAAACGAGATAAAAAAGTACGCTCATTAACCTGACGCCTGGGACACTAATTAAAAAACAACTGCTTTGTTTTTTTTTACTCTTAAATTATAATTTTGCACACGAAGAAAATGTCAAGATGGCGCTTACCATCAGGCGAGCAAACAGATCGTGCCATAATTGTATAATCAATCACGCTGGACCTTCATTAAAAGATTGAATCGTCTGATGTAATAACGGACCCTTCGCAGCTTCACTTAGTATTTTATAGTTAAAGGGTTAAAAAGATCATTTCAGCATTTTTACGATGCTGGGACTATCGTTCGGCTGGATACCTCGGGAGTTGGGACAGACATTGCCGGCGGCACAATGCCCCGGATGAATGGCTCTTACACCCGGACGGCACTGCAATTGGATTAGACGGATTAAAAGAACCCTGGGAAGTGGGACCAGTCAAGCGTTACCTTTAATTCCTTCACTTTATTATGATGGAATTTCTTCATTACTTTTTATTCCACCATATCTTTTATTGTGATTCAATGGAAATGAACTTTGCGTAATACAGGCTGTATAATAGACAGGTAATAGTACGCCCATGAGCACACAGAATTACAGGAATCTTGTATTGTTTATGGAGATTTAAGGAAACAACTGAGCACTGCGTGCCACCGAACTTTAAGGAAAAGTAAGTTTAAGGTATATTAAGTTTGTCGAAGAGAATCGAAGTAGCAGCAATATCTCATCTTGCAATCATTTAGCCTGCTCCTAATGTATACAGAGCCTCAACTATTCCTAAACCAATATATAAAACCTACATCAGTTAACCTAATATAAACTGATACTTCTAAATATACAGCCAGAACCAGTAAATTACGATGAGGATGAGACTGTACAGCGACTAGCTATGATGAAAAATATATTAGTACCTATAGTAGCTCGTTACATCAAATCGCGTTCCTTAAACGCTGGCAACATACATCCTTCCATCCGGCGCACTTCAAATAATTCATTCTTTAGTCGCCATTATTTTTATACTGTGCTGCACAATCAGAAAAGTGAATGCTCGACCTTAACGTTCTAAATAAGTTGCTCACGCATCGTCTGTCAACAACATTAGCTTACAACTAAAGCAGACAATAAGGGTTGTCTGCTGTTGTCTTTATACTTCTCTGAAAAGATCGCACCTGCTTGGTAAAATATGAAAAATGGATGTTTTATCTTAATAAAGTGTACTAGAACCCAATTGGGTGATTGTACAACACTCAGTCAGCCATATAAGTAGGTGAACAAATTCAACATTTCAAATCGACTTTAAACTTTCGAGTCTGTACGAACAGTCGTTATTATTCACAAAATAAACTTGACGGGACTCACTTTGTTTAAAATAAATAAAAAAGAATATTTCGATTGGATTTAACGTGCAGAAGCGTTTTGAAGTTTTTAATTTGTTCAGCTTCTTTTGTGGCTTACTATACATACATAATACTATAATACTGGTCGTCACTTTAGCAACAAAAACTAAGCAATGAGTTTCATACACCATAATCCGTCTATGAAATAATTAAAAAGACATTGGTTTGTCTCACGGAGGAAAGAGAAGAGGGAGACAGGATATCATCAATTTACTAAGAAAACCAGTGTCGCCAAACTCACACATGCATATATTTGCATACTATCATCTCTTCATTATGATTGGCCAAAATCACCAATAAAGATAAAGCGTATAATACAAAATCATTTGCATTAAATTTAACCTTAATGCCATTATATAAACTTTGTATTCTAAAAATTCACATGACTTCATACGACATTATTCCTTCAGTCTGAATTTTGATCTTAATTCGATTTCATACCGCTAGTCCACGCGAGATGGCGTATAATCGCAATGGCATTCATAAGAACTCTATAAATGTTGCTTTAAGATAAGTTATTGAATGGCACGCAGTACGCTACGCATGCCGGTAATAGTGTTGCACCCATACGTTACCTTTTTGTAAACCTATCGATGGTGTTTGTTTTATAACTAACATTAATAAATGAAATGGACTTATCACAAAATTATATAATATTAATTTGATAAGTACTGGAAAAGTTGTTGGAACTGTCTCGAATAAAATTTTAACTCAGTAAATTAAAAATTATTTTAAATTTTAAGTATATATTTTAAATTCCTACTTTATAATTTCAATACTGCAGATATGTATGTTACACATATTATATTAGCTACACAGCTTATATAGCTAGTTTGCAATAAATTATAATGAGTATACATACTTATCATAGTGATTTCACTGCTGGGGCTAAGAGAGTAAGAGTAGACTTCACGTCTAAGCAAAACGTCAACCGGCAAGGCAAGAAAATATCCTTTGACGGACAGCAGAATTATGCCGGCCTGCTAATAGCTTCTGCAGGTTCCGTTTTAAGGACCCAATATCATAAGACTTGGAAACATTCGTGCCCGGCAACTGTTCTACAGTTTAATAGCAAAATTACGAACTTCTTAACCCGATTGATATGGGCTGAGATAGAAGAAATCACTAAGCAGTGGTTTCGCAAGCCAGCACGCGTGGTTCCCCTAAGGAAGTGTGAGGATGACCTAAGGTTAAACTTTTGTCCAGAGCACTCACCAAGACACGGATGATAGAATACACTAAGTGAGGCAATGTCTCGGCGTAACTGCATTGGTTCCAAACTGAATAGTGCTTTGTGCTGTTTATGAGTGGTCGTATCGGTTGTTGAGCGACATGCTCGTCTCGTCAAGCAAAAGTTGTTTAATTTTGTACCTGGATCTGACTCGGTAATATTTTACGCTTTTTGGGGGCAACAATTTCTTGTGCTTCGTTTGAAGAAGATACGCCTCCGTTTAAATTTATGATTTCAGGTTTACTTTGGGAACCACCACCCTAAGAAATAACATTAACGATGAGATATCAAGTGATACTCATAATATAGTATCAAGTAACATAGCTGATCAAACGTTGTTAACCTATAAAGCAGACAGGCACATTTATATGTAATTAAAAACAATTATTTAAAACTATGTGTTGTCTCAATAAAAAGCTTTTCCCGTTAGAAAAGTCCCTAAAACGCAGTACGACGCATAAAAAAATATCCATTATATCCCATGGGAGCAAATTACCGGAATAAAAGTAGCCTATATGTGTTAATCCAGGGTATTATGATCTGGCTGCGGACGACAACTTAGACACTTTAGGACCCGGGGAAACCCGCAGCCGTCCCTAATGCGCCGAAGAAGGCCACCGCAGAGTTTTAGTTGGCATGCCGTGCGTTGTACATAGGCTAGGGACTCGGCCCGGTGGCTCAACGCTGGGTCGTAAGGCACGGTGAACCGAACAAAACCACTCAGTCGCCTCCCTTGAAAGGCTAGGTGATAGTAATAAGTCACTTTCTCCGCGAAAAAAAAGGGTATTATGATCTACTCGTGTGCCAAATATCTGAGTTTACTTCTAAGAAACATACAAACCAAACAAACATCCCGACATACAGAGATCCAAAAATTTCCACAAACATTTGCATTTATGATATTACTAAAATAAGACAAGAAGTAAGATAAGATTAAAAAGGGTATTTTAAAATAATAACCTGATAAAATGTTTTTTTAATGAATATATGTAGTAAAATAAAACAATAAAATAAATATTATGGTGTGTGGCTTTCTTATAATTACTTATTGATTGACGAATTAGAATATTTATATGAGCTTCTGCATTCGCTTTTAAATATTGATTTCCCCTTTTTTTTACATTACACATCTTCTACAAAATGTTCTGAACATATTACGGAAAATTTGGAAGGAAACCAATTTAACCTTTCCGTAGCATTGATCCAACTTTCCTTAATAAATTGATCTTTTGGAAAACTGAAAATTAACAATCTAGTATTGTTTCATAAATTAATTATTATATCGACCACAGCTATGCATCACAAGCGGATCATGCATCAGGTAACTTTTCGTACTTTTCTGTATAACATAACGCTTCAGTGAAAAATTAATAATTATCGATAATGTTTTATCGACCACGCATGCACTAATTGAGTAGCGATGACATTATGAATTGGTGACAAATCATTCTAGAACAACTGATTTTCGTTTGCGACAATTAACCATATAGTGAAAAGAATAAGGAACATTTTAAATTGTAATTTTTGTGTCATGTTTGACATAGAAAATCAACATACATTTTTCAACTAAATAGCAATAAACCAGAAAATATTACTTACCGATGGTACTGTTAGGCGACCGATGTTGACTGTCCTTCTTAATTAAAAGAAACTACAATGTCCACGAAATCACAGGTTTAATTAGAGAAATTAAACTGTTACAATGTTCACACAAGAGTCCTGACTTCCTTATTTCTAGTGTAATGGTGACTGCTTGAGAAGCGAGTACCACTCGTCGCGAAATGCGATGACTAACTGCCCGCTCAAAATTAAATAGGATTAAGTATATTGAAATAAATACGACTCAGCATTATTGCAATGGAATATTACAGAAACAATGCAATGCAAAGACAAATGCTGAGGTTTCAATCATTACATATAAGGCAGGGTTGTAACAGCTCCCCCTTTTTGACGGAGCTTCATAAATAAAAAAATGAAGCGAAGTCCATAAAAGTAATTTAAGCAAAAATTAAAATACGAGAGAAATTAGGAAGTCAAGTTACAAATAAAAAAAAATACAGATAATTTGATTAGAGTATAAAAATAAAAACAGAACATTATTTTTCAAAGCTTAAAACTAACATTGAAAAACTGTATTTCATATTTTAAAACTATCTGTTAATTATAGTAAATTAAAATAAACTATCTTTATATGATACCCATGCTAAAATTCAAAAACAAAGTAAAAACAAGAAAATATTGAATAATATAAGGTGTAAAACCGAAAATTTTAGTTATATAAAATTAAATAGCATTTATTAAAAATTTAAATTCCTTCTGGAGGAATGGGCAAAATTTACCTTATTAATGTTTTCATCGTAACTTTTAATTATTGGCATAGATTTGATTGATCTGTCATCATCAGAGACAGACATTGCATGTAATTCAGTTGACTGAGGCATTTTTACATTTTCTGTTTTAGACTTTTCGTTACAACATTGATTAAAAAATGGTATGCAACATACATTATTATGCTTGGGTATACAACAACGATAAATTTTATAAACAACATACAAAAATATGCACACAATTAGGAAGTATGTAAAACTGGAATAATATATGCCATATTTAATAAAGTGAGATTCCTTCTGAAATTTGTTTATTTCATATTGTAAATTATCAATGTCATGATCAGCATATTTTAAGGAATCCAAATTAATTTTACTGAGAGAAATAGGTGACAGATGAGGCAAAGTATGATTGAAATTTTCCTTTTTACAACAATCATCAGATGTTATGTCGAATTGAATATCTAAAGGCGACTTTAATGTAAATGAATAGGAACTAGTAGGAATTAATTGAATTGTTTTAGAGAAAGCGATACAATTTTCTGACAACTTTGCGATACCTGTACCCACAATTGTATAATCATTAACATTATCATGACATTTAACAGTTAGTTTACTTTCGTCAGATTGTACATAAATCCATTTATTATTTTTCAATTTTTGCCATATGTCAATTTTACCATATAATATTTTTGAATTACATTGAGAAGGTAATGATAAAGTAACTTCCGTTAATAACATTGATTCACAATTGGGATTAGTTACTGTAGAATATATTGAAATTTGCTCACAGATACTGTAATTATTATTTATTATTTTACAATAATTGTCGAGATTGTCCAACATAGTATAACGTAATCTGTCATCACTTAAAGCAGTGTAAGAATCAGAAGGTTGGATTAATGCAAAGGTTTGAACATGTGACTCATCATGAGGAGTCGGTAAAGGAATATTTTTATAAATGGTAAATTTGTCTGCAGCTATAAGCGGAATTTGCAATAAAAATATTATCTTTTTATTATAGAAATATGAAGTAAGTTGAGAAACATCAATCAAAGTATGAATATTATGAATGTCTAATGGGACTGGAAAATCTAATCCTTTGTTAACAAAATGGATGTGCTTAGTTAATTCGTTTAGAAGGTTTAAAGGAGTAATAACACTAGGGTGCAGAATATTAACTTTGGAAAACAAGATAGAATTTAATGTAGTATCTAACAAATTAGAAATACATAATAAAGAACTCTCAATTATATTTAACAAACTATTTAATCTTGTAATATAATAGACTGTGGTATCAAATTTGGTGACCTGAGACAGAATTTCATTCATGCTATTTAATTGGGTATTTAATTTTAATTCATTTTGATTAAGTTTCGTAATAGTAGAATTGAAAGTATTAATGGTTGATTTAACAACGTGTATATTTTCTTTCATTAAATGGAATATTTCTGTCTCACTCTTTTTAGATGACTCTATAGCGGCATCATATTTTCTAGCATCATCTGCGTCTAGAGTGCCAAAGAAAAATTTTAATATTTCTCCACCGAATTCTAAAGACCTTTTTACCTTAGATGGCGGTTGATCATTAATAACATGCGACAACGACTGCAATTTAATATAGTTAGATTGAATTAATACCTCAATTGAACTTTGAACATCTTTACATTCACTAAAATTGGATTGGATCTTAACGCAGAGAGTTTGCATCTTATGTAGTAAGTGTTCAATATTATTAAGATAAGGTTCTAGAGATATTATGTTAATATTAGTTATAACATTCCATTTGTCGTTGTAAAAATGTACTGAAGTAATAGGTTCAAAATATATTCCGGGACTATGAACTACAGGAGTAATCTTGATTTCTGCCCATGTTTTGTAAATACACAAGGTTCTGGAAATAAATATAAAATATGTTAATTTAAATGGAAGCAGGTTTAATTTCATTAGTATGATATTTCATATGTTTGCGACCTACTTGTAATGTAACATTATGTTTATTATGAACTTTTAAAATTTTGTATGGTCCCTTCCATATAGGCGAGAGTGCCTTGCGCAACCTATGATGTTGCTTTAAATAAACCATGTCTCCAGTTCTATAATTTATTTCATGAGAATTAGAATCATAGTACCTTTTTGATCTTTCCTTACTATTATTAATATTTTCCAAAGCTTTTTCTCGACTAAATCGCATTCTGTATTGTAATGCACGAATGTATTCATTATAAGTAGGAGAATTGGATGTATTATATAACGAATTTGGGATAGTTGGCTTATAACCATATAATAATTCATAAGGAGTGAATCCAGTAGTACAGTGAGGGTTAGTATTATAGGATAATATCGCGGTAAATAAATAGCAATGCCAATCATTTTGATTTTCGTTTACATAAGATTTTAAATACTCTTTTAATGTTGCATGAGAGCGTTCAAGTGCTCCATTTGTTTGTGGATGATAAGGGGTACTAAATAGGGGTTTAATTTTAAATATTTCTGTCAATTGCTTAAACAACTCAGAGGTGAAACATGTACCCATATCAGTTAAAATAGTTCTTGGAAACCCAAAATGCGCTATAAAATGAACGAGATTTCGAGCTATTTCTTCGCTTGTTGCTGAAATCATAGGGTAACAACTAGAAAACTTTGTCAAATCATCTTGTAATGTTAATATAAATTTAAACTTTTGGAAACCTGCATCGGGTAGAGGACCTACGACGTCTAAAGCTAGGCGTTCAAATGGCCTAGTAGATGAGGAAGTTATTTCCATTGGAGCTTTGTTAGATTTTCTTAAAGGTTTATTAATTTGGCATAATTTACATTTCTTAACGTATTGTTCAATATCAGAACGCATGCCCTTCCAATAATAAGAGGCTTTTAATCTATTATACATGCGTTTTGAACCTGGATGACCCGCAATAGTGGAGTCGTGATTTTCTTTTAATATTTTGGGAATCTCAATAGGAGTTGGGTAAATTAACGAATTTTTGTAAATATGTATTTTAATATTCGTTTCATTAAAAATATAAGAAATCATATTATAAATTTTAGTATAAGCTAATTTTGAGAATGGATCAGTAAAATCAGAAATTGCTAGATCTGAGACAGGGTTATTATTCAAAATATAATTCCTAAGTTTCATTAACAAATTAAAAATATTTTTATATTTAGATTCTTCATAATGGTGAATTTTTGTAAATAGAAAATAATAAGTTTTATTTTTATCATTCAATGTGTAAATAGTATAAGGTTCGCGTTCGGAATTTATTAAGTCAGCAGAATTGTCAAGCTGCGACAATATTTCTTCGCAATGTGGCAAAGAATAATCAAAATCTAAAGAGACTGGACAAACAATTGCGTTGCAATTAGATAAATGTAAACCTTGAGAATGTTCTTCTATAACAGTATTCGAAGTTGGAAGTCTATTTAAGATTTGAGCTTTAAAGTAATTTTCATACGACAAATTATTTAACTTTTCAATATCAACTGCGTTTATGGGACAACGAGAAAGGGCATCGGCATTAGAATTGAGACGACCCTGCTTATAAATAATTTTATAGTCGTATTCTTCGAGTTTGAGGCGCCAACGAATAAGTCTACTACCGGGATCTTTTACATTAAAAAGCCAAACCAAGGGCCTATGGTCGGTGACAATCTTAAATTGGCGTCCAAATAAATAGGGACGGAAGGTTTTGACTGCAAAAATAATGGCAAGAAGTTCCTTTTCTGTTGTAGAGTAATTACCTTCTGCCTTATTAAGTGTCCTAGAAGCGTATGCGATAGGTTTATCTTTACCTATATCGCCTTGTGAGAGAACTGCACCCACGGCATAATTTGATGCATCCGTTGTAAGAATAAACGGAGCCGAAAAATCTGGGTATTGAAGAAGAGGTGCCGTGGTAAGTTTTTCTTTAAGAATTTGGAAAGCGGCGTCTTGTTCAGATGTCCAATTAAAGGGTACATCCTTTTTTAATAAAGAAGTTAGAGGTTTTGTTAATTTTGAAAAATTTTCAATAAAGCGACGATAATAGCCTACTAATCCTAGAAAGGATTTAATATGCTTAACATTTTGTGGGACCGGAAATTCAGTGACTGCTTTAACTTTATCAGGATTTGGTGAGACACCCTTGTCGGTAATAATGTGTCCTAAATATGCAACTTCGCGACGTAAAAACTCACATTTGTCCGGTTGCAATTTTAAATTAAATTTTCTTAAACGGTCAAAAACGAGACTTAATTTTGAAATATGAGACTCAAGGTCATGTGAATAAATAATACAGTCGTCTAAATAAATATAACAATGAAGACCTTGAAGACCCGAAAGTGCCGTGTTCATAAGACGTTGAAATGTGGTAGGCGCATTTTTTAAGCCGAAAGGCATCCTCGTAAATTCATAATGACCAGAGATACTTGAATTAGTACTGACAGTAAAGCCTGTTTTAGAAGCGTCCTTGGGATGCATTTTAATTTGATGAAAACCACTTGCGAGGTCAAGCGTGCTAAAGTATTTCGAATGTCCTAATTGGTCAAGTATATCGGTAATTAAAGGTAATGGATAACTCTCTGAAACAGTAACATCATTAAGACGACGATAATCTATAACTATTCGCCACTTTCTTTTGCCTGAGGCATCTATTTTCTTGGGGACCACCCACACTGGTGCACTCCATGGCGAAACTGAAGGTCGAATAATATCTTGGTCGAGCATCTTACGAATTTGCGTGTCAACTTCCTCCTTATGAACTTCGGGGAAGCGATATGATTTTACATGTATAGGAGGTGTATCTCCTGAGTTTATAGAATGCTCGATAGCATTTGTAAAAGACAAAGACTCGCCATCAATATGAAAAATATCTGTATATTTAGAACATAACTCTAACAATGACTTCTTTTCTTCAAAATTTAAATGAGAGCAGCGTATAGAAACTTTATTTAAACGGTCTGGTTGTGTCGTAAAAATTGAATTAACGCATTCATAAGAGTAAGTATTGATAAAAGGAGACAGTTGAACAATATAATTTGTAATTTCGACATTCGAATTTGTGGTATTTAAAATAGAAATATTAATTTTTTTATTGGGCTTAATAGAGACAATACAATTTGCGACATAAACACCTTCGCTTAAGGTATGATCTAATACGAGAGCTTCATTGTTTTTATAGAGCTCGTGCGAGTAATTTGATACAGCGCACTCTATAACCGCTTCAGAACGAGCCGGTATAATGTAAGTCGGTTGATTATAAACAATGGGTGTTGAATGTCCTTTGATTGACAATGATTTTGACAAATAATCTATATTTGCATTAAAATAGTCGAAAAAATCACTACCGATGATCCCATCGTAGTTTGTTAAATTTACGTCATCCGTTGTGACGTGGAATTTATAATCAAATGTTTCACTTGATATACTAAATTCTAATTGAAAAGTACCCAATGTTTCGACAATAGTGTTTGAATTGGTTATGCCCTTTAACCTTACAATCTCAGAAGAAAGATCTGGAATATCATTTAAACTGGATTGCTTTATTAGACTGATACTTGATCCAGTGTCAATAAGGAAACATATTTGTTCCCTAGAATATTTAGAATTTAAATAAGTGTGTGGTAAAGATATCTTTTTATTATAAGTTTCAGTACAAAAGGTAGGTATACCATTATCTTTATCGCTATTAGAAGTTAGCGATATATTTTTATAAATAGGTTCACTACATAGTATAGTAGGATTTAAAACTCTCTCTTTTTTTTGCAGAGGTTTGTCAAACATAGTATAATTAGAACTCGATTTTCGAGATGTATAATTTTTTACATTTATAGACTTAGAAAAACTCGGCTTATACCGAGATGAACTTTGTAAAATAGTATGACTCAACTTGTCGTCCTTTGTGGACGGTTGAGGTGTAAAGAAATTAGGAAAACTCTTGTCATTTATAGACAGAGGTGCCTTACAAAAAGTCAGAGACCTTTTATTTTTATTTAAACTGAGAGAATTCTCAGATGAAGAACTCGGTTCATTTTTCCGAGATGTATTAATTAAACTCGAGGCTTTAGCCTGAGGTGAATTATAATCATAACAACAATTGTATTTAATATTACTTGAATCAGCGGTATATTTTGAAGTAGGATAATTCTTAATTGTGCCATTCCTATTATAAGATTTCGGCAGGCACGCATCCGAAATCATTCGTCGTTTAAATTTTCATTATGCTTAGAATCACATGTGTGTATATTAACATTGTTATGCGCATTAGAATGTGAACGATGTTGCAATGTGGTGTTACCACGTGAAATTTGAGCTTTAGAAGTATTTTGCGCACTTTGGTTATTTTTAAATTGTAATTTACGACACTCTTGAATCGTATGACCTATATTTTTGCAATAATTACAAAATTTAGCAAAATTGGAAGAATTATTAGTAGAATCGATATGATAAGATTTACGGAATATGGTACTAGATTTATTATGAGAATTGCTCTTTTTATAACACTCGGATGAACTGTGGCCAATTTTATTGCACACAGAACATTTTTTAAAAACTTTTTGAAATGAACTAGCTTTGGATAAATTATGTAGTTTTTCTTCATCGATAGCGTATTGAACCGCCTCGTTTAAATTTGAAGGATTTCGACATCTCACAATATTAGAAATGTTTTCAGAATTTAAATTTAGCATAAAAGTATTGAGAGCGAGATCTTCCATGGCTGCTATTCTGCCGGGAAGTTCGTTTGGATTTTTGCAACTGTAATGTATATCAGATTGAATACGTGTTAGTATTGATTCGAGACGTAATGAATATTTAGTGATGTCCTCGGAAGCTGACTGCTTACAATTTTGTAAATCAACGAGAAGATGTGTGGCGTGTTTCTTTTCGCCAAAAGTAGTTTTAAGAAATGACTTAATTTCATCCCATGTAGAAAATGTTTTTAAACTACTTGCAACTTGAGCCTTGCCTTCAAGTTGGGATAGTATAAATTTACAAAGTACATTTTTCTGGTCGGTTGTCGCAAGGGACAAAGCATTATCGCAATTGGTAAGAAATGCTGGGAGGGATTCTCTATCACCATTATAAACTTTAATAAACTTGGTCAAAACGTTAAGTGTTATTTTTTCGGTCATTTCACTGACTTCAGGCTTAATTGATTCAGAAGGGTCTGATTTAAGCAGTGACATCAATGTAAGTTGGACAAATGTTTAACACAATTATTATTCAAAACATAAAATACATGAAATTGTAAAAAAAAAAAAATACACGTATAAAATGTAATAAAAATTTAAGTTTGTACACATAGAATTACGAATTTATAGAATAAGAATTGTAAAATACTGTATATAATTTCTTGAATAATAATTAATTTGTAAATTTCCTTTTGTAAAATTATATATCTATGTAAAAATAGAATTTAATGTGTACAAATAAAAATTATAAACGATATTTAAAAGTAGAATAAAACCTTTATAAATTTATATTCACTTTGATATTATTGCACTTGGTAACAAAAATAGATTATTAAGCACTCACAGTATGACGTAAATGGGTTGCATATTCACCACGCAATAACGCGATGCTCGAGGTGCACACTCAGCAACAGCGGTGTTTCAAAGGACGGGTCACGCGCTCGTGTAGTGGTGAACACGTGGTGCTGGGTTCTGATGCAGGCTCAGGCGACGACTGAGGCTTACTGTCGACCAGGGGTGATTATGAGTTAGTCTGGTTGGGGACTGCTGATGCGGGCTCACGCTGGTTAGATGAGGCTGACCGTCGACCAGGTTGAAGTCCGGCGAAGTCAAGTTGTATGGGACTGCGGGCTCCAGCTAGAAGTTGAAGACTGACCGTCGAATCCTTTGTGGCTCGGAGTAGCTTAGCGCAGGCTCAAAGTAAATGAGACTTACTGTCGACCAAAAACAGCTTCACAGGGGTCGAGGATTCAGATGCCAAGGTCCACGTGGCTGTTAAGACCTCTCCGGCATTCCGCTTCTGACACCAGTTATTAGGCGACCGATGTTGACTGTCCTTCTTAATTAAAAGAAACTACAATGTCCACGAAATCACAGGTTTAATTAGAGAAATTAAACTGTTACAATGTTCACACAAGAGTCCTGACTTCCTTATTTCTAGTGTAATGGTGACTGCTTGAGAAGCGAGTACCACTCGTCGCGAAATGCGATGACTAACTGCCCGCTCAAAATTAAATAGGATTAAGTATATTGAAATAAATACGACTCAGCATTATTGCAATGGAATATTACAGAAACAATGCAATGCAAAGACAAATGCTGAGGTTTCAATCATTACATATAAGGCAGGGTTGTAACAGTACGAAATACCTCCGTGGGACACATTTTTGGTACGGCTATTATTTTTGCATTCCAGAATAGCATAATAGGGCATTTTAATATTTTTAAATATTTTTTCCAATCATTAAACCTTTGACAATGCGCAATGACGACTGAGACCGTTCAAACAGTGAGTTTGTACTGCATTTCAGACTAGTGTATCAAAGGTTACGCCCACTTTATACTTCTATTATCTATATCCCTGTTCTGTGGTTTGTCTATTTAACTCTAAGAGAAAGACAATGAAGCCAATTTAACTGTACTACATCGAATACTTAATGATTAAACGAACTTACCTGTACGTGAAGTTCTATCATAATTATACGAAGGCTTCGTCCGAGGAGATTAGCATGAAGAGAAGTTATAGAACACATGTAGTACGTGTACTTAGTACGCCTTTGCACTTTATTTGAGACTTATTTTTTTTTTTTTATACTTTGGTCACACCCAACCTGTCAAGAGAGATTCATTTAGTTTAGAGAGAGAGTTCCATATACCAATATTTCACAACTTACTAGGGTTAACGCAAGTCACGGGAGGGAGGGATGCTAATCTCCTCGGACGAAGCCTTCGTATAATTATGATAGAACTTCACGTACAGGTAAGTTCGTTTAATCATTAATTATACTTCGGCTTCGTCCTCGAGATTAGCATGAAGAGAAGTTATAGAACACATGTAGACTTTTAGAGAATAAGTAGTGAAATATTTGTATAATTTCAATTGCAGTAGTAATTACAAATAGCTTATCAAAAAACTTTATAAGCTTGTACTTAGCAATAAGCTTTTTGATAGGATATCAATATAAAATTTCTAATTGGTTATAATTGAATTAACAAAAAAAATCGTCATTCCCAACTAGATTCTTAAGGTCTCATTACCGAATCTCCAGGATAAGTCAAAATTAATAATTTATGATCCAAACTGCAATTTGGTAGATCGAATGCAGTTTAATGCCATAAGTACCTATAGGAACGCGGTGGAGCCCGTGGCAACGTGCCTCGTGCTGTGAGCACTAGACATCTAATAGAGTTATATCTATTCCACATTCGCTATAAAGATATGGAATGTGACCATACTGTTATATGGGGCTTTCTGGCAACATAAATAAAGAAACTTAATTTTTATGAATTCATTTTGTCATAAAAGATACTATATTACCAATACTATATTAGCGATTATTTGAGCAAATTCCGAGTAAACTATAAAAAATATTATATTATGCCTTCAGTAATAAGATCTGGTTCTAAGAAAATTTTATTTTCCTTCAACAAATGGTTATTTTGGATGGTGGCTATATATAGCCGCTATAGTAAAGGCACTTAAAAATAATTAAACAAAAGCCTTGGCATAAGGGAAATGTTCCCTGTTGTATAATCTAATGTCATCTAGGTATATCGTATTTCGATAGCATCGATTGAATATACTTCCCTTAAAAATCCTTTTATTGGTTTGTCTTCACCAGCATGGCAGCATGTGATTGCAGTAACTAACTTGGAGGTGGTCTATACTTCTTTCAAAGTCTTAAGCTTCTTCTTCGTAATATTTGTGTCAAAAATCATATTAACTGGAAAAACAAACTTAATTAACGGTAACAATGCAATGCAATCAGCCCTGTATTATATATCACCCACAGCCGAGCACGGTCCTCCTCTTGAACTGAGAAGGTTCAGGTCCCAGGCCACCACACTCGCCCACCGTGAGTTGGCAGACTCCGCATATTCGCGAGATCCTCATGGAGAATTCTAAAGCATGTAGGCCTCCTCTCTATGTTTTCCTTCACGGTAACATTATTAATTAATAATTACAATCAACAAAACAAAGATATTTTCTTAAAACAGACATCTTAGATCTGTCATCAAAATATATTATTTATCAATATTAGAATATTAAATCTTGAAATGGAATTGGAGTATCATCTGAATAGATGATACCAACTCTGCCACAAACATACCAAGTTGAAGATTAACTCCTAGGCAATTTTTTATATTAGGAAATGGACATTTCAACCTTTATATAAAGACCACATTTTGATGTGTGGAACTCGTAGCGAATGCTACTTATTGGAGTAGTTGGATCAAAAAATTGAGCAATGTGTCATATATTTATATGACCGATCCAACAAAATTCTTTCCGTGACAAAGAAATTGACACTTGCCGACTGCGAGAATATGACAGAATTATTGTTACTGTTAGTGAATGTTTCCAAGAAGGAAAACACCACGGAAGCTCAGATCTCAAGAGTAAAACCGGAGTACTTTATAACGCTTTATTAAAAATAGTTAAAGCGTTAAATATTATAAAATATCATCATAGCGACAGTCAACCTTCTGACTGCGTTAGTTACGCCTATACATAGAGTAGGTTTTGTAGAATTCGTAAAATAAATACATACATAGACTCAGAGATTTTATCCCTAAAGGGGGAACAGAGGCGCAACCAGTGTACTCGTCCCTCACGGTAGCTAATAACTTGAAGTAGTATTATGCGCTGCTTTCTTCATACTTTTACTCTCCGCTAGCTGCGAGTCACCTGCATGCAGCCCCCCACCCTCCCCCCCCTTTGTTCAGGCATCTGAACAAATTTTGAGGCGCTATCGATGATCGATAGCATCGTCTTAATTTCAATTTTCAATTATTTGCCACAATTATTGGTTACATAAAAGTACAAACACACGAATTGAGAACCTCCTCCTTTTTTGAAAGTCGGTTAAAAATGTGTTACATTTTAACAATATAGTCAGGTACATAATGTCCCTGTCGGGCACGGCAAAATTTGAAAGAGAGGGAGAAGCTATAATATAAATGTAAGTACTATATTATTATTATATTTTATCTTAGAATCAATTGTAGGTATATTAATAAATATTGAGTTGACGACTAATTAATGATATTTGAAAATTCTCACAAGACTGTATGTTACAAACAAGAATACGTCACTAAAATTATAACGAGAAAAGATTTGTTCTTTTCATATTTGTTTGTAATAAATAAACTCAAAAATTAAGTAAGCTATTTTGAAAAAACATTTCAATAATTAGGTAGTTAAAATATCTCTGAGTGCTACTGGCTGTTCTTTATCCCAGGAAGGAATGTCAACGCGGGCGCAATCATGAGCAAAAGCTATTAACAATAATAATGGTGTACATGTAAACATAATATTATCACGTCTTTTCCTATTTAAGGTGTAGGCACAAGTGTTAATATATTTATACCACAATTCGCCAGTTAAATTAGAGCCAGTGTAAGCAAGCGTATTGATATTTAGCAGGCAAATTAATTTTGCCAGGAAGAAATTAGACTTATAGCATCCGATCAAAAAACAGTTTCCAAATCAACCAATCACACGCAGTTGTGGCAAGCCCCGAGCTCGCTAGCGCCACGCGTTCGCCAGTTGGGAGCGGCGGGAACTACCGCCGACGCCATGCGCGCCATTACTCGCCCGGCCCGTTACCGCTAACACCATTGTCGATTATTTTTAATGTAAAATACCAATGTTTCACATATTAAAAGATGTTTCTTTTCGGTAACTGTGCATGTGAAAGACTTAATAAATATTCTGAGTCTAAAAAATTGTAACGAGTCCCTTAAGGCAATCAAACAATATAGACAGATCCAAAGAGCATTATAATACTTGGACAGATCATAACATTTCTGAGGGAAACTCTTTTTCCGCTTCTGAGACATGATGGTAGATAAATAACGATTTACATGATCATTTTGAGTCCATTTGAATAAAAACCTATTTGATTTGATTTAAATTATAATAAAATTCTATGTTCTTTATAGACAACCCACAGATCAAAGTAAGTATACAATGAAACAATTAAATACAAAGAGTAAAATGCGGAACGCCTAAGTTCCGGTTGGACTAAATTATAGTCACGTTTCTGGGATCTGTGTCATTTTATTTTAAAATATTCTAATCTATTCGCCTAATTTATCCATGTTAGTTTAGGCAGGTTACTTTATGGAGGCTTAACTTTATAATAAGTACAGCATATTTTGCAGCTACCTCACTTCGGCGACGCGCCGCGACGGTTACTATTTAATTCTTGCATTTTGAAACAGTGATTTTATACCATCAAAATAGTGACATATTCGGTCATACCCAAGACACAAGACATAAGGCCAAAAAACCTTAGTAATTCTGTGATCATTTATGATTGCGAGCGACTACGATTTTTTAACTCAGATCACTTACCTGCAACTTATCCTGTTCCGTGCCGTTCTCGGTGAATTCAAATGGCAGTACCTCGTTGCTGCTGGATTTTTCGTTCTTAGATCGACTCCTTATCATTTAACACATACTGTGCTGTTGTAGGTCATTAAGCATTTAAGACGTTGCTAAATCATGACCAGACATAATTGTCTTTTAAATTGATATTTCATAATATCCAGTACATGGCGACGTGGTGCAGTGGTGCATCGCGCCACGTTGTCAGGAGTCGTCAATCCACTGCGCCGCTTGCGCTGATATTTTTCAAGCGGTGCTCGTTATCTACTGGTAGATAATAGCGGCCCTAAATATTGTAAGGCTCTGGCCGGCAGATGTTAGCAAGGCTTTTTATCCCGATTGCCGAAGGAGGGTATTTTCCACTCCCTAAGGCCGCCACTGGTGGTACTAACATACTGTTACATAACATTATACATAAGAACCAGTCGTACAATACTGATCGCAAGCATCAATTTTGGGTAGTGACAACCGCCATGTGTAGCACGCAGACCCGGGTAACAGAATTTAGCATAACGACGGTAGATTGAAAAAATGTGTAATTAGGGCAATACCCCTCAGAAACTTTAGCCTTCTGATAAATTTAAATTGTACCATGGTAAGAAGGAAACAGTCGTAATTATTACACCGACATAGCAAAATAAATTGCTCAGGGACCATATTAATATTATCGATGTAAATAGGAGACAGACGCAAAGTAACTGTCCTCAACATTATTCTGGCCCGGTACACAATAAGAAGCATAAGGTTTTGGTACTAACCGTTTTACCTCTGTGGTATTTTTCATTATGTCGGTAGTCTCGGAGAACGGGAATAATGTTCATCACTTAGGTAATCTTCTATTTTCTGTACCAAATAGAAGTAATTTCCATGTTCTTCTATTCTATTACACTAAAAATCCATGATGAGCAATAGATTAAGAATAACTTTAATTTAACGTGCAATACGGCGACGCACTAAAACGCGAATGAATCTCTCTTGACAGGTTGGGTGTGACCAAAGTATAAAAAAAAAAAATAAGTCTCAAATAAAGTGCAAAGGCGTACTAAGTACACGTACTACATGTGTTCTATAACTTCTCTTCATGCTAATCTCGAGGACGAAGCCGAAGTATAATTTCATTATACTTCTACATGTAGCTGTATGCTTATTACAATAGTTATTAAATGAATTCTTGAGGCTATTGTAAAACTGTGGGGAACGGCGCTGTGTGCTGAGATACAGGTATTAAACCTAGTTCGGCACATGGAGGCTTAACTTTTCTTACTGTCGCAATCTTTACAGCCTATGTTTTAGTGTAAATTTACTGTAATTTTTTGGCCAATAAACTTATTATTATTAATTAGGGTAATCAATTTTAATCAATTTTAAGTCGACAATTAAATCAGGTTTGTGCATTTACAAACCCTAATGTGCAAATAATATCTATGAATACTCTAGTTTTGGGAAGTTTATGGACGTCTTCACTTCCTTCCATTCACCTCGTTCGCAACCTTTTTTAATTGAACTTCTTCAATTAAATTCTTCAGTAAAATTGTGGCTACATTGCTGATTTTCAAATAAAGGTATGTATAGGAATTGGAAAATTATTTTTACCGCCAACAAACGAACTACTATAAAAATTACAGCGTTTTTTACACTAACAACTCTATTCATTTTATTTATTTCTTAGAACGTCACAATTCTACCACAATATTTCAAGTATATGCACAGTTCGTCGCGTGTGTCGGCTGCCTAACACCGAAGTACGGAAAGCCCAAGCACCTTACCCTTCAGAGGGCAATAAAGAGGAACGTGATAAAATATACACTCGCTTTATTAATCCACTAATAATTTAACCTCTCCAACAAACCAGCAATTATAGTGTTTTATATCTTTTGTGTATCTATTGTTATATAACTCTTGACGTGTATCTTTTGCTCATCATCAGCCTGGAGTTTGGAATTTGTGCCCGCCCCCATTCATTATCATGGAACGGCAATCGGAATACACGTGACAAAAAAGGGTGCTCTAGTTGTGCCTCCACCTACTTTTTTGGTGGTGTTCTGTATAGTGGACAGTGCTATCCAACCGTATGCAAAAAGTTCGTTACACCAGCATTTTTTAAAAGTTATTTATCTATACCATACTTATAACTTATACATATGTATATTTTATGGTGTTAAGAAAGTGTCGAATTAGGGCAAGTGACAAGAAGTGATAAGGGATAATTAGTGGACACGCCCAGGGGAGCCTTCGTCGGTCAGCGGATACGGGTAATTGTAATGGATTTTTATTGTAACAATTAGTGAATGTATAACAAAATTACGAACATTGCTCTGTTAAGGCTATTAATAAAAGTCAGTGGGGCATGTGGTGGCAAGTTATAACCACAGTCTATCTATAAATAGAATGGTAGCTGAGAAATGGGTCATTTTTAACCGACTTCAAAAAGGAGGTTCTGTATTCGATCCGGATGTATGTATGTATGAAAATTTGTATGGCCGCGAGTTTCTCAAAAACTACTGATCCGATTTGGATGTGATTTTCGATGTTTAAATGTATAGTTTTCAGGGAAGGTTTTGATGTGAAACATCTATAGCCGCACATAAAACCGATTTCTGGCGTGGCGACGCTTGCCGTAGCGACGCGTCGCCACGCTATATGATGGTATATATATACAGTCTATATGCATTAGTGTGTACGGTGTGGCAACGCGTCGCCATGCGCAAAATTAATTAATTTTTCTAATCATAGTGGAATCTATAGTGAAACATTCATTATTGGTATTTATAATTTACGATCTTTAGTAATATATTGAACAAACTAGCTAAGATTCTTGAGTTTACTAATCTAATGAAGTCAATTTAAATTTTTCTGTATATTTTAGTAACATATTTTTTATAAATATTTCAGAACCCAACAATCATCACAGGGGTCACAAAATATTATTATTGAAACTGGACATCACCAAAATCAGTTAAACGTGCCGTAAAAATAATATTTTATTTTATCATTATGACATATTTAGCTCCTATCCCAATTTGTTATTTTCTGCATATTACTTGTACAAAATAATGTCGATGTTTCACAGCTGCCAGGCGTCCCGTGACGGCTCACATTTTTTTATATAATTTATGAAGATCTGACGAAGATCTTCGGAGATACACAATGGAACTCTTCAATAACTAACAGCAGATTCTGTTCGCGAATGCTGCAATCGTATATCTATGATGTATTGTTTACACTATTCTGTAATTACCTAACAAAAAGGCAATAAATAAAAACTTTTTAACAAAAAATAAACCGACTTCAAAACAACTACAAACCAAAAATTAATTCAACTTTATATTCGCTTAGTATATACGTATATTTGGAGTCGGTGCCTAACTTAAATTGAACAATGTTTTCGTATATTTGATCTTGTATTTCCTTGGCTCAGCTGGCAATTAAAATTAGGCATCGACTCCAAATATACGTATATACTAAGCGAATATAAAGTTGAATTATTTTTTGGTTTGCAGTGGTCTTGAAGTTGGTTTATTTTTTGTTAAAAAGTTTTTATATATCTCCTACATTGTGGATCATCGGTATGCTGAGTGAAGGCTAGCACCAATAGCATTTTGAATATTCATTTTGTGACATTGAATGACGAGACGAGCATGTCGTTCGTCTGATGGTACGCGATACGACCGCCCATTAACAGTAGTAACACCATACAGCACCTTGAGTTACAAAGTATTGTGTGGCATTCCACTGCGCTCGTCATCCTGAGATATAAGGCCTTAAATCTCATTATGCTCAGTAGTTACACTGGCTGCAATGTCCTTTAAACCGAAACACAACAGTGCATGCACACTGCTGCTTGGCGGTAGAAATAGACATTGGGGTGGTACCCACCCAGACGGACTCTTTCATATGAGAGATGTACCACCAGTATTTGCAAATAGGCTAGACTGTGCTTATGTGAACCACTACTGTGGGATGTATGCTCTGCCATGAAGAGTGTAGTAGTGAAATGGAGCGTCAGTGGTAAAGCAATTGACAATAATGTGTATTGTCAATTACTTTACCACTGACTTACTTACATTATAAATATAAGCATCATGAGTCTTTGTTACTTGATAAATGATAATAATTAATCAATCAATTAACTAATTAAAATAAAGTACCCGAGGAGTCAAATGTTTCGTTGGCAACCACGAGTAATTGATCCAACAAAAACGCGTAACACAAATGAATTCAGGACATGAAAATTAACCCGAGATAGAATTATAAACAGTACATGCCGATAGGGCCGGGCGCCGGACGGATTTTCTATGAATATCCGGGTTTTTGAAAGGCAGGATATGATATCCGAGCCGCGGATTACCAGCCGGATATTCTGTTAGGCCGGCCGGAGCAGGAAGGAAGCGCCGCACGTTTCTATATTACAAATTGGCTTGTCGAGGTGTTTTGACGATATTAACTCGTTATATATGTGCTTAAATGTATATCTCTACATTCAAAATTTTGTATTGTTTTTCATTTGACATAAATTTAAATTTGGCACATTGGAAAATTAATTAAAATATAATAATACCAACCCTGTATAATTTATTGCCCACTGTCAAGCACCTCTATACTTACTACTGAGAGGGTTCATGCTTTAGACCTTAGGCCACCACGCTAACCTAGTACAGGCTGGCTTCACATACCCTCGATATTCTTACAAAGAATTTTTAGGTATGTAGGTTTCTTCACAATGATTTTCTTCACTATTATAATGGAAAATAAATGAAGAAGAAAACAAACGTAACTTTGAATTCAGAATTGTATTCCTTGGGTTATAATTTATAAACCTATGAACATTCGTTTCGGCAGGCTAGACGCGTACCGAAATGTGGACAAATAATTGAATGTGGATAACTATGTGTGACTGCCTCGGTGGCGTAGTTGTATTATGGTACGACTGCAATGCTGAGGTCTCGGGTTCGATCTTCGGGTGGGGCAAAGTGATATTGAGATTTTCTATTCAGTATCAGCTCGGAGCCTGGAATTTGTGCCCTATATGGCGATAGGCTTGCCTCCTATCACGTCATGGGACGGAACAATGGCAAAAAGTGGGTGCACTAGTTGCGCCTCTGCCTACCCCTTCGGGGATAACAGGCGTGAGTGTATATGTATGTGGATAACTAGCTTTTGCACGCGGCTTTCCAATCACATGAAAATCTTTCAACTCTAAAACTAAACTTACGAACAAAGTGATAAAACCTGTAGAAGTTCGGCGGGCATTAAGATGTATGTATAAAGCACACCCAAAACTAACCTCTTAAATAACATTAAACATTAAAAGCGATACAAAAAGTTTCAAAGTTAATTAAGTGTGCGCGATCGGTGGCGCAAATTGTGCCCGATTATCACCTCGTAGTTGTAGATTACTTACAAACTAACTTTGTTATTTAAACTGCCTATTAGTCAAGCATTCGCTCGGTGTTGTCATTGGGTTCTGAAAGAGAATAGACATAAATAAGTCATTTTAATGCTTAAATATTATGAAGATTCGCATTGAATTTAGGTTTTCGCTATGATTTATAATTAAAACAGTTTGTACCGCACATGCAACAAGAGCATATTCTCGGCGATTATTGAAAGACTTATGTTACGTTTCTCATTGGTGGAGTTTATATTGGGATTTTTACGTAAACGCGTTGGATTTTTATTGTAAAAAGAAAAGCCATGAGCGTTCAGTAGCGATAACATATTTGTTACCGTAGCGTATGTCTGTTTTGAATTGCCAGTTGATATTAAGTTTTTGAATTAGTTGTTACTGATTTCTTATTGTTATAGTTAATTTTTGTTAAGTTGAACATTTTTGTTGTATTTTAATAGCCTGTTTATGTCAAGAACAATGGTAAAGACTATTCATAGTGAAGCAAGGACCGGGGAAGGAATATTAATAAGGAATATTAAGGGTGTTGACGTTCTTTGAAACTGAGAAGGCAAATAAACACCTTCTGATTCCTGTAGAAATTGAGCTGTTTGGTATAAAACAAATATGGTGGTTTGACAGTCAGTAGATGTATAACGTCGAAGTCTGAATGAAATTATTTTCTTTCGAACGAATTAGTGAATGTTCTTAATCGTATTACCATTACGCTTAAGATTAAATCTTAACCATGTACAATCTGGATTAAATGGACCAAAATAGTATTTTTTTTTGTTTCAATCAGAAAAAAAATTGCGTGATATTTACCGGGACCTCCCCCCTCTCTCCAACGTAAGATTAGATGAGATTTGGCTCGACCCCCTCCCCCCTTAAACATCTCACGTATTTTATGGACGCCCCCTTATTTGAGGCACAATCTGCCTTCCAAACGCACAAGTGTAACGTCGCATCTCAAACACATTATTCCCATCACGTCTATAGATGACGTCAGAAGCTGTCGAGATATTGCATTAATGATTACCTTTTTAATTTCCTCTTTATTGAGTTCAATAAATCTTTTCTCACGTGCGTCCCCTCTCCGCGCGCGCCCCTCCCGGCCGTGACAAACGTTAAGTTTTTATTGAGAAGCTCGCTCGACACCACAATGGGCCGCGTCTTTCCCCGCCCCTTTAATAAAGCCCCCTTCAACTTTATTTATTACTTTCGTCATTAACGTGGCTCCCATGTTTATTGTGATACGTAATATGGACTTTATATTATTCGCCTCTTGGCATTCCGATATCGCTAAAGAAGTCAATATTATGGTTAATATTCGTAATCATACTGTCATAATTTAAATACTGAATGGTAGGCAGAGGCGCAACTAGTGCACGCACATTTCGCCATGCAATTCCGTCCCATGATGTGATAGTAGGCGAGCAAATCGCCGTATCGGGAACAAATTCCAGACTCTGAGCTGATACTGAATTTAAAACCATATACTACTTCGCCCGACCCGGGGATCGAACCCAAGACCTCAGCATTGCAGTCATACCGTAGTACAACTATGCCACCAACGCAGTCACATTATTTAAACACCAAAAAAAAACGATGTAAAAAAGTTGACCGTGCTAAATTAAACATAGTCTCATAACCTGAAATGTGAGCTCGTTGCGTTTGTTACAAAGAAAGTTTTTACAACCGGCCCCCAATTTGTATGTAAAACAGAGACGGCGTCGACAAACGAGCGACTTTCCCCAACACACTAGAAATTTCGTCACGAAATAAATCTCCACTTTGCAGAGCAATATAAAAGGATAGAGGACAAAACCCACTAGCCACAGGGAGGTATCCAAGCAGTGGCGACACCAGGGACTCCTTTTTTAATATGAACGAACTACATTAAATCTCATTCCTCGCTTACGAGGAATGTGATTTAACGTAGTTTTATTTTAATTGTTTACTCCTCTCCTGTATACTTGACTGCCTCGGTGGCGTAGTTGTATTGCGTACGCGTTACGAGTACGATTTGCAGACTGAGGTCTTGGATTCGAACCCCGGGTCTAGCCAAAAACATTGTGTTTGGTATTTTCATCTTAAAAATTACTCAGTCGCAGCTCGGAGTCAGGAAGTTTGCGTTGTGATACCCCCGTGCCTCGGAAAGCACGTAAAGCCGTTGGTCTTGCGCCTGATCTCTCTCTGGTCATGTCGGATTGCCGTCTCACCGGGTTATGAGAGTGAAGGTTATCACAGGAACTACTGAACCGATTTTGAAAATTCTTTCACTAATTGGAACCTCCATTACTCTTGAGTGTTATAGACTGTTCTTTATAAAAAAATTATCCCCTAAAAATATTTTTATCCCGGGAAAACGTTTTCACGAGAGTAGAGCCGTGAGCAATACTAGTCTATTTATAAATGAGGTTTGATTATATTTATACAGATACACTCACGCCTGTTATCCCCGAAGGGGTAGGCAGAGGCGCAACTAGTGCACCCACTTTTCGCCATTATTCCGTCCCATGATATGATATGGGGCGAGCCTATCGCCATATCGGGCACAAATTCCAGACTTCGGGCTGATACTGAATAGAAAAACTCAATCTCACTTTGCCCGACCCGGGGATCGAACCCGAGAACTCAGCTTTGCAGTCGTACTGTATGAAACTACGCCACCGAGACATTCATATTTATAAAAGTGAAATTTGTGTGGAATCTGTATTTACGTATTGCGCCGGCTACTAAAATTACTCTATAACTGTTCTGGTATAAATTCATATAATAATATTAAGTAAATTTATTATTGATTAATTGCGCTACGGTTTACGTAGACTGCGTGACCGGTGAGACCTATGATTCTTTTCCAAGTGAAACTTTACAACATATAGAACCAATAGACAAGATTTACATGAATTTACGCTGGGTGGCAATAGGCCTTCGCTTTAATATAAAGAGTTCTCGCAGTTAGGTTTCAGTTCAAATGTGATTTTTGTGAAACCGTACTTGTACTATAATTTAAGCATGGAATTAGAGCTTGTGTGCCTTTGTTTACATCATTGTCCCCCACGCGTACGTCCCCAGTCCGGCCCATACGTGGCTCGGTGATTTCTCCTAGTGACAATAGCTCGGTTCGCGACAGTTAGGTGACGTCACACGTCCTTCCAGCCGTGACGCCGGCGCGTGACGTTTTATTCTCTAATGTGATTATGTTTAGACCCACGGTCCAGCCCGAGGGTGCGAAAGCATTACAGTTGAATGACGTTAGTGTCCGTTGCTTGAACGTTACTCAACGTGCGACGTGATATGACGTCTAAAAAATATAAGGCTGAGTTTTATTTAAGACTGACAAAAAGAACTTATTTTATGATCAATATTATTCTATGCCACTAACATAATACTCAGTCGAGTATAATATACATAATACCTATACATCGATAAATCTTAAGACAGACAGATGTTTGGATAGATGCAATAAAGCATGTAACAGTTTTAACGTAACAATTCAAACAAATACATGTACAGAAATACAATGCTGTAGTTCCACATATCCGAAGGGAATTAATAATAAACTTTCTATCCCGCAACAACCCGACCAAACAAATATTTGCGGACTACACACAGACGTCCTGGTGCGGGAATCGACCGCACGTTACTAAAATAGCCACTGACCATATCACAGGTTTCATCAGCCATTCCTACCAATAGTATGCAAATTAATTTATATAAGCTAATGAGGATGCATTCTCGCTTGCTGGGAAACAAAACCACTACATATGAAGAGTATGACTTTAGTCATCTTGAAATATAAAAAAATATGTTTATCGATGCTCAGCGTATGTCCTGAAAAAAAATTGAAAATTCCATAAAAATGTTTCGTGTTTTTACAATACATTCGCGTTGATCTGAAAAAAAAAACAAAATTGACACACACTCAAACCTGAGTTGATGATTTCAAAATTCTGAATCTTCTGATGATTTTCAAACCAGTTCTACACGCAAAATGATTTCTATAAAGCATTATAGGTATATAATATACTGAGTACTATAAGTTGTTATTGGAACGAAGTTCCTTATCGCGCGTTGTGAAAGGGGGCTAGACGGAAAAAATTATCACGAAAAGTTGTCACGACGCGTTTATAAAGGTTGTCACGACACTTTTATACTTGCCCTGTGAAACCAGCCAGTAACAATAAAGAACTGGTTCGAAATTTAAATAAAAAAAGACAATTTAGAGTATGTATACGTATGAGTATGGGTATGCTGTAGGGTCACCTCCACGTGTGCGGCGGGATGGGTGGTCTATGCGGACACGTCCAATTAGAACACGGATCCCTAACCGCCGGTATACCTGGGCAACGATGAGTTACTCCCCTAGGGGGTCTAACTCACCGTTGGCTAAGCACCCTCCTAACCACCGGAGTTTGTCCGAAGAGGCTTCACCAGTGACCTTGCGGCCACGCAGCAAAAAGACTGGTAGGTCATGACCAGTGGGCGTGTCAGACCGACCACTCTCTCTAGCGGAGTGGGAGAGCCCACCTACGTCTTGTACCGTGCGTAGTTGAGCGCCGTACGAGGGGATAATGGAGTCCTGGAGGGTTGAGTCTACCACGGGTCGGGTTGTTAGTTACCTGTGGGGACAACACGCCCTCTTTGGTCCGGCATTCCCTCTAAACGGCAGCCTCAGGAAATAGCCATCCTGGGGTAACCGGTAGGGGCACCCCTTAAGGGTTGCTGGCGAGGGCTACAGGGTCATGGGGTGCGCAGTCGGCGGAGCGCGGGGCCTATGGCTAGCACGGGCTAAAATCTCAGCTCGGCAGCCGTAGCACTCCTCGCACCGTGCGGGCTCGCAGCATCACGGACCCTGGGCCCTATACCCCCTGTGGTAGGTCCTGGTGCTTGAATGAGCATCCCCATCTGCGGGCTCCCAGGAGGGTGGGACGCCACGGGGGGCGAAGTTAAAAAGATAAAAAACATGGAGAAAAAGAGTATCCTAAAATCTAAACCAAAGAAGCAGGCCGCTGCTCCTAACGGAGCGCCCTGCATACAACAACAACGGGTCGCTGCTTCCAAGGAAGCGCCCCAACCAGCACGGGGACCGGTCGCTGCTTCTTCGGAAGCGCCTGGGCCTCGTACAACCACACAGACAGCTACCACGTCTCTGGAGGCTGGCGTACAAGTCTGGCAAACAGTCCAGAGAAAACGCAAGACCTCAGGTGCGCAAAAGAAGTCAAAGCGCAAGGAGAGGGGTGCACACAACATGGCTCAAGTGGGCATAAGGCATCCCCCCGCCGCGAAGCGGGAGCCGGCAACGGCACCCACTAAACCGGCAAGTGCGTGTCGCCCTAACCAACCTGGCAGCAGTCGGGATGGAGCAGGTTCCACCACTGGGGGAGTGGCCCAACCCAGCCGGGGCGCTGAGGAGAAATCCAACGAGCCCCGGAAGCCAAAACGCAGACGCGGAGGCAGGAGCGCGAGAAACGCGGGAACCACTAATTCAGAGGTCCCCGACAAAAACTCAAAACGCCCTCGCCCGGATGACACCAAATCGCCCCTCGACAAGCAGGCGAAGAGGGCGAAAGCATCCACCAGCACCGGTTCGGCGAGGGGTGCTGCCACCTATGCCGACAAGGTGGTCCTAAACGACCTCTTTGTCGCAGTGATGGCGGAACCCTTCACCGACCTAACATCGGAGCAGGTGGAAAAAGTTAAGGGCGCCCTACAGTCCTGTATCAGGTCGCTGTCGGAGGTGCCTCTAACTTCCACAAGCACCCCATACTGGCCCTCCTTTCGAGGTAAGCCCTTCCATAGTGAAGGTGTGCTGAAACTCCAGTGCAGGGGTGAGAAGGACGTCGAGTGGTTGCGGGAAACCGTAGCCACTTTTGAATCACCAATCCCCGGGACTAGGCTGGTAGTGGCAAGGCAAAAGGACATCCCCAGAAGGGTGAAGTCCGCCGTGCTGCTGCCGGACTGTTCCGAGGATATCAGCACCATCCAACGAATACTGATTGGACAGAACGCGGAGTATCGGGTCGGCAGGTGGTCATTGTACAGTGCCGAGCGTCAGGGAGAGAATCCTTCGAGCACCTTCTTGGTGCTGGGCATCCCTGCAGACCTGATCCCCAAGATCTTGGCGGAGGGGCGAAGGCTGTACTACCAGCTGGGCAACGCGTACATCCGCTTCTTCGGCAGCACGGGACGGTTGCAGGATATGCCGCCGGACCCTGCTGAGACTGTGCCGGACCCCGGGGCTACTCGCGACCCCCCAGCTGAAAAGCAGAGGGCGCACGCTGGAGCGGACCCGGGGGCTAGTGCGTCTACGTCCACGGCTGGCCGGCCGAGTCTCGTCGAAAGACAGGGCACGGTTGGCAAGCCAATGGTCAAGCAACACTCCTCAACCGAAAGGAAGAGGCAGGATGCAGCATCAGTTTGCCCGCTGACTACCCCCGACATGGGCTCCGATTACGGGGACCTGGAAGGGGCTGTCGCGCAACTGATGGACCAGGACGTCCCGTTGGAGACGGATGTCGAGTTGAGCAGCCCCCTTCGCTCCTCCTCACCCCAATAAACCCCAAACCCACATCCTCCAAACAAACCTCCAACACAAACAAACCGCGACGGCTACCTTGCGAAGAGTGCTGGAGGTCAACAACAGGACCGTCGCCCTTATCCAGGAGCCGTGGATAAGGAAAGGCAGGATTTGCGGCCTAAGCAACATCGGAGGTAAGTTACTACTTGACACCACCGTAATTAACCCACGCACATGTATTTATGCGCCTAAATCTATCAACGCGGTGGTAATGCATGAGTTCTGTTCCAGAGACCTGACCACGATCAGGCTCCAGAACAACTGTCCTGGCATGCCAGAGGTTGTAATAGCGTCCGCCTATCTGCCGGGCGACGCAGACACACCGACGGTCGAGCTAGCCAGTCTCATCAGGCACTGTGAAAGCAAGAAGCTCGAACTCATCATCTCGGCGGATGCGAACGCACACCATACCTTGTGGGGGAGCGACGCGTCCAACAAAAGAGGTGATGATCTTGTTGAATTTTTATTCTCGACAAATCTCAGGCTTCTAAACAGGGGTTCGGAACCAACATTCGTAACTTCCAGATACCAAACAATAATAGACATCACACTATCCACGGAAAGAGTGTCGGAAAGAATATCCGACTGGCACGTCTCAAACGACTTGTCAAACTCTGACCATAGATGGATAAGATATAAACTAAACGTGGATCCATTGAAACCTGAACCATGGCGTAATCCAAGGCGGACAGACCGGGTAAGGTTTGTCAAGATAATGTCGGCGAGCCCAAACTTGAAACTTATTCCTGCTGACTACAAAAGGCCAGTCGACATAGAGAAACACGTGAATGAACTAACGGATACGTTAATAGACACATTTCAAAAAACCTGTCCGCAAGTAACGCAATCAATGAGGACCACCAAACGCAGCAGTTGGTGGGCACCAGATTTGGAAAAATTGAGACGCAAGCTACGCAAACTGTTCAACAGGGCAAAGAACACAAGGAAAGCAGAAGACTGGGATGCGTATAAGAAAACCCAAGGGGTATATAAAAAACGCATCCGGGCACGAAAACGTGAATGCTGGAAATCCTTTTGCACCAACATTGAATCAAACACTCAGGCAGCCAGGGTCAGAAAAGTCCTATCAAATGACTCGGACCGAAATCTGGGCTCCCTGAAGAAACCGAACGACAGCTACACAACAACTAACGCAGAAATGTGTGAGCTGCTACTGAATACACACTTCCCAGACTGCTCAATCACGGTGAGCTCCACGTGGGAAGAGGCGGATCAGTTGAACTTTGAGCAACCGACCACTGAAACCATCAAAACTGCCGGCCGAATAGTTACCTTGAGAAAGGTACTATGGGCAATAAACAGCTTCTCTACCTTCAAAGCAGCTGGTTTAGACGGCGTCTTCCCTGGACTCCTACAGTGGTGTAAGAACACGATCGCCCCACATTTAGTGAAAATCTACCAGGGATGCCTCATGCACTGCTATGTACCTCTCAGATGGAGAGAAGTAAAAGTGGTATTCATACCAAAACCAGGTAAGAGCGACTATACGCAGCCAAAGTCGTATAGACCGATAAGCCTCACATCTTTTCTCCTAAAGACAATGGAGAGACTCTGCGATCGAGATCTCCGGGATGAGGCTTTGAGGTTCCACCCGCTACACGACCAACAACACGCCTACTCTTCAGGCAAATCTACAGAATCAGCGCTTCACAATGTCATCTCGCCAATCGAGACAGCACTATCAACGCAATCATCAGCGCTCGCAGTCTTCATAGACGTCGAAGGAGCCTTCGACAAGACGCAATTTAGCAGCATAAGCCATGCACTGCTCAAGCACGGCGCCGACCCTATCACAGCCAGCTGGATTGGCAAAATGCTAAAGCAGAGAGCGGTGCAGGTAACAGTCAACGACACAGTCAGAGCGATTGTGTCGAGAGGCTGCCCGCAGGGAGGGGTTATCTCACCTTTACTGTGGAACCTCGTTGTGGACGACCTGATTAAGTCTCTAAACGAGGCGGGCTTCTACACTGTTGGCTATGCAGACGATGTGGCGATCCTTGTAAAAGGAAAGTTCGAGGGGATCCTTTGTGACCTCATGCAGGAGGCCCTCAGAATCGTCGAACGATGGTGTTCTGAACAAGGACTATCTGTAAACCCATCAAAAACTGAACTGGTTTTGTTCACAAAGAAGCGGAGCATGCCTGAAAACCTTCGCTTACCTAAACTCCAAGGTACCACACTGAGCCTCACGAAGGAGGTAAAGTATCTAGGCGTAATTTTGGATGATAAGCTGCTATGGAATAAACATCTGGAGCACAAACTGGACAAAGCCTGTATCACCTTCTGGCGGTGTAAGAGACTCCTCGGAAAAACCTGGGGAGTCCGCCCTAAGATCATGAGCTGGCTATACACAGCGGTGATACGGCCAATCATCTCCTACGGAGCCGTAGTATGGTGGCCCAGAACCAAACTCACCACAACTAGGAACAAACTGCAGAAATTCCAAAGATTAGCTTGTACAGCTATAACGGGCTGCATGAAAACCACACCCACAGTAGCACTAGAGGTACTGCTGGGGCTACCACCCTTGGATCTTTTTATCCGACAGGAGGCGGCCTCAGCAGCTATCAGACTAAATACACTAAAGCTCTGGGGTTCAACGAAAGGGGCTCACAGCGATATCCTTGAGAAGGCTATAAACTACCAATCACTGATAGCCGCCCCCAACGACAGAGTGCCCAAACAACATATCTTCAACAAAAGCTACAATGTCCAGCTTGTTGAAGAACAACATGACTGGTCGGGAACACACGAACTGCATATATACACTGATGGTTCAAAGACCAGGACAGGATCGGGAGCAGGAGTGTTCTCACTGGACATCAACATAAATATATCAATGGCCTTAGGCGAGCACAGCTCCATATACCAATGCGAATGTATCGCCATCACACAGGCTGCCAACGCAGTGGACAAGCGAGGTATAACAGACCATAAGATACGCATAGTGTCAGACAGCGCTGCGGTACTACGAGCCCTTGACAGTGGAACTGTCCAATCTGGGCTCATACTAGAGTGCCACCTGGCATTGGAGGGTATAAGCAAGTCTAACTCCGTTACTCTACAATGGATTAAAGGGCACAGTGGCTCTCTAGGTAATGACGCGGCAGATGAACTGGCGAAAAGGGGGTCAAACCAAGTGGTATTCGGACCTATTCCAATAGTACCACTACCTTTTTATCAGCTAAGATCATGGCTGCGTCGCAGAACACAAGAACAACACGCGGATCAATGGGCAAGTACTAGTGCATGTAGACAGTCCCGGGAAACAGTGCCACACCCGGACCGACGTCTGACGAGACGCCTTTTGTCTCTAGACAGGGCCTCTCTACGCACAATGGTGGGTATGATCACCGGACACTGCTCATTAAACAAACATTTATATGTTTTAGGTATTACCGACAGCCCCCTCTGCAGGGGATGCCTGTCGGCTGACGAAACAGCCTCCCACGTTGTCCTGGAATGCGAAGGAGTAGCTGCACAACGGGCTGAAATCCTCGGTACACCGGGGTCACTCCGAGAAGCCTGTGAAGGAACCAGGAAGATCCTGCGCTTCTGGAAGGAGTTGGGCTGGCTAGACTGCTAGCTGGCACATCACGCACAACGGCCCGAATTTGTACGGGCTAAGTGCGGAAAAAGGAGCCCCACAACAGTAACAGTAACAGTACGTATGAGTATGTATACGTAGAGTATGTATATATCTTAGAGTATGTATACGTAGTTATACTTACTCTAAGATTTAAATTGTCTTTTTTTCAATTCATGCTTTTTAGAGTAGTTTTTTTTCGTTCGTTTATGTTAATTTTAATGTCAATACTTGCTTAGGTGATGATCGTGATTCAATGACATATCTATTGTGTAGGTAGAAGTAAATGTTTTCATTGATGTGGTAACGTTTTTATGAAATATACAATTATTATTATATACTATAATAACATATTTACATTATTTTATATTTTGATAACTTTCACGCCCACGGACTCTCTCTCACACACGCACACACACACACACACACACACACACACACACACACACACACACACACACACACACACACACACACACACACACACACGCACACGCACACATACACGTACACGTACACATTCACACACACATAACACCCTCACCTTGTTCTAAATTTCTTTTCGTTATTTTACTATTATTAACATGTTTTAGCAAAGTTCATACTCAAGAAATATAAATGTAGAAACCTATTGTTTTATGGAGGGCCTAATAACTGCGACACAGTATGTTACTAATGCAGTTATTACGGTAATAAATTGTTTATATTGAATTTCTTGTAACTGTACCGAAATAAATACTTTTTTTTTTTTTATTATTATAACTTAAAAGAAATAAAATTTTATTACAATATCCAGTAATATTACAATATCAGTATTATTACAATATACTAATTAATCGAAAACAACTTCGTTCCATCCGGGTGTTCCTTGACACCTCTCAAGTTTTTTTTTTATTACATCAATTATTATTATGTACCTATTTACGTTTAGTTGTATACAGCTATAGAGAATAAACGATTTCATTGTTTCTAAATTTGTAGATGTAACGTTTCACTATAATCACCTATTATAGTTTTTTCTTTAAATCGGATTGTACTCCACTTTCATAAATAGCTGTGTAACGTTATAATTGACAATAATATCCTATGATAAGCAATGTTCCCAGAGTGGATTGTCGAGTAGAAGCCTTTTCGCCACGTACGAATGTAGAAAAATAAGATAATATCAAAGTAAGTATATTATTTAAAAATAGGTTTTTCACCCTGGGTAAGGTGTTGCTATCTAGTTAAAAAGTATTTTATGTGATCCTAACCAACACAAATATTATGCACTAAGCAAATCCAACGCAAAAAGAGATAGATATATAACCGGAATCATCAATAACATTTTATACTTGACTAAAATGTATTGTGCAAAAAATAGATTTACAAAACCATCATGCCGCCCAAACGTTTACGTAAATCTCAAAGGCTGTAAAGGAAACTACGGCGTTTGTGTTGAAGCGACAAAAAGCGCGGACAATGCGACATCGGCGACATTAAACGTTTTCAATCACACAACCCGACGTGGGTCTCAAAAATCTGCGCGTCGGGCCGCTCGGCCGCGCCACAAAGCCCCGGCCCTCAAGGGCGCACACGAACAAACCTCGAAGGGACGCGACCGTGGGTACACTGAGCCAACGCGACGGCATGCTTCATAAATCATAATAATTCATTAATTCTTCAAATATAGTTTATCATTCGGTGAAAACAAAACGAGTGTGCTTTAGACCACACGACTGAAGTAATTTATAATAATAATAATAATAAAAAGAAAAAGAATATATAAACATAATAATAATAATAAACTTTATTACTCTCACATTTTTGGATACAGACTTGCAATACGCTTAATCTTAAGTAAGTACTATAATTAAATTAACTGTAGCTAGAAACAGTATAACATTTAATAACATCACTAATATTGCTAAAGACACGGCTGGTACTTATTTTAGGGAAACCCTGTGCTATAAGTACCAGCACCCTTCCAATTACACAACAAAAAATAATAACCATTTGAACAACAGTTTAGATATGAGCTTGATTTCACATATATAGTGGTGATTAAATAGTGCAAAATACCAACGTATGAGAGTGAGTGTGCTATAAACTACTTGACAGTATGAATTAGTTTTTCCGTATCGTCGTAATTGAGACTCAGCAACCATTTTGTTACTTTCTTTTTACACTGATACACTGTTATTGAATCATGGCTTACGTATTTATTAATTTCGTTGTATATAAAAGTTCCGAGAAAGTAATAAAATTTTTCACTAAAAGTTGTTTTACAAGAGTGAGTTCTTGATATTCTATGTGTACGTGTTGTATTAGATAAAGTGTTCGGTTTGATTTCACTGTATTGTCTAAGGTAAATTTGCAATATGAATAATTGTCTGACCGTTAGCACTTCACAATATTGATACAATTCATTGGTAGGATGTCTTGGAGGCCTAAATGTGCTCACTTTTAGTACTGCTCTTTGAGCACGTTCCAACTTTATGAGATGACTTTTAGAAGCCCCACCCCAAGAAGAAATACAATAATTCAAAACGGACTGACATAATGCGAAATACACTGTTTTAAGGACATCTGGTTGTGCTATATGTCTTAAATTTTTGAAAATGTAAATAAGTTTTCTTATCTTGCCTATTAATAATTCAATATGAGGTATAAAGTTGAGTTTTTGATCTAGAATTATTCCTAAATATTTGATGCTTTTAACATTATGTAACCTTGGACAGTCACACATTTGATTATTGTTTATATGGTTATGAGCTACTATTTGAAAGTTATTGAGATCTGTGAATGTACGTTTACTTATATTTAAGGTTAAGAATTTAGTTTTATCTACATTTAGGGATAAAGAATTACGGAAAAGCCAATGTGTTACTTTGTCAAAGCCCCTTTGTGCTCTATAAAATACATCTCTCCAAGAGTCAGCTGTAAAAATCAAGGTGGTATCATCAGCAAAAGCAACCAGTTTGCCGTTTTCCAGGTCTAATTTGCATAGATCGTTCACATAAATTGTAAACAGTGTAGGGCCCAGAACCCTTCCTTGCGGAACACCGTGTTCCAGCAGAAGTTCACTACTCACGTGATTACCAACCTTAACGCACTGCTTGCGATTATGAAGGTAACTCTCAAAAAGCTTAAGTTCATTTGATCTGATACCAAGTTTTTCTAATTTAGAGACTAGTTTGGGGACAGGACAGTGTCGAATGCCTTCCGTAGGTCAAGAAAAATACTTATGCATTTTTTACCATTGTCTAAGGCTTCAACAATATGATTTGTAACATCATGCACGGCATCATTTGTAGACCTACTATCACGAAAACCATATTGACAATTAGACAGCAATTTATTACTTTCTAAATATTTTTTGAGCCGGTTGTTTATTATTTTCTCTAAAACTTTGGAAAGAGTAGGTAGTACAGATATAGGCCTGTAATTGTTAACTCGGTCTCTGTCCCCAGACTTATGAATGGGGTGAATGAGTGCTTTTTTTAAAAGATCTGGAAAAATTCCTGTAGATATAGATAAATTTATGATGTATGTTAAAGGAGGTATCAGTAATGTTTTATTTTGCTTCAAGATGCGAGCAGATATTCCGTCAACCCCCACTGCACAATCAGTTTTTAGAGAGTCAATTAAGTTCTCAACTTCCAGTACATCAGATTCAAGAAAGACAAAAGAATTACATTGAGTTGATGTATTGGAATCTATTATACTACTGTTAAAGTGTGTATTATTGTCTCTGTCTACTTGCGATGCTATGTCTTTTCCTACATTGACAAAGAATTTATTAATTTCATTTACCGAATTAATGGGTGAATTACTTATTTTAAGTAATTCCAGAGGACTATTATTCATTTTCATAGTGTTAGTAACCTCTTTAATTACGTTCCACATCTTTTTTGGATTATTACAGGCGTTTTTTAATTGATCTCTATCGTAATTTGTTTTAAGGTTCTTCAGTAAATCGTTACAGTAGTTACGGTATCGTTTGTAAGTTATTTTTAAAATTTCATTGTTAGGCGATTTTTTAACTTTCTTAGACAAACTATCTCTATTCCTCATGCACCTTAAGACCCCACTAGTAATCCATGGTTTAAGAATTCTCATACGATTTATAATATATACACACTCTCGTACAACACGTAACTCTCTCTTTCTATCTTCACTAACTCATATCTCCCTCTCAACTTCCGTTTGCCTCACCCGATCACACTTTTCGTAACGCTCTCGCCACGCATTCACCAGCTTACTCCTCAAGTCAAGCGTGCGTAAAGAAGTTTTACTTCAATAATAATAAAAATATATACCATCAAAAGAAAAATCAATAATAATAAATAGAGTAGAAAACGAACCCTTTTACTAAGCACCAAGAGTTATTGAATAGTGAATAAAGAAAGCATTTATCATATCAAACAGTTGTTGAAGTCGTTCTGGTAACGGCTTAGAACATAGCATACATTTCGAGTTGAGAATTCAAATAGTATGAATGATTCTATAAATCACAGTTGTAAGAATCTTTGGAAAATATATTACGTTCATTAGTATTTTATATAGATTACTTATCTTATGCCGTGGCGTAGGATGAGTGTGATTCCCAGTTGCACGAATACACGAGTCGTCTCGATAAAAGGGAATAGACAAGTTCGTTTATGAAACTCGAACGCTCAGTTTCCTTTGTTAGGAACTGAATCGCGGCGCCCTCGGAACAATTTTCAAAGGTACAGCTCTTTAATTATTTCCAAGGAGATAGATACGTTTGCTTCATTATCATGAATGTTAGAAGAAGAGCCTGCTGGTGCATGCTGTTCAAGCAAGCTGTGTAAAGAGAAGGCATGGATTCAATTTTCGCCTCCGACGCGATAAAACGACATCTTAGTATATAGGTGTACCGTGTGCGTCTGTGTGTAATCGTTTGTTCATTGTTATAAATATATATATTTTATAATATAGGGGTAAAACAGCAGTAGGTGATCTGGTGGTAATAGCGTGTACACTCACTTACAATTTTAGGCAAGACATTGCCTCTAAAGAGAATGGCGTTTGGGAAAATGAATTGTAACACAATGTGACTAAACATCGGAAAGGCAGAAAGACACCAGAAAGTTTTCTGAGGCAGTAGGTACACTGGTGGCCAAAATTATTGTTCTGTGTACTTTGTCTGTATGCTCCCCGCGCTGGGTTAACTGAAGTTGTAAACTCGTTTTCTCCGCGGTAATAATAAAATGGTTAGGAAACAGAGAGATTTTTATATAATAATATGTATTCCACTCACATTCTGGTACAAAGCGTGTATTATAGGATTTTTTGATAACAATGGAGCTTATTTAATATTAGCAGCATATTTTCTGAGCTCGTATGCCTCGCTCGATATTTTCAATTTATAATAAATGAGTTACTGCAGGCTTTAACAAAGTAATAAAGTTTAGTAGAAAGATGTAAATTCTCAGTTCGAAATTATCAACAATGTAGTTGAGAATAGTGGAAGATGATTTGTTTTTAGATCCATATTATGTTAATACTAAATAAATATGGATTTAGATAGCTTTGTATAAAATATATTTTTTTTTTAATAACTTATCAGTCTCGGGGCTATGAAATACTTAATGGCATGGCTACCACCTTGCAATTGGTTAGACATATTTTCCTACAACGTATAAACGAAGTAATGCCACTGTTTCGCAGAAAACAAAATGACAGCTGTCTGTTGCGTTTGGTATTTTAGGTATGACAGAGGCCCAAACATTCCCTCCTCTCCCAATACTTCTCTCTAATGGCATGATACTTCATGATTCTTTCAGTATTGTGGGTGTCTAAAGCGGCAGAGATCACTAGCTCCAAGTAAAGAAGTAGTTCGTTTCTAAGTATACTATAAAAATCAGCAGCTCCCCGTCGAGCAACTTCTCCCAATGCAACAAGCAAAAACAAACTTTGCAATACAAATGAATCGAAAGAAACTCAACTACGTTTTCGATAATGAGTGAGCTTTCAGTCGGAGCGACTTCATTAGCATCTCGGCAACTGTTGCTCGCTCTTGTATTTTTCGCTTTAACCGTTAAAGTTTTGAGCTTCAGTAAGATCGCAAAGAATTACATCTCAGGGAGTTATAAATAAGTGTCTGCCTTTTCGAAGGAATTTAAGGTGGTCATCATTTCCGCACGTTAAAACTATTTTATTTACGGAACATTGCTAATAGTGGTGATTCTTTGGTATTTACAACTTTCATGGATCGAAATAAAGTCCCTAACCCTAAACCGTTAATCATAAAGACCTGAAACTTAACGGGTGTTTTCTTTATATGACGTACGCCTCCGAGAAGAAAGGATTTTCTGAAATTCTACCACTAAGGTGGTTAAAAAGGGGGCAAAGTTTGTATGAGACAACGTGATTCCTTGGTCCAATCTACTTCAAATTTTACATAAACCTTTTTGACAGAATTGGTTTTATTGAAATCCATCCCCTAACGGAGCTAGTGAGAGATGAGAGTTGATACCACCCGAGCAGCTGCAGGAACAAATTATCTCAGGACAGTTGCACGGCGATTTAATACTCCCAGTGGATGTTACTAACTACAGGGATACTCAGCATTCAACAGGAACGACTGAGCGGTTATGTTGGGTTCACCGTGCCTTACGACCCGACGTTGAGCCGCCCGGAGAGATGGAAAACGTCGGGCGACCGCCGGGCCGCGTCCCTAACCTATGTACACCGCACGGCATTCCAACCAAAACTCCGCTGTGGCCATCTTCGGCGCATCAGAGACGGCTGCGGGCTTCCTCCGACTCACGTCTAAGTTGTCGTCCGCAACCGCCCTTAATACACATAGGGATTTTTATCCCGGAAATCTTTTTCACGTGGGCGGAGCCACGAGCAAAAGCTAGTATTACTGTAAAACTATTACCACGCAATGATTGCCAATAAATCTTTTTCCTTCTTTCTTTCTTTTTCTTTCTATATCCAGATTTAATGGACAAGAAAACGAAATAATATAGTACTGTATAAGATTTAATATGTAAAGGGGCAAGCGCTGCACTTTAAACGTATGCAGTATGCAACAAGTTCAGGGAGTTTGTTGTAATTGTTTACGGCCAAATATTGTCTGACGACAAAAAATACTCAGTATTGTTAAAACGGAACCAAAAATAACCCAGGACATGACACGCTGTTACCAGGGGGTATTATGATGAAGTAGATCGGCGCAATGTTCTTTTTTTTTCAACCGAGAAATGAATTTCTGACACGAAATATTTTGTTGCGGCGGAAACAATGCTCCGCCACGAACAGTTCTACATGTTTTGGACGTGAAACACTCCACTGACAACCGAAAATGGGATTTTTACGTTATTAGATATCCACCGCGCCGCGCGAACAATGTGACCCCCTGAGCACCCCCCACACCGCGGAAATATGAAAAAATCACCAACGTAAATTCTAGCGCAATGTTAAATGAAAATGTGAATTATTATAGCATTGTTGTAGATGATGTATGGTTTTACGCGCGCACTAGAGCGCAGTTTGGTTCGTATTTTTTAAATTAATGAATTTATAAACTTGTTACATTTACCTATTTTTATCCTTAAAACTATTTTAAACGTTTCTCGACGTAGTTTCGTTAGCGTTTAGAATAAGATTTTTGTCTTCCTGAACTTGGTAACGTAAAATATTATTTTATTATACATAGTTACATCCAAACTCACATAGTTTTAACCCTTTGGTAATTATAAGTCTTGTTAATACGGATATTAAAAACAAACTGGACTTTGACGATGCCAAGATCTATCACAAAGACATTTCTATTAATAAAATCACAAATATAACAGACACGAATCAAATAAACTAAACTATCAAATATTGTCATTCGAATATTAAAATCTCAAATCTAATACCCAATCGTTAGCATTAAGAATTTATTATATATAAATTTTAAGTCATCCCACGGAACTTGGTACAGTATTTTTATACTGCATTAAAAGAAATGAATTGGACTGGAATAAGTGGGGAGGAACTTTCCAATGTGTGTCTGTTATTAAAGACATCCCCTCCGTCCCAGAGGAAAGCTGAGGGGGCGGAGCACGAATGGAAATATATTGTAACAAACATAAAGTATAAAGCATAGCCGACGTGAGCGCAATAAAAACTTATTTCGTTAACAAACAGTAATAGCTTAGCAATGACATGGTTTGAGATGCTTATTTATTTATTTCATTAACTAGAATGGCCCAAATTATCTAATAATACCAATAAATAATGGACACGGTCAAATTCAAAATAATAAAAAATACACAAATTACAAATTAGAAAAATTAATATTATACTGTTAGGATAAACGTTTTTCAGTGGTATTTGTAACGGTATTTGTAGCGTGCTAATAAGTTGTAGAAACCAGTCGAGACATCAAAGTAATGGTGGGAGTGACAGTTGGGTGTATAAAAAGGGTGTCCTGCCGCCATTTAGATTCATTCGTGTTCAGACTCTCGTGCGCGCTCAGTCTCGCTGTCGAACTCAGTCCTAGTTGCAGTTGAGAAAGTGAACATTGATTTTCATACTGGTCGATTAGTTGCCGATATTTTTGTAAAAGTATTTTTGTTACATGTTCTTATGTAAAATTAGTGAAAAGTGTGTTTACGTAAAATCAGTGATAAATTGTTTTTATTTTAATCAAACTCGCTTCTGATTTCCAACAATACTATATTTGGCAAGCATTCCAATGCCTGCATTCCTGCAATATTGCATGCATGCAGGCATTCTGCCAGCACTATGACTACTGGGAGCCTATAGGCTGTGGATGATGATGATGAAAGACAGCTAGCAGGTAATTGGTTTCTAGACTGGGGTTTGATTCAGTTTGACCCTGATGACACACATCGGATTTTACCTTTTCGTAATTTCAGTGAGTCCCCTTTTACCTACAACCTATCTTACTTAATTCTAAGAAAGTGTTCATGAAGCAAATTTGCTCAATTGTCGAAATAACTCAAATTCTATGCAAACCTTTATCAAAATCCTAGCTTCTTAAAACACAAACTCGCAAAAGACCCGATATCAATAATGCACAGAATATCTTTCGTAAAATGATACTTGACTTACAGGCAATCTGCCAACCTAAAACTGACTCTAACTATAGCCCACAGGGTGGAGGTTTCAGTGGACAATGTTATTTTTACTATTCAGAAAGGCAGGTCTCAGGAGCCATTTTGCACTCGACTCAAGGCAATACGTTAGGCGGGCGACTCCCGAGCGCTCGCGATTTGCAACTGCGACTTTAGAAACGCTCGTTCATACATCAGTGTGGGGGTGGCATTATTCACGGGCCGGGTAGTTTATCCAAGAGCTGGCCCGATGCGACAGCTGGCATCTTTTATTACTGACGGTCGTTGTCACAATCTTTGTGAACTTCTTTGGACGTAGTTTTTATTGTGGCATTCGAATGCAGGTCAGTAGTACAGCAGTAAAGACAATGCTCCTTCTAACATTTCTGCAATTGTGTATGTTACAGAGTTCACCGTATACAAAGAATGTCTCTTAGGACCTTAGAGCATTTACCAATGGATATGACAATAATGTGCAAACATTTTTTTCTGACAAACCTGACAGGAAGCGAGGTAAAGACGAATAGAACACATTTAACAAAAAAAACCACACGAGCAAGGCGAAATATATTTTTTTTATTTATTTGTTAAAAAGAAAATCCTTACAATTTGCAAGTTACACGTTACATATACGTTACACATGTACACATTATGTGTTAAAGAGAATGGTGCCCGATGTAGGCAAAGCCTGTGTTTCAGGTCACCAAGTTCTTATTTCTTTGACGTACAGTAACAAAATCTATATTTAAGGATGCAATATTAAAATTAGACAATATAGTAAAATGCAATAATGAATTGTTGACGTACAGTTAAAACATTACATTCCCGCTACAAGTCGTCAGTAGGGTAATGCCTGTAAAATATAGCGCATAAGAACGCACACTGGGACATTCCCCGCATCACCAACTAACAACACGCACATACATCTATTAAATTTAGCGTAACTACATGTACGGTACAACCGCACATGCACTGGCACCGACGCCTACGCAGCAGCATCAGATGCAGAATCAGTGTGTGAGTGTTGTGAATGAAAGTGGTCAGTGTTTTAGTGTAAAAGCAGAGCAAAGTGGTCAGTGTTCAAGTGTAAAAGCAGAGTCAAGTGATCCGTGTTCAAGTGTTAAAGCTGAGCTTAGTGATCAGTGTGCAAACAGTGTTGGTAGGGCAAAAGGACCCAAAATAAAGTCCATCTATCAGGCCACCTCGCCGATACTTGGCAAATTTAGTTTTAGTGTCATCGAGGAATGATTGTCGGGTCTTTGATGTTATCACTTAGTCATAAGTTTTATTGTCTATCATCTTGTAACTAGCTTAGTTTCATCATCATATCATGACCACTCCGCTGGTCTCTCGGCCGGGAGCATGTACGGTACAACCGCACATACACCTGCACACGCAAACGACCAACTCAGCATTCATCACAACACGCATTCGTTTGTAAAATACAATCAGTTCACCATTAAACCGCGTCCGCGTCGCACATTTATCATTAGCATAAGCATTAGCATTAGTGAACTCAATATATTATACCAGCTATTTGAAACAGTCTACATTGTTTCATTTACTCTTAAAAGGTGTACGACTAAAATATTATAACAATTATATTATAAATGATATTGAGTTTTTCTATTCAGTATCAGCTCGGAGTCTGGAATTTGTGCCCGATATGCCGATAGGCTCGCCCCCTATCACATCATGGGACGGAATAACAGCGAAAAGTGGGTGCACTAGTTGCACCTCTGCCTACCCCTTCGGGGATAAAAGGCGTGAGTGTATATGTATATTATAAATCATGTAAATAAATGACGTACGTACATCAGGAGTAACGCAATCAGCGCATCCTTGAACTAAACTCGCCGATCTGATAACAAACTTATATTGGACAAGGTATGGAGGGCTCTCGTCACCGCGCACCGCCCACTCATAAACAAGGGCTGCCACGGAAAATAAACATATTTTTTTATACACAAGTAAATAAATGACGAGACAAGCAAGTTAGTAGAGTAAGTGCTATGACTGCACATAAGCAAAAGCAATATCGAAAAAGTTTACAACTGTATTATTATACTTTTCTCGTCTGAATTAGGCCAACCGCACTATTTCTACCAGTCCATTTAAGTATTTAAAGGATTTTAGTTATAAATAACACTTACTTTTACGTGCGAATACCCTATCACCTACTAAACTTACTCTTATTTACTTTAGGAAAACTACAAAGCTGAGCCCGTGACACCCCTAGAGAATTTGGATGTTAGTCCGGCGACCGCTTGGTTTCGATTTTATTAACTTTCTCTATCGGATTACAAATGAACACGATGGGATCTCTGATCCACAGATACGATAGCTCGCTTCAGCCAAATGTACTTGCCTGATTATCATTTATATGCAAGAATATTAGGGATCGATAGAGACTATATACGCTATGCTAATATCTGCTGCCAGCTCAAGCCAAGAGAAGCTTTGTTTTCTGTAATACTTTTCAGTAGTTAAATAGTAACGATGCGTCTCTTTATGTTTGGATAACACAAATATTAAATCGTTTTTGCGTTATGCTTGAAAAAGTATGTTTCGTCAACCATACACTAAAGTGGGAGAAACGCCAATGAAAACAGATAAGAATATGAAAGGTAAAACGTACGAACGAAACCGAGAACTCGAGCTCGCGATCCAAACACTATCACTAAGTTCATAAGATGCTGTGTGCTGGATCACGATTTTAATCTCCTAATAACCTTTACATACGAAGGGCGAGGGAACGTGAGACACTTAGATATTCGTCTAGCGCACACACAGCCAGTGAGCCACTTGACTACGTCTAAGCCTCTCTTCTCTATGACAACTTAAATTCCACATGATATTGTAATATGTTTACTCGACTGCGAAAGAAGGAGGATTATGTTTTTCGAGTGGTCGCGGTTGGAGGCATCTGCTCACTCCGAGATTTTGTAGCGCTACCTATATCACCAGCCAAATTATGAGAAGTGAGCGTGTTATGCCTCCAACAGCGTTTGTAAACACTGTCAACTAAGATTATTCAAAACTAAAATAAAATGTTCAAATTAAAATCTTGTTTCTATCTTTTCAGTTCTTCAATGAATTTAATAAAGGGGGCTGATATTGACGTATTCGGGTTTTTAGTTCTTCTTTTAATATTTTTAACTCATTGAGCGCAGGAAAGTTATGTGCTTTACCTACTGTTGTAGGTAAAGCATATAACTCTCCTTGTAAAAATATAGCTACCTATATGGACATGTGTCAAGTACACTAACTGGAGCATTATTGAGATTTCCCCATCATGTACAACATTGATCATATAGGTAGCCTCCTAAGAGCTTTAATATATTTTTAGGATACAAATTACTTAGTAATTAATTGTGATATTGTAAGCTACTTACAAATATAGCTGGTGATTTCGAATTAGATCCAATTCCTTAGTGACTTCTTGTTTCAAAACCTTGTAACTTGTCATAGGGAATTTCTCACCCTTTACAAACCTACTCTAATAAAAACTTTATTCAAGCTATACAATAGATTTGAGACGTGATTTGTTCATAGGGGACACATTTTTCATTTTTTGTGGAAGACGCATCTAATTTAGGATTGGGTGTGAGCAACACAAGAGTTTCTTGCCCGTTCTTCTCTGATGGAAACTGCTTTCCGAACTGGAGGTAGAGTAAACATTAGATTGAATCTAAATAATGTTTGTACCATTTTACAAGTTCCTTACAATAAATTATTTCATTTCATTTAGATCTTTTTTTGTCAAAGATTTTTACATTTCGATTGGGATTTTTATGTTTTAGATTGAAGGAAAAATTTAACTATCGCAAATACTTTACGACAACAGTATCGACACGTTCGACTAAACCTAACCCCATGAAGTTCCAATTCATCGCTCGTTCCGGCAATAATTGCACAAACTCGAACAGCTTTGCAGAACAAAAGCAACTATAAACTAGTTTAAGATGCAATTAAAATAACCGCTCGAACACACCGCATATATACACATCACATATATTCCCTCGCAAACCTATATATTTTGTTCATTACTTGTTTTGTAATATGTTCTTATAACCAAAAATCCCACTAAACCTTAATATTACTTTGTATATAAGTTTCACTTACATTCCCGACTATTTTATGTGTAATTCTAACATGTTCACACAATAAAATTTAGTTTGACTTTAATTTAGAGAAAGCTGCAATTGAGCAAAACGATTTCTTGACATCAAATCATCAATAAACATCTAAATTAATTCAGAAAATATAATATTGTGTCTGTCAAAATCCTTTAATGAAAACGTTAATTCACATTAATTCCTTACGATTATGGTAGCCGCCTCAGTTAATGAGACCTTTCCATAAGATAATCTAAACAGACAACAAAGTACCTACATACCTATGTCTGTGCTGTACTAATGGGAATTTTAAAAAATAAAGTAATGAAAGCCCTCCATTCATCCATGTTAAATTTTCTTTGCACCCAATTTTTATATCAGAATTTGATTAATCCGCCATTTTACGTTCACATCAAAATGTTCCTTGATGAAATTCATATTAAACAATATTCTTCAAGAATTTAATCTAGGGTAAAACACAAAGATCCACTCCAAGCAATAAAAATTTAATGTAATATGCTAATATTGAAATACTTTATTCTCGTACTTGTTACGTAATAAAATAAAACACTTCGACATATGACGAGTAATCTGCTTGACGTTAAAAGGCTGAATAGATTTTGATGCTGATTCCACCATGCCAACTAGAACTATGGTAAGCATAGACATAATCTAGTAATTTTCGGCACAATGAGTCTGTGACATGAGCTGCGACATTGAAAAGATAATAATAACCAACTACAATCGACATTTTGTGGTTTTCTAAAAACGCATGGAAATTACTTGGAGCTGGCATTGTACCCGGCATAGCGTTAGATCTAGACTTATCTCCTATCACATGGGACGGAAGTGACGTAACTAAGCTCTTTATAAAATCGAGGCACCAATTTCACAATACGTCTCAAGCGCCTTGGAAATATAATCGTGATGTTATTTTTGTAACTAAAGGTTATCTGTATTGTATTTGAAAATTGGCACACATATAGACCATCGTGGATTACCAATAAGCTACTTCTCATCTCGGAAAAAGCATATTTCCCGAAACAAAAGGATTACACGCGGCCAGATCCTCAAAAATAGTTATAAAAACATTTCCACTAGCTAACATTTCATAGTAGATTTAATAAGTTCGTGCTACAAATATTTATAATCCGCGCCCGTTATCCCATGACGAGGGTTGGCGGAGACCAGCCGCACGCCGAAGATAGATTACCAAGGACGGACGACTGAGGGCTGAGGGACGGAGCTTCACTCACTACGTATTGCCTCAACTGAATTACCCAATTTGAGAGGGCTGACGGTTGAGGACATGATTCATATTGACAATACTGTGACTGAGGGATCCCTCTGATCGGCCACACTTTACTCGCACTTTATGAAGCGAAAGAGAGCTGATCTCTTATTTGGAATCATAAAATGTTTTTGTTACGTTAATAAGAATTATAGGCATAATTTCAAAAGATTCATGTATTGTTCTTTAATAACTTTTAGGTTATTTTGGCCACTTTTCCTCTTTGGGGATGAATAGTGTGAGCTTTTATGAAGTTGCATCGCCATTTTTGATTTATTTTATACTGAAAATAAAATTCGAGCAAGGTGATCAGAGCAAGGAGTAAGCTAGGTAATGATGGTAAGTATTATTGTGCTGCTTGTGGACAGATGAAGCCAACACACTAATGGACTCTCGCACATGCAAGACAACCAATGCACCGGAGCTGTATACGATAACCGTGTGTTTAATGTATCAGGAAAGATTTCTTTGATGAATATTATTTAAGTCATATACCTTTACAATATATCTAATATCCATCGAACGAACATTATTAGAACTCCGAATCATGTTCCTTTTTAACCACACAAAGGGGAAAAAATTCCAACACTCGGGTAAACATCTTGTGAATACTGTGTGGCTACACATTAGCCGGGAAATTCAATACACCAGCGCAGCATTATTGAAAAATCTTCCGAACAACATCCTCTCGCTGATATTAAGAGGCAGTATTATATCCCACACACGCCCACGCACCGATTGCGACCTACTTGTATATTAGGGGCGCTGTCCCACTATTAGAGTAATTACTTAGTATGTCATGTAAGAATTAGAAGACTCCATTTCCATTAGTGTCATGTATTAAGCTATATCTACCGCCAAGCACTGCGGTGCGAACTGCCTCGGTGGCGTAGTTGTATTATAGTACCTACGACTGCAAAGCTGAGGTCTTGGGTTCGATCTCCGGGTCGGGCAAAGTAATATCGAGTTTTTCTATTCAGTATCAGCCCGGAGTCTAGAATTTGTGCCCAATATGGCGAAAGGCTCGCCCCCTATCACATCATGGGACGGAATAACGGCGAAAAGTGGGTGCACTAGTTGCGCCTCTGCCTACCCCTTCGGGGATAACAGGCGTGAGTGTGTGTGTGTGTATACCGCCAAGCAACAGTGAAATATCAGTACTGAGTGTTATGAAACTATACGTCTTAGGTCCCAGAATGACAGAGCGAGTAATGTGCAGTACTCGAGAATATATAGCTTTACTCATGGATGACGGAGCAGTAATAGAGATACGATACTCACCAGTGTATATCATGCATTAGCTTTAGAAAGACATAATTGCTCTTTACAATGATTGAATTGAATGATATTTGAATCTCATACTTAAGTAACATTTGTCGTTGACGGGCCGATAAATACCATAAGCTTTTAGGGCTGCTTGTACTGTGATTGGATTAGATTTGGCGAAGTGATTATCAGTAATATAAGTACTGTTTATCGCCCGTCACTAGCCTTCAGTGTGCAATCAGCTTTACGATCTAGGCATTATAGGTGAAACGTGATTTATGATATTTATGTACCTAGATATATGAAAGCATTGATTCGACATTTGTGGTTATTATGTATATCAAAAGTTATATTTGTTCTCGTTTTCTGTTAGCGATCGAATGGTTATACTACTTAGAAAATCAAGATATAGTTGACCCAGTATACAACATAAGCGTCAATGTCTACTATACTTATACGTAATGTAGAGAATACAACGAACACCGGTTTACAATAGAAGTTAGAACACTATATAGTTTACATTTTGCTAAGTTGATGTCTTTACAGTTAATTCTTATCTACGTCTTGTATGTGATAGGAAGCAAGCCTAATGATGCTTATTATAATGCCAAGTAAAAACATTAATATAGTTCAAAAATACAAAAAATAATCATTATTTTGGGTGTCCGTACTCCGATGTCTGTACACATGAACGCTGCCACGAAACCAAACGAGCGTTACACTGTATTTTATTAAAAATACCAACAACAACAACATCAATGAAAATAAAAGCTCTTTTCATATTAAAATAATAAATCCTTCACTACAATTTAAGTTTTACCATAGAGCGTCTCTCCCTAGAGCGACATCTCAAAGGAAACGACTGTGACTGACAAGTCTAGAGGCTCAACCAAGAATTTTATACCCATATGGATTTTTCATTCCGTTTAACAAACTGAAGAATAAAATGTGACGTCACAGCTATCTGCTGTCTCTCTCTTTAGGATGACAAAGGTTTATTTTCAAAACCAGGACGTAACATAATTAACTGTCCATAATAATATGATATGATATAATATGGCTGCCTCGGTGGCGTATTTGTATTATGGTACGACTGCAATGCTGAGATCTCGGGTTCGATCCCCGGGTTAGTCGGGTCGGGCAAAGTGATTATTTTCCATTCAGTATCAGCTCGGAGTATGGAATTTGTACACGATAAGGCGATAGGCTCGCCCCCTATCACAGCTTGGAACGGAATAACGGCAAAAAGTGGGTGCACTAATTGCGCCTCTGTCTACCCGGGGGATGAGAGGCGTGAGTGTGTGAGTGTGTAATAATATGATATCGCACCATAATATTTATTTTTATCTCTATAAAGTAATGCGGTTTAAATTAATTATGAAAACCAACTACAGCGGCTAGTAATAGTTGATATTTAAAAAATATAATTTGAGTTAGAAAGTTTATTCCAAACAAAATTGGCATATTTACATACTTTTTTGGTATGTGTAGTTCGGAACTACTAGTTCCACTTACATAAAAAAAATACCTCACCACGCGGTGGTGAATTCAGTGGCGGCCTTGGAGGAGGGGGGCGAACCAGGCAACCGCCTGGGGCCTCGCAGTTACAGGGGCATCTTGTAGCTCCTTGGGGGCCCGTTTTTTGGCACCTTACTTACAAAGCTGTTAAAAAAAATTATTTGCTTCGCACGGGGCCCCGCGTGCTTTTTTTTTGCTCGGCACACAGCCTCACATTGTATATGTTTTAATTTCCCCCGCGACTGGATATGTTCACGTTGTTTGCCGGCCTTTATAACCAAATATGGAGACTGTAAGGTTAGACAGAAAACATTGGGATATTTAAAAATGAAACTACAGTTATTGTTAAATTTAAATATAATAAAAAAAAACATACTCATAAAAGTAAACAACCATACATGAAAAAATAATACACATTTAGGAAGTTAATAACCTAATTTTCAGTAAGTAATTTTGAAATATTACGAATATCTATTTTGTGTGATTTTACAATTTTTGCGAGTATTCTGCGAACTTTTTTTCTGTAATTATCCATAATAATACATATTGTGTTTTAGAGATATTCTACTATGAGTTGTGTAATTCATGGTTGCAGAATTATTTGCAATCCAACATCTAGTGTGAAATTCCATAGGTAAGTTGATTGTAAACAAAGTTGTGTAGATATTTATAGCAAAAGTAATAAACACGTGGATGTTTTACAAATTACAATACCAAATAAATTCTTGTTTGAGAGCCATGGAATCAAAAATTAACGCTACATTCTGCGGGTGAGGTTTCGTCCTTAAATTTATTTTTAATATTCTAAAACTTCTGTGAAGAAGCCAACAAAACAATTAAAGTTTGCTAAAGATCACCATAATGTGCTCTCTTTCGGCAAATATATCTTTGAATTTATAAAACATAAATGTTTTCGGCGACTAAAAGTGTAATGTTAAAGCAAAAGTCTTTATGTTATCACTTTATGTAATTTTTCTTTGCTTGCTACTTGGAATATACTTTTTAAAAAAATCTCAAATATTAGCAAAATTTCACTGCAAAATATTTTCAATTTCAGACTGTATAATCATGAACAACTTTAATAAGAAATAACTTGTAATTAATTTTCTTCTTTTATCTCTTCATCTTCTGCTGCAATACTTTCTTTTATTTCTTTAAACTTATTTCACTGGATGTCTTCACATTAACTGATATATTGAAATCTTTCAAGTCTTGACGTTTCAATGGTGGTTCATATTCATTTCGCTAACATGTAACGTAAAAAGTAAATATCAATCAATAATAATATATTTAAGTACCTATACATTTTAGACAGAGGCAGAGGTGCCATTTAGTACACTCAGATATCACCCAATGTACCACCGTTATAAAATTTGGTGGGTCGCAAGCTTAATGCCCTATCCTACTAATCTTATTATATTATAAAGGCGAAAGTTTGTAAGAATGTCTGGATGTATGGATGTTTCTTTCATGCAAAAACTACTGAACGGATTTCGATGAAATATGGCACACGGGTAGATCATGTCCTGGATTAGCACATAGGCTACTTTTCATCCCAGTAAAATATAAACAGTGACTTTTATCCCGGAAAAACACATTCACGCGGGCGGAGCCGCGGGCAAAAGCTAGTAAATAATAAAGTCTAAGTGGATCATAATTATACCAGCGAAACGATAAAAAATACTTACAGCATGAGTTTCTGGTAATAAATAATTATTTTTGACATCTACTGCCATATTCCGAGAAGTAGAAGACACATTATCACATTCAGAATCATAATCTTCTGTCTTTAAATGTTGACTAGTAATTCTTGCAGACATCAAATTGACCTTTTAATGGTATTTATATTTAACCACGTTTTTGCTTATCTAGATCTTTAAGAAATCTGTAAAGAGAAATACAAACTCGATTTTATTTTAAATAAAAGTTTCAATAAATCAATGCTGGATACACTGAGAACTCGATTGTAACTGTTGATCCTCAGTTTTTATTTACGATGATTATTTAAAGATTAATAAGCTTTATAATATTCACTAGTAAGGCGGCTAGTATTATAAATACTCTAGCACCATTGTCAAACCGGTCCACCAAAGCTTACACCATGGTCACCCTAGCCTCTTGTTTACATGCACTATTTACAATACAAAAAATCACATTTAACATTACGTTAATATGAAAAAAGTAGTCATATATAAAGCAAATCACATTAAGCGATATTTTTCTACAGTTCATTTATAAAATATTCACGTATTTTATTACATTTCGTATAAATATTGATAAAATTATAATATTTACACAATATTGATTACAATGAACTTACCTGTAGAATTTCACATTAAATGATGGATGCCAAATATTTCTGCAACCATGAACTACACAATTCACATTAAAATATCTCTAAAACACACTTATTATTATAGATAATTACAGAGAACATTTCGAAGTGAACATTTATTTGACAACTATATTGATATCGAACTTAACGTTTTATAACAGTGTTGCCGAAATATGTATTCGCAATTACGAATTAAATGAGGAAATTTTGTTTAACTAAAATGTTAATAAGGATAAAAAACCTTAAGGATATCTTATTCAACAAGAATAATTCTGAAATGAAAATAGTACTTATATCATTATATAAGATATGTTGGAAATATTTATATATATATGATTGAGACGACAATAACGGTATTGATATTTTTTTATGGGTGGGGAAATAATCCGTAAGCTTTGGCAACATAGGTTAAAGAGTGAGTGAGATAGAAGACAGCTGAAAAGGTAATTTTTTTGTCTTCACAAAAATGTGTGTACCGCGCTCTCCATTAGATAATATTATAAACTTCTTGGGCTCAACTCTACAAACTGTGGACAGAGTAAGAAATATAGACTACAGAATAGGTCCTATTCAATCCTACAGAAAGGCATCCCTTTCTGTAGTACCATCGTACTATAGAGGTATTGCTTATGAAAGAAAGGGGTAGAATCGTTTTATTACCGTCCCGTAGTGCATGCCGGTTTTTTCAAGGTCGGAATTGAAATTCCACACTTTGCCTCTGTTGGAAAGTGGTACTTAGTATTGGGTGTTTTTCAGAGTGTTATAAAACTTTTAAAAATGTCTATAAATTTACTAAGTCCATTACAAAATGGTGCGGTGTAGCGTGCGGTATCGATTTACTCAATTCAGTTGTCAAATTCTCTGTCCCATGTGACCACGGCATGTGTTCCTCTATTGTTTCCTTCCTTTAAGCTACAAAGGAACTTAGTACGCCCTTTATACCGTCGCGACACGACTTAAAGCTGTCGCAGACTTAGCGCCCACATCACAACTTTAAATAAAATTAAAGTTGAAAACCTAAAACCACATATAAATGGAGCGAAAACTAAAAAAACGTTGATATTTCTGTCCGAATACAAAGTAACGCAATTGTAATACAAGTGTTAGTCTACCGGTGTCCTTTTGATCAATAAGTGAGTACATTATTACAGCGGCATGAGATGATAACTACCATACTACGCACAACACATTTATTTTAACTTATTATTTCATGGAGAAACATTTTCTTTTTGCGCCTTCCGAAGTAACGTTTTAGTGATTTAACTCAAACATTTCGTTATCCTGCCTCGGTGGCGTAGTTGTATTACGGTACGACTGCAATGCTGAGTTCTTGGGTTCGATCCCCGGGTCGGGCAAAATTATATCGTGTTTTTCTATTCAGTATCAGCCTGGATTATGGAATTTGTACCCGATATGGCGATAGGTTCACCTCTATCATCACATCATGGGGCGGAATACGAAAATTAGGTGCACTAGTTGCGCCCCTGCCTAACCTTTCGTAGATAAAAGCCGTGAGTGTGTCTGCATGTGTGTCAATTACGTTATATTTCATTTTTATTCAATCTGCTGCCAGGTCGATAAGTCTATCTGCGTTACGCCAGTACCGTTGTCGCGCCTTAATATTACCGAGTAAGATGGCGGGCGCAGAGCCTCGCTCTCATAATTATAACATTCATTAACAATTTTTCACCCAAATGAAAACATACGCAGTGGAAGCAATTATTTACGATATTAATTTTGGTGTTGAATTACACCTCGGGCGCTCGTGGCCTCTTACTGTGTTATTTCTGCAAATACTTACCTACCCATTGTCTTGAGAGATACACGGTTTAATTAAATTTCGTACGTAATGAACTTTATTTCTAAGATTAACACATTAAAAATAAAGTAATTGTTGGCTTAGGTGAATAACGTCAATGAAATAATTTACATTTTACAGGAAAATCTGTACGGAAACTTTCCTGAGTGGGTAGCGAATATAGTTTTTGCACTCGTCTGTATACTAACTATACACATTATGTTAAAATCTCAAAGAATATCTTTAGAGAAAGTTTTTTTTTATTTCGCGACTTGGATATTGAAATATAATCCGTGTTTGTTGCACCATTAAAACGTAAAATGATATTCGCCCGAGACGAAAATAATGACGACAGATTACATTACTTTTCATCTCTATAACGAGTGTAGTTATTATAGAATTTATTTATGTCATCAAATCAAAAAAGTCCTACTGTAACTGTACAATATAACGAAATTCATTTAGAACAATAGTTAGCTATATTTTAATATGTTAAACCTACTTGGTCAAAATGTAAATCATAATTATTATTGTTAAAATTAAAAACTGTTATGGAATTTGTCATTAAGTTTGCATATATATACAAGGACTGGCCTACTCTGTTATGAAACTGTAATTATATATGTCGGAGTGACTAAAATACTATAAAATAGGATGTTAGCTAATTACCAGTATTTCAATATTGCATAGTGAGATTTAAAATACACAATGTTGCAGGCTCATTTGAATTTGTAAAATAAGTTGTTGATTTGACTATTTTTATTTATGAATATTGTATTACTGTTGACTTCAATGAATCAAGTAGTATGAAATTATGTAGAGGGGAGCGAACCTTTATAATGAGAGTGCAGACGCGCTTCAGGGCATTCGAAGTTTAGTTGGCTAGCTCAACAGAACGTTGTTATTACTCTGTATTGTTGTTCAGACGAAATATATTATGTTTATATGAGAAAAACCAGCTTTTAATTATTATTGAAAGCTTAAATCATGACGAAGTCTAAAACATGGAAATACCACCTTCGCCCATACATCCATCATCCAACTCCGAAATCAGAAGTGGGATAAACAATCAATGCCCACAGAAATAGATTGCGCTCACTACATAATATGAACGCTATGTGGAATTCATACAAGGTACGATGGAGATATTTGACTACCCGCAATAAACATCAAGAAAGAAAATGCGCTGAGCAATATCGGAAGAAGAACTAGACTACAACATGAATAAAAGTGACCACGTGTGAAACATAACCATCACATATTTATTTCTGACGTCATGTGCATACCGCTTCAAATAAACAAGGATCTGCGTGTTTACCGCGATCAAACGTTTCTGTTGGTGTTCAAACGGTCCTGTTGGTGTTCAAACGGTCCTGTGGGTGTTCAAACGGTCCTGTTGGTGGTCAAGCGTTCCGGTAGATATGCTGCGTGTGGTGTCGCAATTGATATCTTGGACAAAGTGACCAGGCAACAACTGGCGGTTGATGCTAACTGCCCTATTGTAGAGGAAGTTCATCGTTCAGGAAGTTTGGTATCGTATAACCCATAACCCTTCTTTGAGGGTTCTGGTTCCTTTTATTTCTTGGTAACCTTTACCAATATTGAGATCTTATGACCCTTAACCCTTCTTTGAGGGTTATGGTTCCTTTTATTTCTTGGTAACCTTTACCGATATTGAGATTTTATTTAACAGGGCATGTGCAGGCATAGATTAACGAGCAAGTCATGTTTATTATTAATACAGAGCCGTTCATGAACTTAAGGACTTGGACAAAAATACCTGTTGTAGTAGACTATGACTGTACATGGCCTTGGTTGACAAGTGATCCAGGTGCATAGTGTTTAGTCTAAAGGATTGTTGGCATTCTTTTGTAACTGATTGCAGCACCGAACTGTTTAAAACTTTGGATAAAGAGAGAGTCATGCGCCAATTTTGAGGTTATTCTCACATTAAAATGACTATTGAATTCGAAGGCGCAGTTTGATGCAACATTTTATTAAAGGCCAGGGTAGACTGAACGGTTTGATGCTGATGTGATATTTTTGATTGCAGGAACTGAAGATCTTTGCAGGGAGCACTCACTCAATATTTGTAAAAGACTCAGTAAAGCGTGACTACTGAAGAGCCTCTGTGGGGTCTTTGGTAGATCTTACATTTACTGCAACGATTTTGACAGGGACGTTTGGACAAGGTGGTCCATGCCGGTACCTTTGAGTACGGAGATGACAGCACGGTCGTAGAGTACTATGTACCTCACTACTATGTACTATTTGCTCAGAGAAGCTATGATCCAACGCCTGAGCATGTCCCTTAAGGCAGTCTCCGATTGAGGCAATGCCAATCTGGTCAGGTTCATCGCAGCCAAGATAGGCTTATCCTTTTTCTGCCAAAAGAGGCCATTTGACCTGGCTCCCTCTTTCCTTAATGCGTCCGTGCCTATAACCGACCATCTTAATCTTGAGTTCTAAACTCATAGTCAACGATACCCTTGTTAAAGCTCGATTACAAAGCCTCGAGCATCGTCGCAAAGTTGCTAGTCTATCTGCTTTTTACCGGATACATTTCGGAGAATGTGCAACGGAATTGTACAATTTGATTCCTCCATCACCATTCCACCACAGTACCAGCAGAGATATGGCGAAGCGCCATTGTTACATGGTCGAAGCTCCAAGAGCTCGCACTAAGCGCTTTGCTTCCACCTTTATTGTACGGACAGCCTAATTATGAAATTCGCTACCGTATTGTCTATTTCCGCATAAATACAATTTGAGACTCTTCAAGTCTCGAGTGAATCGGTTTCTTCTGGGCAAGCGTGCTTCACCTTAGGCCGCATCTTCGCTTAGCATCAGGCGGATAGCGGACAAACGTGAGCCCATTCAGAATTATGTAATGTATGCCAGAGTGGCTCTTTGGGCTGTGCAGACCGGCGCAGAACAGCGTGCTACAGGTAGCACCAAACTGCGAGGTTAGAGGGTAGTGTACAGAGCAACTACTGAGCAGCCTCAGTGGAAAAGCCTCTGCAGATCACCGTTTAACGGCTGTCAATTTTAGGGTGACCCTTTGAAAGTTTGTAGCTCCGCAAGGAGAAGCTTCCATTCTGTTTTGTGTTAAGATTTAATTTGTTCTTATGATGGTTTATAGAAATACCTGAAGATCAATTGTAGAACAGAGTAGATGAGGCTGTTGATTAAAATAATAGTAAACACGTTGCTTTGTGCTCAACGGAATCACAAGTATGGGAAACTCGTGTTTGCGTGTTCTAGCAGAGAACGCACGATGAAGGCATATCCTAGAAACCTTGTGCGTGGTGACACAAGTAGTTACTGGAACGCACGATGGAGATATCCCGGGAGGATCGTACCTAGAGGCACGATGTCTGAGCGTTTGGTGTCTTTTGAAATCATGTAGTAAACTGACCAGTTGATAAATCAAGATTTGTGTTGTAGATGAACCTTCAGTCATTTTTCTAAACTTTCCAAACAGTGTTATTAAGTTTACGTGATGATAGATTGGGTAAATAGCCGGAAGGTCAGAGCATAATCGATAAAATTGAAGCCGAGAAAAGTAGTACTGACAATAATTAGGTTTGTATGATGATCGGGGTGGACCATACCACAGGTTGTCATGTAACCATAGCTCAGTAAAAGTCGTTGCCTACTTTTATTAGGGTCGAGCACGAGTACGCGGTAAGCAGCCACCTCTGGCGGGGGTCGCATAGAGTCCAGGAGAGGTTCTGCATTCCCGTGGGGGTTTGCATATGAGGGTAACTGGAGGTTACTGGGCTCTGAGTAACCAGAGGTCACATGCAGGCCTTCATTAGTTAGATTAATTGATTTCATTAATAAGATGGCTCGATGATAATCAAGTATAAGTCTGAATTTCACGGTTGATGCATTTGATATTGAAACGTAATTTTTGGAAACTCATTTTGTGATAAATTTTCTTTGATTTGATTATTTTCAGTAAATGAAAGTTGGTTTATTCAAAGTAACAATACAAATCTCAGTAAAATCTTTAAATAAATCGGAATAGAAGAGCTGTTGCTGTGTTTCTTTATTTTTACAATAATTGAGGTCATTATCGGTTGTACCACAAGTGCTATGCTTGTTTCGATTGAAGAGCAGTCTTCACTGTGGCTGCTGTTGGACATTTTCTTAGATAAGAGTTGTTTCAACTATATTCAGTTTAGTAACTATTTGACAGCCGTGTTGCTGGAGAAATTGTTAGTATCACTTCTTGATAATTGAACAAAGTTGTACTATAGGGGTAACGAGGGATATGACCTAGTCTAGTTGTATCATAGCTGAAGATTTCACCTACTAAAGGGGATAGATGATCTAGTCAAGCATTCCGTAAATTGAAAGGATTTCATCATTGGAATGAATATCTAGACCAGTATATATTACACGACGAAAGGGTCTTTTTATGACCTAGTCCATCAGTAAGATCATTTGATTCATAGCTAATTTTGGAAAATTGTCGTTGTTTACATTAAAGAAAATTGCGGCACTTAAGGGCGTGCGATTGTCAGAATGACCTTGATAGTGGCAATTGTGTAGTACAGTGCAAGACAGAGATTTCGATATCTTGGGCTGGCGGCACGTGCACCGAACGTCATCGCCCCCACCTAATCACGCATTTCTAACGGATGCGTCTCGGTGCACGGACTGCTTGCTGTCTCTGTACAATTAGTTGGTACTCCTACCAATTCATACCATTTCGGAACCTAAACGAGTCTAAGACAAAAATACCGTTTCTTTAGATTTTTCGGTTCCGAATGCGTTTATATTTATTTTATTGTTTTTTGGCACTTAATTTCGGAGATAAAAAAAAAAAAAAAGAACGAAAAATTTAAACAAAAAATGGATTTCTGACGTCATACAAACTGTCGAAAGTAGTTGTTTCCTACTATTTACGTGAATATGCGCGTTGAGTGCCTGGGTATATTTCCAACTAGATGATGGACTGCAGGGTTTGTTGTGTTGAACTATCATTTAACAAATCAAAGTGAAAGTCGTGAGTAAAAGTGTTTGAATCCTGAGAAAAAGAAAAAAAATGTGGATCCCATAATTTTGGATTTGGTGCCACTTACAATATAAACATTTTGGTATATCAAAGGAATGAGTTATTATTCCTTCCTTAAGATTTAAATTGTAATTGAATCATATTTTGCTTCTGATGTTTGAGCCAGTCTCGACATTCAGAATAGCCGTGTCGGAGTATCATTAGGTAGACAGAGTATAAGTAGAGCTATAACTTTACTGTGTTTTTAAACAATTGAGAATTCTGTGTCTCCTTCGTATTGCATTGACACTCATCATTTACTGGTGGTAGGTCTCTCATATGTAAGAGTCCATCTGGGTGGGTACCACCGCAATGTCTATTTCTACCGCCAAGCAGCAGTAAGCATGTAGTGTTGTATTTCGGTTTGAAGGGCATTGTAGCCAGTGCAACTGCTGGACGTAATGAGACTTAACATCTTATATCTCAGGATGACGTGCGCAGTGGAATGCCACACAGTACTTTGTAACTCAAGGTGCTGGTTGGTGTTGCTACTGTTTATGGGTGGTCGTATCGCTTACTATCAGGCGAACGGCTTGCTCATTGCTCCTGTCATCCAGACCCAAAAAAAAAAAAAGAGAAAAAGAAAAATAAACCTTTCGAATTGTGTTGGCATTTGTCGATAACAATCGAATTGCATTCGTTGATGGCAGAGGCCTCCGAATTGCGTTGTGTGTTGGCATTCGTTTGATGGCAGAGGCCTCCGAATTGCGTTGTGTGTTGGCATTCGTTTGATGGCAGAGGCCTCCGAATTGCGTTGGCATTCGTTTGATGGCAGAGGCCTCCGAATCGCGTTGGCATTCGTTTGATGGCAGAGGCCTCCGAATTGCGTTGGCATTCGTTTGATGGCAGAGGCCTCCGAATTGCGACTTTTAATTTTCTTTACAGGTCAGAGGCGACCGTATTGCAGAATGGCCGTGTCGGAGTGACTAAAATACTATAAAATAGGATGTTAGCTAATTACCAGTATTTCAATATTGCACAGTGAGATTTAAAATACACAATGTTGCAAACTCATTTGAATTTGTAAAATAAGTTGTTGATTTGACTATTTTTATTTATGAATATTGTATTACTGTTGACTTCAATGAATCAAGTAGTATGAAATTATGTAGAGGGGAGCGAACCTTTATAATGAGAGTGCAGACGCGCTTCAGGGCATTCGAAGTTTAGTTGGCTAGCTCAACAGAACGTTGTTATTACTCTGTATTGTTGTTCAGACGAAATATATTATGTTTATATGAGAAAAACCAGCTTTTAATTATTATTGAAAGCTTAAATCATGACGAAGTCTAAAACATGGAAATACCACCTTCGCCCATACATCCATCATCCAACTCCGAAATATAATATATTTAGACTTTGTTAATATTGATACATTCTTAGTGGATAACGGTGTTGGTTGTGTAATTAGTCAAACTTCATTGCTCGATTTCTGTTATATACTTTGTTTTTTATTACACAATTGTTTGTTGTCCTAAATAAAGAGAGAAAAAAAATACTATCTACTTATGTATTTTGTTAACAAATGTTTGCTGTGGAATTAACATAAACAACAAATCTAAAAGTAATAAGCAAATGTGAATAAAAACATTCACTTTGAGTATTAAGGCAAGTATACTTTACTTTATATTGTAACTAGCTTTTGTCCCCGGCTCCGCCCGCGTTGAAAGTTTTTCCGGGATAAAAGTCCTGCTTTTTATTTTTGCGGTATAAAAAGTAGCCTGTGTGTTAATCCAAGACATGATCTACCCGTGTGCAAATTTCATAGAAATCCGTTCATTAGTTTTTGCGTGAAAGAATAGCAAACACACATAGATCCATGCAAACTTTCGCATTTATAATATTAGTAGGATTCAGTCGTGGACTGTGTTATACGTTGTATATATTTAAATATGTATTTTACAAATACATAACTAGAGTAACAAGCGTCTCGTGCATTTGTAATATAAGGACCCTACAGAAGAACCAACATTATTTTTTTTTCATTAGGATTAATTTATTTACATTGCGCTCTTTATCTTGAAATTACGGCCACATTTTTTTTTAATGGCTATCTTTTTGTCCGGGTCTTAATAATCTGGACGCGCTCGCAGCGCCTCTCGCCTGGCGCACTCGAAGCTCGGCGTAACACCGAGGATTACCCTAACCACGGTTGAAAAAACCGGAGCTAAGTGTTAAGTTTCATGAGGCCTAGTAAATACATGGGCTCAAATTTGTTTCTGGGAACACAACATTGGTTAACGCCAGATATATAGAAATGGTGGTACATAGACGGACAAAGTAGAGACCTACCAACAATATTATAGAGATTAACAATTATTTTTATCAATTTTTTATTATTTATTGCTTTTTTGTTAGTTAACTGTGGAATGGTGTAAACAATACATCATACTTCATAGATATACGATTGCACCATTCGCGAGCAGCATACAGATCCCTAATTTAAATTGCCAGCTAAGCTAAGGAAAGACACAAACAAATAAACGAAAATATTCTTCAATTTAAATTAGGCACCGACTCCAAATATACGTATATACTAAGCGAATATAAATTTTGATTATTCTTGATTTGTAGTGATTTGAAGTCGGTTAATTTTTTGTTAAAAAGTTTTTATTTATTGCTTTTTTGTTAGTTAATAACAGAATAGTGTAAACAATACATCATAGATATACGATGGCAGCATTCGCGAGTCATCTGCTGTTAGTTATTGAAGAGTTCCATTGTGTATCTCCGAAGATCTTTATCAGATCTTCATAAATTTTATACTAAAACCTTTCCTGAAAAATATACATTTCAATATCGAAAACCACATCCAAATCGGATCAGTAGTTTTTGAGAAACACGCGGCCATACAAATTGACATACGTACATACATACGGGTCGAATACAGAACCTCCTTTTTGAAGTCGGTTAAACCCGCTGACATTTTTTTTTACCGTAATTTCATTTGAACTTTTTTGGAGTTCGGCCGCGGTTCACCGACATGTTTGTTTCGGAGTGCTTAACGAATTTAATTGTTTTTAAAAAACTTTTTAACATCGTACCGAGTGTAATTTTTTAATGGCATAACAAGCGAGTATTTTTTTATTTGATAACGCACTTTAGGCTTTAATACAAATTTAATTTAAATATTATAGCAAGGTTCTAGATTAGTAGTTTTTTTTTTTGTTATGTCAAGTCCGAATGACCATAAAATATCCCATAAAGTGTTTGCTTTTCTATTTTTTACATCAGTCAAAAATAAGAATCAAGGCATAAATGAACTCAATTATTGCAATATCAGTAACGTACTTACGATTCTATTGAAATCTGTAATGCCCCTTATCTCACATTTTTTTATTTCGTTAACCATCGTCCTCCCAAGTGGTCACGTGGTTTGAGTGATCTCCACCGCACAAAAACACCGATACTTTATTAGAATCCTGATTGCGCTGCCGGACTTAAAAGGCTGGTATTAGGAAGAAGAACACGATGTTCGGCTCTACCGAAACCTGAAACTTCATACAAACCGCACGCAGCTACTTATCCCTTCACTTAAATTTTTATTAGACGGTGTTTCTAGGCTGAGCTAGCCCATGCATGCTATAAAAAATATATCTATAAAGAATTAAAAAAGTAAATAAAAATCCGATGCAGATGGGACATGTAAGCTGTCGATACACATACTTGATAGGTACGTATGTATCTACAAATCATTAATGACGTATTGTTCAGATGCCCGAGCGGCTGCCAACAGACCCGATTATACCACAAAGTTATTAATTTCATGCAAATATCAACCGCAATGTCCATATCGGACAATTTGAAAAATCGCTACACTTTCCGGTTAACGAACACAAAGATCACCTGATGGTAAAGGCCCAAAAACCCCTCTTCTTCTCGTATTCTCTATTTCTAAACCTAATAAAGTGGATCCCATCCATGACTGAGATTCCTTAATATTTTTACGCGCGCTAGTACCCGCCGATAAACAGCGCCATCTATTGGCGAGAAGCGGACTATCTGACTGTGGAAGGTTCGGCGATGGAACGTTCTCGAAAGGTCTCGGTGTCTCCAGAATGTCGTGTAAACGCAATCATTGACCTTAATTTGCGAGAGAGTTCCCGCCTATTCTGGATCTTTCGAGAATGTTCCACAAACTACGACAGTACCGGCGGCCGTCTATAAAAGGCGGCGCACGGCCGCCGTGGCCGGGCATTCAATCTTGTTTACAAGAGCGAGCGATAAGCAATAAGCACTCGTCGATTCTAATTATATGTATTATAGTGCTGTTTCAAATAATAATTAAGTGGATTAATTGTGTTAATTATGTCTTTAAAACCTTTAACTGAACTTTCAACTGGTAATTGTATTAAAATCATTCTTATTACTCTGTGAGCCGTCCCAGTGGCAGGCAGGTCCCCAGCATGAAAGGTTAGGCTTGTTTTCCGCGACACTAGATAGTAGGTACCAGCTTAAAGCTGGGTAGATTTTATAAACATTTAAAAACAAATTCGTACACTAAACGCAACGAACGAGTTTGGAATTCCCTCCCCCCTTCCTATGTGACCAGCCTTCCCCCTCTTCCCCACACATCACGCCAATGACGCTCGCCGGGTTTTGTACCTTCGTCACTCGTGACGTGCACTGCGATTCTCGAGATGAGTAACTTGGTAACATGGTTCATATCCTGCGGCCAGTTACATCACATGGTTTATTTATTTTCGACAATGGCCAACGTGGTTAATTTGCTACTATTATAAGTCGTGAAATTATTACTATAAATAAGATTTTTTGATTGCATATTTAAATAATAGCGATAATCTCATGTAAACCGCCAAATGGACTTCGATGAAAATTTTAACATACTTAGAAAGGCCTAAATTACGTATTATAATTATACGCTACTTTTCCTATTGAAAATATGCTTTGTAAGGCTTTTATTCTGAGAAAACACAATGACTCTAGCGTCACTGTGGACGTAAATTAGTCTCAAATTTGCGGGTTTATTATTAACTCCTAGATCCGCCATCCCAATGATCCATTTAGCCACGTATAAAAATAGTAGAGGCTTATTCCGTCACAACGTAAATGAAGTTCGATCTGAATTCTGAAATATACAATATCTGGGAGGGGTGTTTTATGGAGGCGCCTCGCGCCGTGCCGCGATATGTAATCAAGCACTTTGTATGCCAGCCGTCTGTCAGTCGAGACGGGACATGGGGGCTGATGGGGACCCATTCACACGGGCATGGAGGCTCGCGGTTCATTTCATTTCGTAAGGGCATAGCAAACGATCGACTTTAATGCGTAAATACTACTGTTTGTCATATTGTTAAAACGGCCAGTTCACCTATTTTTTCACCGTAGTTTGCCATATTTAATATAACCATTACCAGCTTCATCAGTCATATTTATTGTATGAATACTGAAAAGCAGACACACTCACGCAGTTATCTACAAAATATTAATATCACTTTACGCATAGGTACTCCATACGACCGCGCCAAATGGAGACGGCCGCGTTCCGTATTAACCGATCCAGAGGACGAAATCACTCTGGCCATCCGCCTTAAAAACGAGTTCTTGAAACTCCAACATTCCACAAGACCGCAGTTCCGTCCTCGCCGTCGAGAACCTCGCCGCGTTCCCCGTCGCCCCCCCGACGTCCTACCAGTTCCGGCCCGCGTGCGGATGACAACACAATCTAATAGGATTAGGCCTGAAAACCAATCTTTCCCTAATCGTTGATGTGTCATATTCTCTCAGTGGCCGTCCTGAGCCGAGGTTCGTAACCCGTTAGTGGGTTACCCTCAGCATGGTCACTTAATTCCAAGGGTTGCGAGCGCCGTCTGCGTTCACCCTAAAGACCGGTGTGGCCAGAAAAGCCGACTCATGTCAGGCTACTGGCAGTAGGGCAATTAAAAATATAACTTTACGCCAGGTACCCAAGGATCGAATCCCAGACAGCGCGCAGCGACGCCGTTGTATGCCGTATCGGTATAAGTACAACTCAATTCATATTTTGTTTTTATGACAGACCCAGTGGAGGGTCAGTCATAAAATCAAACAGAATATGGCAACTCGTTGTCGCTATTTTATCTTGTGTCGAGGCAACACGTTGACAGTGTTTCCACATTGCTATGCATTTATCACAAAAAATATCCTAAAAGTATAATACGGCGGAGACTAAGTCACCAGTCCGATGTCATGAGTATCGTGTGCAGCGACCTTTACCTGCTGCCAATAGCGTAAATGAGATAAAGCGGTTATTTCATTAACTTTATTCATTATTCACTTTTGTTGAATGTTTTAAGAGGTATATTACGCGAAATTGTTGCAATTTCATGTCGTATGCTGATTTGTAACTAGTTTCTTGATTAAAACATTTTTATTATATTAATTACCTTCTTCCATCTGTGTTCTGTCCTTATCCTATGTCAAAGAATGTTACAAACTGAATTTGGATTATTAACAGACAACATTAATGACAGGGCAACACGAGTAAATCGTGTCGCAAAGACACAAAGTGTTGATTTATCTATGAACCGAACCCAGAGTCCCTGCTATTAGTTTATACGCAACCACTAAACCAAAAAGCGTCCTTGCGTATAATAATATCGGCCCTGTATAAATCGTTCTCTTACTGAGCACTAGTGTGCTCTATGCATTAGAAGAGAAATCTTTTATCCACCTTTTTTATACAGTGAGTCCCTATTTACTAAACGAGTAACCACGAGGGATGGTAAGCGCCGTGACTGCCAGAAACAGTTGACACACACACACACACACACACACACACACACACACACACACATTCACATTCACGCCCTTTATCCCCGAAGGGACAGGCAGAGGCGCGAGTGCAACCACTTTTCGCCGTGCGTATTCCGTCCCATGATGTGATAGGGGGCGAACCTATCGCCATATCGGGCATAAATTCCAGACTCCGGGCTGATACTGAATAGAAAAACCTAGTAACACTTTGCCCGACCCGTGAATCAAACCCGAGACCTCAGCTTTGCAGTCTTACCGTAATACAACTACGCCAACGAGGGATTTCATTTCATATAAATAATGGTCGTTTTGTGATACAGTTGTGAAAAAACTGATAATTTTCTTTTTCTAAGTATTCAAAGAATAATAAAATCACAATTTCTTAGCAATCACTTTCATAACGTAGTTTACATAAATTATTTCTTTTTAGCATTCCAAAGCTATTTCCCACCAATATTTTCTGAGCAGTAAACAAATTTATGGTTCGTTAGTTAGTACCTAGAGGTTGGATATTATGATAATATTATCGGATTCCCCAAGTTTCAAGCCGAAATGAGATTACCTTTAAACAGTTACCTTAGGAGTTCGTATTAAATATTTCGCTTTGTTTATTTTTTCGTAGTCTACGCTCAAAATTCTGTGGGTATAAAAAAATCGGTGCGTGTACTTGTACGTGTACTGTACGCGCGTGAGAAGTTATACTTCTTTGGCATCATTTAAATTAGTTTTTAATTGCATGCAAATAATTAATTACAATAAAATGATAAAGGAATGGAAAAGGATAGTCAACACAGTCAATAAAGTTTAGTTTAAATATTTAAAATTACATATTTAACAAAAATTTAAATTTAGAGTATAATAAATACATATTATGACATAATTTGTACTAAATAATATATTATTCTTAATTTTAAATATTCTTTATTGATTATTTAATATTTTAAAAGTAAATAATAAATTTAAGAATAGAATCAGAAATTGAATTCAAGTTTATTAATTTTTTAAATATTTATTAACAAAAATTTAAATTTAGAGTATAATAAATACATATTATGACATAATTTGTACTAAATAATATATTATTCTTAATTTTAAATATTCTTTATTGATTATTTAATATTTTAAAAGTAAGTAATAAATTTAAGAATAGAATCAGGAATTGAATTCAAGTTTATTAATTTTTTAAATATTTATTATTTTCTTAATTTAATATTCACTTTACGTTTTTATCAAAAAGAAGTTTTCATTATACAGCTTCAACCTTTTTCGTTACATGATGCGCGCGCATCTTAAAATTTCACTCTCATCATTTTTTCATAACGCGCCTAAAGACTTATAACTTCAAAAAAACAGATACCTACTACTGTAAGCATTACAGTTACCGTTATAAAAATATTTCTGAGCCTATTTACGTATTGCAGAAATTTTTACATCTATGCTTAAGAGGAAAGATTGGTATGTTTGTAAATAATAAACTACCGAGAGTGAAGGAATATCAAGTGCACCAGCGCTTCGCGCTGCGTGCCCACTTTTGTGCACTATAATACCTATATCCTGCGTACCTGGCTGATCTCTGTTGAGATTGGCCGCCGTGGCTGAAATTCGGGTAGGATTATATTTAGATCATAAGTATTGGTGTGCTGTGTATATATGCTTTATCGACTACACCAAAGCCTTTGACTGCGTGCAATGGGATCAACTGTGGAATGTGCTGAGTGAAATGGGAGCTCCCCAACACCTTGTTGCTTTAATCCAGAGCCTGTACACAAAAAAACACTCTTTCATCAGGATAGGTAATGAATACTCAAATATGTTCCAAACTAAAAAAGGAGTGAGACAAGGTTGCATCTTGTCCCCTACACTTTTTAACATATATGGAGAGTACATTATCAAGAAGACCATTGAAAATTGGAATAAGGGTTTTCCTATAGGTGGAAAGAGATTATCAAATCTCAGATATGCCGACAATACCGTACTTCTAGCAACTACCATTGATGATATGAGTGAGCTGTTCCAAAAACTTGAGGCAGAAAGTGCCAGTATTGGTCTCGCAGTAAACAGAGCGAAAACCAAAGTGATGATAGTAGACCGGGCCAGAAAGCTAACAAATGTCACCTGCAATATTCCTGGCATTAACATCGTCGACTCCTACACGTACCTGGGCTCCCAAATCTGTAATGACGGCAGCTGTGTCCCCGAGATAAAAGGGCGAATCGGGATCGCGAGAGATGCTATGAGTCGTCTAAACAACATCTGGAAAAAAAGGGGAATTGGTCTCAAAGCCAAGATCAGATTAGTACGAGCCTTGGTATTTCCTATCTTCCTGTATGGAGTTGAAACGTGGACAACCCTGACCCGCGAAAGAAGAAGGATTGATGCATTCGAAATGTGGTGCTGGAGACGAATGTTAAGAATCTCCTGGACTGCGAAACGCATCAATGCATCGATCTTGGCCCAGCTTCAAATAAAAACTCGCTTGTACACCATATGCCAACAGCGCATACTTTCATATTTCGGCCACACAGTGTGCAGAAGTGGTGACAATTTGGAAAAAAATATTGTGGTGGGGAACACCGAAGGCAAGAGATCACGCGGTCGTTCATCAACAAGATGGACTGACCAAGGGAAACACTCATCGCCTTCTAAATTCTACACAGCCGTAAGAGACGCGCTGGACAGAAACCGATGGAGGCAGATCATCCGCTCCAGATGCAACGCTGATGCCGACCACAATCATCAGACATGAGGGAGCGACCAGAGAGAGATTGATGTAAACAAATGTTAGTGCCTAAAGAAATAAAAGTACTGGGTGTCCATATTGTCCAGATTTATTTTAAATCGCATAGCACTAATTACTAATAGCTCGATACGCAAAAATGCTTGCCACTGCTTGGTGGTAAAACAAACGGTAACACAGACGGATGATGACCCACTATTCACCACTTTAAGTGATATTTTAAAACACTTTGGATACGGCATAGATACGGACAAAATTTAATTATTCTAATAAAATTAAATGTGTAAGGAAAAAGTGACCGAGCTGCCAAGATATGTTATTTAATGCAGACTGATTTTAAATTTGTTTGAAGATTTAATATTTTTAATTAGTAAGATTTTTATTTATTATAATTTAACACTCGAATACCTTTGCGTGTCTAGTATTACAAGTGATTTTATAATTATATTGTTCATAATATTTCGTATTAGCTCTTGTAGGTATACATTTCAATGAAACAGAAGCTTCTTCTTACTAAATTGAAAAGGATCTTGGCGAGCATCGCAAAACTCCCTATCGTCTCGATATAAACTGTATTGCAAGGAAATAGAGTAATATAGTAGTGTGATAACTGCACTCAAAAAGAAACGCAATATGTTACAATATGTTCTGGAAATGTTACTTCTTGACCCAGTGGGCGTATATTAAACCATATTTCATAAAACAGAAATGTGTGATCCGTGGGTAACACAGTTCATAAGATTGGAAATATCTCGGGTTACGTTTAAGAGCCACGGTGTAGAGTTCTTTCTACAGCTGCTATAGGCCGCCGCAGTTGCTGTCTGTAGATACCCTGTTGAATATCTTAATTTTGGCGCCTTCCATTGCGTATAGTTTGTGACTTAATATATTCTGTTATAGTCTGTAGCTACATTTTTTTTCTCTCTGAATAAAACCGCTATACCGTTGTGCTGCATAAGTGTGTTATTATTTAAAATAATCTGCTCATATAAATAATCAGATCAATACTTTATAATTAAAACAACATACCCACTGGCTCATTTGCATAAGCAGATGGGTAAATCCCTTAGATTCAGGAAACACCAATAACAGACATACAACTCACAGTTTTATAACTGAAGCCAACCTTTAATTATAATATCTGCATTCTAAAGAGGACCATAATTCTAATTCCTTCAATAATTATGTCCAATTAATTATGATTATAAATAATAATACATTCGTCTGGAAATCTTTGGGGGAGACCTATGCTCAGCGGTGGTCTTCTAAAGGCTGCAGAAGTAGTAGAAGATAATTATTCTCTTTTGATAATTTTGTTGCAGGTTTAAAGCTTAAAGACTGCAAAGTATCCAACGATCGAGGTTAACTAATATGCCAGGATGGCGACTAGTGCCTTATTATCAAAATTCTAGTCAGCCTAGTAGGTGTTATGGGCACCCGTTCTCGCATAAATAATGTTACAACTAAATATCACATTAACAAATGTTGTATACCAGTGTGTTGGTCTCAAAAGCATGTTACACAATCTAGATATCAGACCGCAGCGAGTTTCGCGCCTCAAGCGCTTAACCTTGTTATAAAATGTGTTTAGAGTTTGTATCACAGGTCGTTTCTCCCCAGTTTTCACTAACAACGTTTACTACTACGTTTTCTTCGCATCCTTCAAATTCCCCGTTCCATTTTTTTAACTAGTGAAATATACTTATGCCTTATTTTATGATTATGCTGTAGCTACGACACATACGAGGTGTTTTTTGTTAATTGGATTAAGGTGGGGTTTACCTATACCATCGCACTAGACTGATAACGTGTTTTACGCTTTCCTTGGCAATTTATAAGAAGAACGTTAAGAATGCTAGTTTAATTATAGTAATACTTTCTTTCTCTGCTGGTATATTGATAGTCAGAAGACATTACCGGTATCTGAAACTTTGGGAGTAGATACAACACAATCGGCGACTATATATAATATACTAATTCTGTTATAGAATTTAAAATAATAGCGTATAATCATTCCATTCCTTAACTCAAAATTAAGTAAATGGAATGTTGTCTCATACTATAATAATTGATCACCTCTCGGAAAACTAAAAATAAAAAATAATGTGTATGAATTATTGTGGTACGCCGCATCGGCAACGACGATAGTTGGTGTTATATTTTGCAATAAGTTTTTAATGGATTCGTTAAGTTTTATTCAGGGGGTGCAAAGAATCCCCGGGCTACGGCAGACCGCCCATTCCAACTGACCCTGGCAACCTACAACGGCAGAAGTCTTCGGCTTGATGAGCATCTTGCACAGTTAGAGACGGAGCTGGACAATATAAGGTGGCATATCCTGGGTCTGTGTGAAGTCCGTAGAGAGGGAGAGGACACTATCACCCTAGACTCAGGCCACTTTATGTATCATCGCGAAGGTGATCATACATCCCAGGGTGGCGTAGGCTTTCTTGTCAATAAGACTCTCGTGAACAACGTTGAAGAAATCTCCAGTGTGTCGACCAGGGTAGCGTATATGATTCTTCGGTTATCCAAGCGATATACCATGAAGATCATTCAGGTCTACGCACCGACCTCGGCACACTCGGACGACGAGATGGAGGATATGTACGAGGACATATCAAAAGCCTTGCAAAAAACCACAAAGACCCAATTCAGCGTTGTCATGGGGGACTTCAACGCTAAAGTGGGAATTCAAAGTCACAGCGAATCTAGAGTGGGACCGCATGGTTATGGATGTCGGAATCATAGGGGACAAATGCTCGTCAACTTCCTTGAGAAAGAGGGACTCTTTTTGATGAACTCGTTCTTCAAGAAGAGACCTCAAAGGAAGTGGACGTGGCAAAGTCCGGACACTGTGACCAAAAACAAGATCGACTTCATTATGACGGATAAGAAGCACATCTTCAGAGATGTCTCTGTGATCAACAGGTTTGTGGAAACCTCCTAGCCAGTTTCGGCCACGGCGGCCAATCTCAACGGAGATCAGCCAGGTACGCAGGAGATATTATAGTGCACAAGCGTGTGCGCAATACACAGGTGCACTCGCTATTCCTTCACTCTCATAGTCCGATGAGACGGCAATCCGACATGACCGGAGAGAGATCAGGCGCAGGACCAACGGCTTTACGTGCTTTCCGAGGCACGGGGGTATCACACCGCCAACTTCCTGACTCCGAGCTGCGACTGAGTAATTTTAAAGATGAAAAAACCCAGTCACAATATTTTTGGCTCGACCCGGGATTCGAACCCAGGACCTCAGCGCGCAAATCGTACTCGTAACGCATACGCAATACAACTACGCCACCGAGGCAGTCAACAGGTTTAATACCGGATCCGATCACCGACTTGTACGAGGCTCTCTGAATATAGATATTAAGCTGGAAAGAATCCGTCTAATGAAGTCCACGCTCCGACCAAATCCACTCCAAAACATGGCGAGTTCAGAGAAGTTCCAAAGGATGCTCGGAAATAGATTCGCTGCACTGGCACCCACTGAAGATGTAGACGAGATCCTACATAATCTGGTCGACTCGCTTAAGGAAGAGGGCATCAAGCTCTGCAGAAAGCAGTGTCGAGGTAAAAAGTCCAAGCTCTCGGACGAAACTCTACGGCTTATGGCAAAAAGACGGGAAACTACTCAGGTTACTTCGTCAGAGAGGTCAGACCTAAACAAGCGTATAGCGAAGATGATACGCCGAGACCTTCGGAGCTCCAATACACGCCTGATCGAAGAAGCGATAGAGCGAAACCGAGGGTCTAAGGTATTCACTCAGCAGCTTGGAAGAAGCCACCTGACGAAATTAACCACACACGAGGGTAAAACCGTTTTGTCTTTGCCGGGGATTTTTGCCGAGATCGAGGACTTTTATGGCCGGTTATATGCGGCACATGCTTCTTATCCCCAGCGTGACGACCATGATCCCAGAGCCAACCTGGCACGCCACCACAGCGACTGACACTGACACAACTTAAAAATGGAAAAGTCCCCGGTGAGGACGGAATTACTTCGGAGCTCTTAAAAGCAGGAGGATCTCCTGTAATACAGGAGCTTCAGAAGTTGTTTAGCACCGTCCTTCACCGTGGGAGAACTCCAAAGGCGTGGAGTAGGGCTTTGGTGGTTCTTTTCTTCAAGAAGGGAGATAAAACCCTTCTTAAGAATTATAGACCCATCTCACTCCTGAGCCACGTCTATAAGTTGTTTTCTAGGGTCATCACGAACCGCCTCGCTAGAAGACTCGACGAGTTTCAGCCCCCGGAACAGGCCGGGTTTCGCGGAGGATACAGCACCATAGACCACATATACACGGTGAGGCAGATTATACAGAAAACGGAAGAGTATAATCGGCCTCTGTGTCTGGCATTTGTGGACTATGAGAAGGCCTTCGACTCCGTCGAAATCTGGGCTGTTCTGGAATCCTTACAGCGTTGCCAAGTTGATTATCACTATGTCGAAGTGCTGAGATGTCTGTATGAATCTGCCACTATGTATGTCCAAGTACAGAACCAGCCGTCAGGACCCATCCAGCTGCGCAGAGGGGTGAGACAGGGGGATGTCATATCCCCGAAACTGTTCACAAGCGCACTGGAGGATATGTTTAAGACGCTGGACTGGAACGGTATGGGCCTAAACATAAATGGCGATTACATCTCGCACTTGCGATTCGCAGACGATATAGTGATAGTGGCGGAAACGCTGGAGGAGCTGCAACAGATGCTAAACGGCTTGGCATTAGCCTCCCAACAAATAGGTCTTGCAATGAACCTGAGCAAAACGAAAATAATGATCAATGACCACCTAGATCCAAGACCTATTGTTGTCAATGGCCACCTTCTCGAAGTTGTCTCCGAATATACTTACCTTGGCCAGATTTTGCAATTAGGCAGGAACAACTTCGAAAAGGAGGTTAAGAGGAGGATACAGCTGGGCTGGGCAGCATTTGGTAAACTACGTCGGGTCTTCTCGTCACGTCTACCACAATGTTTGAAAACTAAAGTTTTCAACCAGTGCGTCCTACCGGTCATGACCTACGGTGCTGAGACGTGGACACTCACAGTACGACTAATGCATCAGTTCAAGGTTGCTCAGCGAGCTATGGAACGTGCTATGCTCGGAGTTTCTCTGAAGGACAAACTTCGCAACGAGTTTATCCGACAGAGAACCAAAGTCACCGACATAGCACACAAGATTAGTAAGCTGAAGTGGCAGTGGGCTGGTCATATCTGTCGAAGAACCGATAACCGCTGGGGTAAACGAGTTCTTGAGTGGAGACCGCGAGTCGGTAAGCGTAGTGTGGGACGCCCTCCAGCTAGGTGGAGTGACGATTTGCGAAAGGTCGCTGGCAGGAGCTGGATGCGCCAGGCCGAAGACCGGGTGAAATGGCACGTATTGGAGGAGGCCTATGTCCAGCAGTGGACTAAAGTATAGGCTGATGATGATGATGATGATGTTAAGTTTTATTCTATGTTCGTCACACGGGTTTAAATTTCATGAAATCGATTATTGGGCAAGTGCTGATATCGCCGTTCACCATTTATTACCGGGAATATGAAGTAGGGCTTGCTTATGAGTTATGACCACGGGTTATGACATTACAGATAAGACAAAATAAATATTCAATTAAAATCTACGTTATGCCTAAGTATTGCTTATTAATGTTTTTACTATTTACTTTATATTTTGGACATAAAGTTGGTAAGTAATATATATTTTTAACATTTAAACTGGAATTAATCAAAAATACGTTTTTGCTAATTCTTAACGTTCAATGTTCTTGATAACGATCAGATATCAGATGAAGTCCATGCATTTGGAAGGATCAATATTTATTAAGGTCAAAGAACTTTTAACTTCATAGGTAGTTCGTTTACTAGTCTACATTATAAAAAAAATATTGAAGATCCCAGATTTAACTAATATCAAGCAATATTTTGTAGTAATACGAGAGAAGGTAATTAGTACATGTCGAGTAGAGTTGTAATTAAGGTCGATGGAGGTGTCGCCTGACGAGCTGACTCTATATCACTCGGGCGGGTCAGACCCTTGCGAGACACACGTCCTAACCGTGAAGGACGAGGCTAGACACCACACAAAGACAAATGACCGGCTGTAAATCAACACTTCATGTTCAAAACAATGTCTTTCCAGCGTAAAAAGTTCTCGGTTTGGTGTGAAGCTGTCGTGTCGGAACACGTAAGACGACTTGACGCGTGTTATTCATAATTTATTTTACACATAAAATTATAATATGCAACCATAAGTAAATACATTATTATCATCCCAAATATTAGTATAATTACAAACGATGCGAAGTTCGACAAAGACAATATAAACTAGAAAAAGTATTCTCCCGTATTTATAACCGGTAGAGCTCTTTACTCAAAAAATAGTACAGTAATCGTATATAGTACAATGTAGGCCTTAATAATACTACAAATATACCTTCACCCTCCGAAAATTAATTCTTGTTATTTATTCTAACGTTTTCTCCATTAATGTAGTCTAGAGGAGTAATTGTGTACATACAAAACTCAAATTGTGCCAGTTAATAACAGTAAATTGAATAAAGCCCGCGTTCGCAAATGGATTCACTCATTTAAAATTACGGGGTTTGTAGCGTATGCGGACAGACTAGTGTACCAGCTTCTGCTTTGCCTGCTTCAGCTGGCAACCAAGGTACAAGAACTGTTGTGTTCGTGCTTGGAAAAGACATGGTAGTCAACGTTAACAGAAATCATGAGATTCAAACCAGGGTCTCAGGATGAAGGGGTAAGTTAATGTAATTAATGTAATTCAAAGTTCTGAATATTATTAGTGTTGTTTATGACTGCCCAAAAGCTTCAGTCGTTTACCACCTGACGAAGGATTTGATAATCTCCTAGAAAAGAATTGCGTTTGCATGTAGCGCGCCATTAGTTTGCAATATCTACTCCATAAGATGATATAAAACCTATCAGAATATCGGATGCAAATTCAAGCTATCAAAGCTTCATGGGCTCACTCTTCGAATCCAGGACTTCACCATATTAGGTACTATCCTACTACGGCACTGATGCACGTATATTGCGTACGAATAATATATAAACGCTGTTACACGCCAGCCATGTTTATAAGGCTCGTTACTTTTTACGGCGCCCAGACTCGTGAAATTTTATTCGGAATTTAAAATCAATTTCAAGCATAAACGGCCATTTGAACAGCTGAGTAATGAGGGACTGCGTTGGATTTCTACGTAAATTAACGATGGTAACAGACTACCTGTGAGTCGCCCAACTGATGTCAAGTGCTACAATAGCTCGCAAACTGTAGCATTCCTACTCGGAGCTATGAATTTACAAAGTACTTAACGAATTTATGCACATGTTAGTGTTGTGACTACCTCGGTGACGTAGGTATCTTGATGTATCTACGACTTCCGAATTAAGGTCTCGGATTTGATACCGAGTCAAGTAATATTGAATTTTTCTGCTCAATATCAGCTTGGATGCTGGCATTTGTATCCGATATAGCAACAGACTCATCCCTTATTACATGTGTCGGAATACACACAGCGAAATTTGGGTGCATTAGTTACATCATTGCCTACACTTTCAGGAATTAAAGGCGTGATTGTGTGTGTGGAAAGATTATCAAATAAAATAAAACTTCCTCTTTGTGCCAAATTGTCAGAGAAGCGGGGCTATAAGTTTGATTAAAAAGCGTAAAAAGAACCATAACGATATAAGGTACATTCTTTTAAATTATGATACCAAAATGAAACATATTTGTCGATGCTCAAAACATGTTCACTGCAACTAGGAAAATGCGTTCATGGCAATATCTATTCCCATTGCAAATATTTTGTAAGCATAATATTTGCGGACGCTCGCGGTGACAAATTTATAGTCGCGCTGCGTTCGCCGTCGCCATAAATAAAACCACGCGCCGTAAACAACTCAACACTATAATTAATAAATAAACACGAATTTAAAGCACACATTAGGATCCGAGCGGGAATTACACCAATATAACGACGTTAATGCCTGTGGGCTCAGAAACACTGAAATGTATCTACTAATGGGCGTGTGGAAAATGGAAATGGTCTGGAAGGCTGTTAACGGCACAAAAATTGTTATTCTAATGTTGGGTTTTCTCATTTAGTAGATACATTCCCAAATACTCTACATACATCCCCAAACTTATGACCTTCTAAAAATATTTTAATAACGTAAAATAGGGAACTATCTAAATTAACAGACTAGGTACCTACTCACTACAGTGATATCGTTATTAATTTTCATGGATTAGCTTCATCTTGTTTATCTTGACAAGACATTCTCAAAACGTAATATTGGGTTCGCAATATTTTAGTGAAAACAGGCAGTTATGGACGATAATTCCCGCGGTGCCATATATCTCATGCGTCAATGATGGTGGGAGCGCGAAGGTAGGTGAGGTCTTCCTCCATAGGCTTGTCGAAGAAGCAGTTGGAAGGCGGCGCGTGGTGCGCGGCGAGGCAGCGGTACTGGCGAAGGAGCAGGTACAGCAGCAAGTTGTACTCCGAGGTGGCGTTCTGTACCATCTTCAGCGTCGACTCCAGCTGTTCTTGCTGCGCGTCCCATGCCCGGAGGCGGTCGATGCTCGCACCCAAGTAGTGGTTTAACTATAGAAATATTTCATTACATACAAAACGTCAATCTTCATGGCCTGAAACTCTTCACAAAGCATGTTCAGGTCAGATTTGAAGATTGGGAAACGCTATCTAATCTAAATTCCTACTAGGTAATATCTTAGTCTTACTTAACATTATTAATGAGATAGTTTGTGAAAATACTTGGATATTAGTTAGAAGTAAACGCAGAAACATATCTACAACTAATCGAATTTGGTTGAAACTTGGTATGGTTGGTCATGTCCTGGATTAACATATAGGCTACTTTCTAACCCGGTTACTTGCTTCCATGTGAAGTAATGGATATTTTTATTCTGATTCTTTAAGTAGATGGCGCTGAGCTCGAACAGGTGGCGCTAAAAATCGCTAGTGTATTAATATAGACCTTTTATAGCTGGAAAGGCTTCCAACGCAGACGAAACCGCGAGCAACACCTACTTATCAATAATTATCTACTTACCATACCATACCTTACTAGCTCTGTATTTTATACCTACCTACTACCCACTGCTGAACACGGGCCGCCTCTACAACTGAGAGAGTATAGACTATAGGCCTTGTTGTCTGCCTAGCTATTAACTATAATTTTTATGTATTCGACCCAGTATTTCCAGCTTAGTGTCGTGTGCGTCTTTGATTTTGATTTGAGATTTATAAGCAGTAGCACAATCTAGCGGAAAGCTTGAAAAACAGCGATAATAATATATTAAAATATATGTTCGAATTGCATATGAATACCTTCATAATTCTCCTCTCTAAAAGTTTTCTCTGTATCCACTCATAAACATATGTGATTATTCCCAAAATTAACATCGCAGCTGCCATGAATAGATCTAGTGGAGGGAAGGCTACTACGGTTCGGTCAAGCCACGCGAGCGCACCGCCAGGTGGCGTTACTGTCTGCGCCGACAGAGGCTCTTCTATGCCCGAATAAAGATCCGGCACATAATATTGCACTGGTAGTAAGAGTAATGCGACTACAGCAGTCACCAACAGACCACTCGAACACCCACTAATTGCCATCCCTCCTATCCTCCACTATACACTAACTGACTGCACCTGAACTGTTTTGCAATCATAAAATTGTCTGTACAACGATAATAAAGCCACAATTTATTTTTCTGTTGTTATTGGTAGTTGACACACACAATTTTTTCATCTGAAATCTGAATGTCAATGTGAAATCTGAAATAGAAAGCTGCTGTATGTGAAAAGGTAATAAACGCAATTAAATTCGTAAACATTGCAAAAATTATACGTAGCGCCTAATAAATCTACGAAACGTAATAATTATGGTATGATGATGAATTTAAAAATACTATTACGTTGATTCCATATCTCTTATCTCTTTATTATCAACCCGAAATTTTACAGTGTATGCTACTTTAAATATTTTATTCTTAGAGAATTATTATTAGAATAAAATATATTATCATATTATATCTTATCTATAATATTAAATATATTACTGTGCAATAATAAGTTGCGATAACATGTCAAATTGACAAGCGTTATGTTTAGCATGATAACATGATTGCTGATGAATGGCAAAGAAAGAAAAATTTTAAACTGCAATCCGTAGTGCTTTCCAAAAAGAGATGCAAGTAAACCGTTCCAACACTGATACTATAAACGACATTACAAAGAAAAAAAAAAATGTCAATTAAAAAAGTTTTCGGTTTAAAAAACTTATTTCAAATCCGAAAAACAATCAAAACAAAATAATTAACACGTACCAGTAAGTGACGACATTTAATACAAGATAATGTTTAGTAAACTGCTGTAATGCCATTGGTATTTGTGCCAAATAATTTGTCGACTTAAAAATATGCAAATTAGGTAAGTACAACCGTAAAATAAATTTAATTGTTAGGCTTCGTTTATATTTCCAGGGTCTGACACGACGCGCCATGGCTAATTGAAAATAATTTAAACAAATACAGTACAAAGAACCATTGCCATGCAGAAAGTCGTGCTGTTCAAAAGTGAATCTGAGGATTATCAAAAAGCATTTAATGATAATAATTACGACACTGTATTTGTGGAGCCACTGCAGTTTATTTTTATAAATACTGACCAGTTAACTGCCAAGCTGCTACATAAAGACTATGATGGACTCATATTGACCAGTCCTAGAGCCATAGAAGCTCTGTCCAAGACGTGGGACCCACAAAAGTTTGTAATATGGAATTCAAAGAGAGTGTACACTGTTGGTGAAGCCAGCTGTCACAAAATAAAGTTATTATTAGGTCTGGACGCATTGGGTGCTACGTCAGGCAATGCAGAAAAATTATCTAAAATAATATCAAAAGAAAATTCTGCAAACTCATCTTTTTTATTTCCTTGTGGCAACCTGAGATCAGAGACAATACCCAGCACCCTGCAAGCATTTGGCATCACGGTAGATGCCGTAACAGTCTATGAGACTAAGGAAAATGAGAATCTAAAGATAGATTTGATGGAACTAAACAATGCAGAAGGCCCGTGTTGTATGGTGTTCTTCAGCCCTTCCGGGTGTGAGTACATACACCGGCAGCTGCAGACATTCAGCAACAATCTCAAACACCTTCCTCATTTTGCCATTGGTAACTCAACGGCCCATAAAATTGAGAATCTCGGCATCGAGATAGCAGGCGTAGCCTGTAAGCCCAAAGCAGATAGTCTTGTGGAGTCTGTGCAGAAATACTTTGATGGTTTAGGAGGCAGCTGATTGATGTTGTAAATGTTCAATGTTGAGGTTTTAATTGTCACATAAATTCTATTGGACTAGGACCGTTTTCACCAGTTGCTGAGAAATGATATTTGTTACATAAATGTATAAGACAATCAAACACAAAACTCACACTCTAATCTAGAAGCATAGATTACAGTGAGACTTTTGTATTTGGTTGACTTATACATTTATGTGACAAACAGTGTTTATCAGCAATCGGTGAAAACAACCTTAAATAACCTAAATTCTGAACATATGTTTTGTTTAGAAGCTGACAATAGGTTGAAGTTGTTTATCTAATAATAATTATATGACAATCAGAAAATTAACACCAAGGGTAACAACCAAAATGACATGCATGGAAAATGAGTTATGAATTTGGTGTTGGATATTAAAGATATTTATTAAATTCACATTAGATTATTTTTTTTTTATAAAATATGTTATTACAACCATAAATGTCTTTTATTTTCACTTTATTAAAATTGTATAAAACTAGTACTTATATGAATTAACTATCCTGGTAGTAATTTGTTGAAATAGGAACAAAATACAAAAAAATATAAAACCTAACACTGCTTCAAATTACATTCAAATTACTATTAGTTTATGGTCTTACAGTAGGTAGCATGTACCTATATTATTTCTCTATACTACATAATGTGTGGCTTACAATTATTAATATGTACTTAACATTAAAATTAACATGGTAACCCTAAAAAAATATTTAATCACTATAATAATAGACATCAAAGTGAGTGGATGATGATAGTCTAGTTGCGAATGGAACGGTCTGCCGAGACAATGTCCGGAGATTCAAAACCCAATTGAATAACTGCTTTATTTTTCAACCAATTTTAATATCTACTGATTTCACAGAAGAATACATATAAAATAATTTACAAATTCAAACACAGGAAACTACCCCATTATCGTTCGCTTTAACGGCGAAGGAAAACATCGTGAGAAAACCTGCATACCAGGTACCTGAATTCTGCCAAACCGCACTAGACCAGCGTGGTGGACTAAGGCCTAACTAACCCCTCTCAGTAGTAGAGGCCTATGCTCAGCAGCAGGCAGTATATCATACAGGGCTGGTATAGTATGATATGGTAATAGACATTCGCACAACATTGGCGCTGTATCTATACGGTCTACTGCTTTAAATCTAGACTTCGTGCTCGATGGGTGCGGGAGACCGTGGCAGGTGCGCGATGCGCGCCTCGTCCCACCGTCGCATCACCCGCACGTACGTCACCACGCCGCTGCCAGTCACTAGAGCCGCGTTTAACAACACCAGGGGCTGAAACATATAATTCATTAAATTGCACAGAACTCGCAAATATGCAACGGATTAATATCTACCTTAGACATGGGCGCCGCCTAGGAAAAAGCCGGCGGCGGCGTGCTGGTAATTTTTGGTCGGCGGCGGCGTGGATTTTTTAATGAATATTGAATATAATATGTATATGCCACATAGGTAGTTGGAAGCACTAGCCAATTAACTTATCGGTATAAAAATCCCTTCAGGACCCATGCTCCATCCACCCTGTGGATTGGGGGCATTTGGAGAATTCCACCACGGTATCCCCTACCTGTCGTAAAAGACTTTTAGACAACAGAGGCCACCGGGGGTCCCAGGCGGACGGCAGGGGGCTGTCCGTCTTTAGTTTTGTGTTTTTTTAGCACATTGATGCAATCCCTGTGATGGACGGCAGCGTGGCAGGTAGGCCTCACGTTGCCGTTGACGCAGAGGGCGTCCTTCGGTGCGCGGGAGCGTCTGAGCCCAACACAACAGCAGACGGGCCGCACTAGGCGGCACTGCGAAGGGGCGGTTGCGGACGATACTTAGACACTTCCTTCAGAGGAAGCCCGCGGCCGTCCCTAATGCACCGAAGATGGCCACAGCGGAGTTTTGGTTTGTATGCCGTGCGTTGTACATACGTTGGGCGGTCACCTAATGGTTTCATCTCTCCGGGCGGCTCAACGTCGGGTCGTAAGGCACCGTGAACCCAGCATAACCGCTCAGTCGCCCCCCTTGAAGGATGGGCGGTAGTAAGAAGTCACTTCCTCCGCGAAAAATAATAACAAAAAAAGACAAATGCTCCATGGCACTCGCGAGTCTTTATCTTGTTTCGCGGAGAAGGTGAAATAACCATTAATGTCCTTTGGGGCCACCATCCTGTTATCAAAAATGACTGCGCGGTTATATCATTCTCACCGCTTTTACGACCTAGCGTTACGCCACTTATAGAGATGGAAGCATCGGGCGACAAACCAAGCTGGACCAAGTCTTTTAGTCTATGAAAACTAGTAGTGACGGCGTTAGGCGTCGGCGACCGCCGACGGCCTCGCACTTAAGGGGCCTTACAAAAAAAATATTTAACATTACTTTTTGATAGTGGCGGCCTTAGCCAACGCATGGCTCCGGGGGCAGATGTTTGCACGTGGCCTTTTTCTTTGTGCCCTTTGTCAACCGAGGGTTCAGCCGCCGCTAGGCCCGGGCGAGAGAAAAGTGGAAAATAAAAGGGGCCTCACAAAGCTGATGTTGCCGACGTCCACGTTTGGTCTAGCGCCGCCATCGTAAACTACCACGGCATACTAAATGTATACCAAAGCACTTTGTTGCGTCAGGGACGGCTTCATGATCTCATGGTCATGTGCGCCTAATCATTTTATCCGCAAATCTCCATCGAAAGGACGGGTAATATTTAGTTCTCCACCTCATGCCTCAAATTTCTCTACTTCTGGCGGGAGGAATCCGACCTTTCGTGTTCCCGTACAATCTCTTTTCATAAGACGTGAGTCGGAGGAAGCCCGCAGCCGTCCCTAATGCGCCGAAGATGGCCACCGCGGAGTTTTGGTTGGTATGCCGTGCGGTGTACATAGGTTAGGGACTCGGCCCGGCGGTCGCCCGACGTTTTCCATCTCTCCGGGCGGCTCAACGTCGGGTCGTAAGGCACGGTGAACCCAACATAACCGCTCAGTTGTTCCCCTTGAACACTTGGCGGTAGTAATAAGTCACTTTCTCCGCGTAAACAAAAAAAAAGGCCATCAAAAATTAAAATCTCTTGCTGTAGTCTTGGTTAGTAACACAACGACAGCGAGAGACCTCCTCCTTTAAATGACACGAAATCGCTATGCTCTCAATTAAGGTTAGCTAAAACTCCGATAAACGTTAGGTTATATACTGGACCGTATATTGCAACCTCAAAGACCGAGTGGACGGTTATTCGAGAGACCCCACGATCACCCGATAGCCCCTATTAGTCGGCTTTTATAACAGACCGGGGATGCTGTAGTAGACTTCCCTAAACGTCCCCAATTCATAGGTCAGGACCAGGAGTCTCTAACGTCTCTGATGGCAGAGGGATTGGGCCGCTATCGATCTCTCGTAGCACTCTCTTTCTGACGGAGGACTACTCCGAAAAAGTTAGCCACTGCAATCTAAAAACTCCGTCTGTTAACCATGGACCGGTAAAAACGATCACATGCACCTGACCGTAAGACACCGTCGTTGGGCAGTTATCACAAGGAAAAGACATGACCTACGATCTGCCACAGAAACTCCGAAACAATGTTCTCTGATGAGTACATTTACCAGTTGATAGTTGGACCATAGTTGCTTCACCCCTTGGTGAAATCAGGGTGGACTACTAAAACATTTGAGCACAGAGGACGGGGTCTCCAGCCTGAGGCCACATCCTCCATGGCAACTCCGCCGAAAGGTGCCCGCTTGGCCTCTATTTAGGAGCCGGACGCTGCTCGTGTGTGGAAGCTCCCTCGAGCCAGTGGAAGGTGGCTATAGGGCTTTGGGGTCCAGATCCTAGGCCGGTATCTAACCAACAAGTAAGTCACGTACAAGATCGTGTGGTACGCCGTTATTATCTGCTGTGGATTCCAATGGAGAGATTTGCAGGTCCAAGGTTTCGGCCGAAAAGGTACTGCTGTAAAAGATAATGGACCACATAACTCCGTGGCATAAAGTTTAGTTAGCGATGTCAGGATCTTTTAGGTTAGCCAGCTTGAAAGATGATGCCTTTTAGAATCGTTAACGCTAATAGTCGTTTTTCTGTTATTAACTTTAAATTTTTGAAGAAAAATTTTTTTTATTCCAAATCCACGCCGGCGCGGCGCCTATGTTTACATCGAACTAAATATAACATTTGACACCCAATCATTCATAAAATTTGACAATAAAAATTAAAAGTATTCACAAAATCCACGCCGTCCAAGTTAGGCGGCGGCGCGCGGGTCCTGCCCGGCGGCGTAACGCCGGCGCGGCGCCCATGTCTAATCTACCTATTTCAACGGAGCCTACATTCTTTCTATCATCATCAAATTATACTCACACTGAATAGAGTGTTGACAAGCGTGGTCATATCACAGAGCATCATGCTGAGCACACCGATCACCAGCATTAGAACCCCCGTCACCGTTGATGTTACAATATCCTGAAAATGAATAGGGATAATAATACCAGCCCTGTATTATTATACTGCCCACTGCCGAGCACGGGCCCCTTCTACTGAGCGGGTTTAGGCCTTAGTCCACCACGCTGGCCTAGTGCGGGTTGGTAGAATTCACATACCTTCGAAATTCTTATAAGGAACTTCTCAGGTATGCAGGTTTCCTCACGATGTTTTCCTTCACCGTTAAAGCGAACGATAATTGATAAACAATACACACATAACTTCGAAAAGTCAGAGGTGTGTGCCTTGGGTTTCGAACCTGCGGACATTGTCTCGGCAGACCGTTCCATTCCCAACTAGGCTACCGTCCACTTTAAAATAAATAGAATCGGGATAATTAGGTAAATACATAAAGGAATTGACGTGTGCAACCACGGACTTTCCCCGAGGCCGTTCCTAGTGGTTAGTAGATACAGCGACGAATGATTGCTCTATGAGTAGCAGTGGCGTAACTATAGGGTGCTATGGCGTAATATATCCACGGGCCTTGGCTTCGGGGGTCCCGACCTGAGAGGGAGAGGACCCATCTAGGGAATCCTAAAAAAATAGTCGCCGGGTTTTGGACTGGTCAGGGGCCCCATTCGGCCCATTCCATGAATTTGCCAAGAACCTTCACGGGTGTAATTAGGCCACTGACGAGTAGGAGTCTAAGTGGGTATGTCAGGTACCTAAAGTACCTACCTATCCCAAGGTATTAGGTATAGGTACCTACTAGACCTATAAAAACGCTAGGTAAATAAGTTTAGGTAAATCAGAGCAATTTGCGAACTCATTACTACCTACTTACTCGACTGCGAAAGAAGGAGGGTTGTGTTTTTCGAGTGTATGTATGTTGGTATGTACCTATATTTCTTTGGCACGCCCCAAAGCCTAAACGGCTTGTAGTATTTTAATCACTAGATTCGTCTTAGTGGTGAGAGTGACAGTTTTTTTTTTGTGGACTAGCAGGTCCACAAAAAAAACTATAAAACTATAATACCTACTGTAACACACCTTGCAAGAAATAAAAGGCTTTTTTTATTATTTTATTATTATCCAATATAGTTCTATTAAAGGGCTCAAATGAAGTGAATTGAAATAACTGTGCTAATCAACTGTGTTTTTGTTGCCGCCAAAACTCCTCGATAAAGTCTTGGTAAGGTAGCCACTGCTTTACTGCGACATACTCAAACAGCATTATAGTATACTAGCATTAGATCGCGGCTCCGCCCGCGTTAAAAAGTTCTTCCGGGATACAAGTCCCGCTTTATGTTTTCCCGGGATAAAAAGTAGCCTATGTGTTAATCCAGATCATGATCTACCCGTGTGCCAAATTTCATCGAAATCCGTTCAGTAGTTTTTGCGTGAAAGAGTAACAAACATCCATACATCCAAACATCCATACATTCTTACAAACTTTCGCCTTTATAATATTAGTAGGATAAGAAAACCAAAAATATCACCTAACTTGATATTGGCAAAATGTACACACAAATGCCATTAAAAAAATAAAAAAACAAGATTTTAATCTGAATATTTTATTTTGGTTTCGAATAATCTTGGTTGACGCTGACAGTGTTCACAAACACTGTCGGAGGCATATAACACGCTCATAATTTGGTTGGTGATACAGGTAGAGTAAGAAAATCTCGGAGTCAGCAGATGCCTCCCACCGCGTATGTGAACACTGTCAGCCAAGATTATTCAAAACCAATGCATTTCATAAAGATGGCAGATACCTATTGACGCACCAGTCGGGTTTTTTGTCTGTTTTTAATACTTTTTTTGCATTGAATGACGAGACGAGCATGCCGTTCGTCTGGTGGTAAGAGATACGACCACCTATAAACAGTGCAACACAATGAATGCAGCATCTTGAGTTAGGTACAAAATACTGCGTGGCATTCCATTGCGATCGTTATCCTGAGTCATAAGATGTTAAGTCTCATTATGTCCAGTAGTTACACTGGCTACAATATGTCTTTCAAACCGAAATACAACAGTGCATGCACACTGCTGCTTGGCGGTAGAAATAGACATTGCTGTGGTACCCACCCAGACGGACTTTTACATATGAAAGACCTACGACGTGTGCCTATAGGTATTTATTTGCCAGAAAAATCATGGGAGCTTTAAGCTAATTAGGTAATTGAAAGCTGGTCAAACAGAAAAAGTGACATCTGTTTACTGTGTGGAGTCACCACACCACATGGAAACGAAATAGTGGAGCATTCAATAATTACTATAATTCACAAACAGTTTAGGTAAATTTCACAATGCAGACGCCGGCCATAGGAAACTTAAGAGCTTGTAAAGAATACAGCACTCAACGTGACCTAAGAGGTTCGCTGGCAGCCCCACCACAATCAACAAACAACTTGTGTATTTATTAAGCATTTTATATCAATCTCTCACAAACTGTCTTCATAACCACTCGCATACACTGTACTCGGTCCAATACATCTCAATGAATCCGTCACTGAATTTCATTCCTAAGTGGCACACATACCGCGCAATTGATGACCCCGACTATATCCTACAACTGCAAGGCAGTAACACCAAATTCAGCTGTGACAACGTATTCATGTTATAAATAGGTGGATATTGTAACATGAAATTAAAACTTAAATTGGGCGCAAGACTATCGTTTGTAGTTAAGTAGGCATGGGCGTAGCCACGGTGGGGCAGGGTGGGGCGCTTGCCCCATGTAAATAGGAAGTACCTGAGTAGGTACTCACTGTGTATAACCAGGATTGTGGCGCAAATCTTGGTATGTCGAGTACTACACCAGCGTATAAGAAGCAGAGCGCAGCGCCGCACACCAGCAGGATGCTCGTGGTGGCGGTCAGCAGCCCCGGCGCGTTACATGACCCACCGCTGATGAACACCACCGCTGCAGCCACACAAATCAACTGTGGAAATAATATCAGTTTTTAGAAAATGTTTGTTCTTTGTGAATTATCGCTTGCTTTAACGGTGAAGGAAAACATCGTGAGGAAACCTGCATATCTGAGAAGTTTTTGATGTGAAACATCTATAGCCGCACGTACCTAAAACCGATTTCTGGCGTGGCGACGCATGCCGTGGCGACGCGTTGCCCCGCTATATGATGGTACATATATACAGTCTATATGCAGTAGTGTGTACGGTGTGGCGACGCGTCGCCATGCGCAAAATTAATTAATTTTTCTAATCATAGTGGAACTTATAGTGAAACATTCATTATTGATATTTATAATTTTCGATCTTTAGTAATATATTGAAATAACTAGCTAAGATTCTTGAGTTTACTAATATATTGAAGCCAATTTTAATTTTTCTGTATATTTTAATAGCATATTTTTTATAAATATTTCAGAACCCAACAATCATCACAGGGGTCACAAAATATTATTATTGAAACTGGACATCACCAAGATCAGTTAAACGTGCCGTAAAAATAATATTTTATTTTATCATTGTGACATATTTAGTTCCTATCACAATCTGCTCTTTTCTGCATATTACTTTTACAAAATAATGATGATGTTTCACATCTGCCAGGCGTCCCGTGGCGGCTCACATTTTTTCATAAGAATTTACAAATATTACTAATTTAGTTAAAAATTTCTCGAGTGGAGACCACGTACTGGCAAGCGCAGCGTCGGCCGTCCACCTGCAAGGTGGACCGATGATTTAGTAAAGGCCGCAGGAACGCGCTGGATGCGGGCCACTTTTGACAGGTCCATCTGGAAATCTATGGGGGAGGCCTATGTTCAGCAGTGGACGTCATGTGGCTGATGATGATGATGACTAATTTAGTTGCAAAAAAGCAGCATCAACCTTTACATTAATACAGTAGGTATTTTTTTATTTTTATAAAAAAAGTGTTTTTCTATAGTACTGAAATAAAGGACTTGTCCATAAATGGGCCTGAAAATCTAAACAAGACAGTTTATGTATATTTGGATAGAACTCCTGAAAACTAGTATTTTGCAATAAATCGTTTAATTTTAAACACCTCCGATTTTGAGATACCTACGTGTAGGTAATCTTGTTTGGCTTGAAAACTGCACTTAACATGAATGTTTTCAAAAAAGTTGGTTATGAATGGAGGGGTCTAAAATATGTATTTAATGGATCTAAAGTTCAATATGTTGCCCCTTTAATATCCCTAAAGTTTGAGCCTTTTTAGATTTTGAGGCCCAGCACCCATACAAAAAGTGGACATCTCCTTTCCAAGACTTATTCCTATGTTTTTTTATTAGGGGGGTCCTTGAAATTGTGATAAATTTTCTAGGGATCTGTGGACTGAAAAAGGTTAAGAAACGCTGAACTACACTATCGAGCCTCTTTTTTTATCACAGGGAAAAAACGCGATATCGCTACCACCACTGGGGGGTGAGTGGAACGGTTATGTTGGTTTCACACAGTCTTACGGCTCAATGCCGACACTCGGGAGTATATCTTCATCCGAGCGAGCATTGGACCGAGTCCCTAACACTATGTACACCTTACACCGGCATACCAACCAAAACCCGCGGTTGCCTTCTTCGGCGCCTACGGGACGGCCCCGGAATATCTTGCTGCATGAAGATAGCTGCACGGAACCGCCCCCGCGCGATGCCATGTTGCGGCACCTCTCTAAATGAGAAGGCTGCGAAGCCTCCGAACTCAAGAGCACGATTTTGCGTTTACGACTGCAGGAGACCGACCACCCGCATTGTCGTCCACCTCGTAGTCGCTTATACTGGAGTAGTTGAGCGAGCAGACCCCCACTGCTCGCCCCGCGACTCTCGCTTACCCCATTTAGTCGAGCCTCTTACGACAGGCAGGGGATGCCGTTGCGAAATTCTTTAGATGCCACCTGACCACAGGGCACACGCTATCGAGCCTGCCTCAATAGCTAACTACGCTATCGAGGCAGGTAGTGCAAATACAGCTCCTTCGATGTGACTCTCCTTCTCTTGTGCGAGCGCCACTACCTAAGTTAATGTTTTTTACCCCAAAATTATCCAATTCTGATTAAATAACAAAACTGTAGGTACCTATCCATTTTTTACCTATTCAATTAACTAACAGTACCTACTGTTTTATGTTTTTGTATTAACTATTAGGTAAGTACATAATTATGTTCCTCGACTGGGAGAAAAAATCGCTCTTTCATCTGCAAGGCTATAAGTAGATAATCCACTACCGACTACCTAGTCGAATTAATATTAGTAGGTAAGGTAGGTACTCTTACAGGGGCACCGAGCAGGATAACTTTAATAGTAAAAACTGAAAAAAGACCAGACTGCTTAGATCAAATCAATTAGGCGGTACCCTTGCTGCGGTTACTCTTTCTATTATTGAATGTATGTGCTACTATTAGACATTTTCGTTATAGGTACATAGGGCGATATTTTAGGAGTGGAGCGAAGGTACTCAATACCTAATGCCTGTCATCAGGGACAGCAGAAGGCAGGTAAAGGCTGAAATTCCAATACCTAAATATTATTCTTTACTACCGTTGGTGTTTAGATAATAATATAATTAATGAAGTTAGCCTTAATTATTTTACTTGTGGTCTAAAGTTATTGTTTTACTTTTCTGCAAATTGAAATGTTTTCCTAATAAAAAAAAACATCATAATTCGGAGGATACCTACTTTGCACCAACTTTTTTTGTTTTTATTTTCTAATGGAATAATCGAAATCAACCATTTTTTTATGGGAAAGCATAGTGCCGTATGTAATATTTGTGGTTATGAGTTAAATGCTAGATAGAGTACCAACCCGCGGATGTGACCTCTGATGATTCTGAGTATATAACCTCAGAATAATAATTAATATATATAATAAATAACGAATTCATCTATAGGTACTAGGATGTGACTGACGCGATAGAGATCAAATGTTACTGTTCACTGGATTCCGACGATTTTTATAACACACATAATATTATCAGATAATGCATCAAGTTTTTAATTGATACTGAAATGCCTCATTGATAACACATACTTAACACAACTGAAGAACTATAACAAAATCTTATTTTCATTAAGTATATTCGTAACATGAAATAATCCTTCTTTTTGTAGGTAGGTACTACCTTTTGGCCACAGCTTCCTTCGCATGAGAGACCATTCCAGAGATACAAAGTTCATTGTGTTGGTACTTTTTCGGGATAAAAAGTAGCATATCTAATGTTAATCCACGAAATCATCTATATTCTACCTATTTGCAAAATCTTATCGTTAACTTCATACAAACCAAAACCATGAGCAGTTTTTCTACATCTCATAATAACTTTGATATTTTCTAGATATCTAGGCGTACTAACAAGCAGTTTGTATAAGACACTATTACTGTAACTTCCTATAGTTTATTGTATCTATGTGGGTATAACGGTATTGATTGTTGATTAGATCAAATAGATATGGCTTCGTACTCCGATTTACTGCAAACGTAAGCAATAACTAAATGTACCTACATTAGGCGGTATTATTCTATGGTGGTCCTAATATATCACTAAAAGTACCTACTTACTTTTAGTGGTAGGTATATTAAAAAAACGTAATCGTCCTAGCCAGTTTCGGCAACGGCGGCCAATCTTAGCGGAGATCAGCTAAATACGCAGGAGATATTATAGTGCACAAGCGTGTGTAATACACAGGTGCACTCGCTATTCCTTCATTCTCATAGTCCGGTGAGACGGCAATCCGACATGACCGGAGATCAGGCGCAGGACAAACGGCTTTACGTGCTTTCCTAGGCACTGACTCCGAGCTGCGACTGAGTAATTTTTAAGATGGAAAATCCTAGGCACAATGTTTTTGGCTCGACCCGGGATTCGAACCCAGGACCTCAGCGTGCAAATCCTATTCGTAACGCATACGCAATACAACTACGCCACCGAGGCGTGGGATATAAAGACCATAATTAAGTCTGTAGTCGAATAACAAGCAATCTATGTACCAACCTAACATTTTGAATCGGAATGCCGAATTACTTATCCAACCAATTTATCTTAGCACACTAGTAAGTAGTATAGCTACTTATCCTGACGTTTCAGTAATAAGGCTGGAAATTATATTATAACTGAAGAGAAAGATATACTCATACCTCCCTTACTAATAAAATATAGTGGTACTTACGGCCGAGACTACTTTCAAAATGCCTTCGGGTGACAAAAAATAATCATTGTCCGTATAATAATTACGAAATATATCACTTTCTGTTAACGGTACCGAATTGGATACTCTACTTGTAGCCATTTTACGAAGGTTTACAAGTAATGTGTTATTTTTGGGCAGTAGGGCACACCACCGACTGCCCCATGTCAGCGATGCGGGAATACTGCGTGTCTCTTTAATAACTACTTACGCAAAATAATAAGGTATCAAAGAAACATGCGATAAAATTCATTGTGTGATAAAAAAAATGATTAATTATTAATGGAATTTAAAATATTTTGCTGAATTCACCATTACGGTGATTGCATACAGTTTGCATGCATAGCGCATATCTATTAGAAATCGCTGAAAAATAATTATCACTATATATTGCCTTAATTTTTTATAGTTTCTCCTTAACCTTCTTAAAAATTCTCATATCGTGAACTGCAGTAAGTCGTTTTCCTGCAATTAAGTGATTTACCGCAAACTATTTGCAAAATTTTTCTCAACGAAAATTTTCACCAACCGTTTACAAAACAAACTACTCTAGGCTAGTAAATGAAATCACATATTTGTATAAAACCATATAATTATTATCATTAAAATGTTAAAGTAAAAATTACTCGCACATAATATCCGTTCCAGTTCGCTGACACTCGGCCACGCCTCAGCTTACACTGCCGACTGCAGCAGTCGGCACATTGCACACTGTCTGCACTGCAGAGTGCAGGGAGTGCACGCCGACACTCGCACCGAAACGGAAACGACCCTACTCGTGTCTCGTGTACACAAAGTTACTAAAAACATGATGCGCTTTACCACACGTCACTCCATATTAACAATTCTAAATTTATAAGTTGCTTTATCCGAAAATAAATGTTGTAGAAAAATTGTCAAATGATACAAATTTCATTCAGGCAGACTGTGACGTCACCGCTATTATGCTGCTCACGTTCGAGAGGGATAGCAACACGTTCTTAAATATATATTTTTTTGCATAATTTTCCAAATAAAGACTCCTGTGATATGGAATTTACCTTTGCATATTATTTACAACCGGTGAGGCTCGCGGCTTCGCCCGCGTGAAAAGTTTTTCCGTGATAAAAATAATTTCCCGTGATAAAGTATAGCGCGCGAATAATAGAGTTTCCTATTAGTGAAACAATTTTCAAAATCAGTTTATTAGTTGGCGAGATTAGCGCGTTCAACTAAACAAACAATCTCTTCAGCTTTATAATATTAAGTATCCATTATTGTATTAAATAAACTATAGGAATCTATCCTATTCTTATCGATAGCTTGAATACATTGGGGCCTATGATTGCGATTTGAATTGCAAATATTTATCACGAGTCAAAATAATTCAGTTCACGATTAGTACATAGATTATATAAAGAATTACCATAGTTACTGCTTTTTCTAGTACATAAAATACGTAGTATAACTTATTTATCAAATTCTACACATCTGAAAATAACGACATGGTAAGCTCGTCTGTCATTTTACTTATAAAATAGTAAAAAGTGACTAGTTTTGTTAGGTTCACACGTATAAAGAGAACTTAGACTAGCTCGAGCCTAAAATACAGGAAAAAGAACCGTTTCACGTCAATCTATGTCTATTTTTCTCAAACTTACACTTAAGCCAGTTAATTTGATAGATGTAAGCTTTAGTCCTCGTTCCATGTCGGTGAGAAGTGCGGCGCGCTATCTAACGCGAACGTGTGGTCACGGAAGAGATTACATACATCGGATGTGTCCATTAACAAGTGTAAGTAGGATTGTGATACAAATAAACATTGAACAGTAATGAGGTCCTGCGTCGGACATGTTCCAAAAATATACGTGATATGTATGATAACATCTATAACGAAGGCGGCGCGAGTCACCACACAACACTCAGATTATCAATCACAAAACCATTTACAAGTAGGAGGTAGGTTTCTGCCCGAATGGCCTTTGCTCCTCGCATGTGCGGCAGCTCGCCTGCAGACGCGCGCCGCCCGAAACCAAAACAAAACGTACTACGCGTAATATCATCCTTGTCGTACATTTCCATAACATCTGTATTCAGATATAAATAAAAAAGTTCAGTACAAAGTACGTAAGCTCGGGGGAGCGTGTACACACTGGTCGGTATAAAATCATCACTTATAACGAATCTTATATGTGAACCGTCTCTTACACGCTAGCTATAATGTTACACGATACAATATGAACAGTTATAAATATTTTGCAAACTATTGTATCAATTACAAGCAATACGCGGAAATAAATCTGTCTTAGTGTACCATTCTCCTATACAAGTGTTTTAACAGGGTTACGTTTGACGGGCGGCGGTTAGTGGCGGCTGGGGAGAGTCCACACCACAACCGACGTACTGTGTCGGCAGAACAAACTCAACATTAGCGAATCATCGTACACGAACCGAGTTTGCCTCGATGTGGACACGTCGACGTCGTGAGAGGCGTCGACACCCACTACGTGTGGTGACGTCGACGTGCTCCAACGAATATAAAACCACAAAATAACGTAACCACTCGCTGCCCTGCGCTTTTACTTGGTCAATGCTAGGCGACAGCGATTGCAAAATTAAGTGAATTTTCCCTTCCATAGTGGTTTCTATGTTGTTGGAGCATGCTCTAACAGTTGTTCGTCACTAATCGCCCCTCGCCGCCTAGTAGTGTTCTCACATCGCCAGAGGACTGCCCAGTAACGCTTGCATACAAGCAAGCATGTTCATGGTTAGAGATCAATGCACTGTAGGTTCCAAATGAACCGTGTTGAGGTAACCATCCGCCATATCGTTTCCAGATTTTCATCCAAGTAGACAAAATCTCACAAAAACAGAATTATCGTGTTGTATATTACAATGTATTTCTGAGATAGTATAAATTATATGTCCAAATAAGATTTTTGACCATTATGGTCGGCGTATGGTAACCCTAACCACGTTATCAAATGCTTCCACATGACTAATTATAATTGTAACATAATATTATGATTCTATCATACATTTATAATGGGTTATAATAAAGCCGAACAAATATACAAACATGTTATATACAATGTAAATATAACTCAGAAATGGCAGTTAAACCCAAAAAAAAACTATACATAAATAGGTAACATTAACAACAGCTGAGTCAGTGACTGGCGATGCAAGCCCCTTTGATACTTCATAAATACTTCGCTTACATGTAAAAATTTACCCTTTGCATACATTTGTGTATATTTCGAATCAATAAATGTAAAACTACATGTAAATACGCGTAACTAATATGTACTGGACGAAGAGGAAATCAGGATAAAATATTTGTACGTTTCAAAGAAACTAATGGACAGAAGAGTCGGGGCGAGACGACGGATACCGATAGTGGGGAAGCGGGTACCGGTGGCTGGGTACGCGGGAGTCCACGGGGATACGGAGTTGGCGAACAACAAGCAATACTATTCAAATATATAATATTGGTGAACGGTAACGTATGCATACGCCGAAGACGTACCGGCCTGAATTTAGATGAACACCGGGCCACTCGCCCGTTCATGTCACTATGGTGATTGATATCCAGTATGGAAAGTGAATCATAATGGCGGTCATGGGATGGCGAACGGGACCGTCCAGGACCTCACGCTTCGAGGGGCTCGTGTGTAAGGGGCACAAGAGAGAAACATTACTCTTCTTCGCAAATCTTGTAAAATGGCCTCTCAAAGATCTGCCGCCCATAGACTCCCATCAGTTAAGGTCACTGATGAAGTACGCTGCCACCAGTTGTAATTGTCCAGTGGTCAAATAAAGGAGATATAGGGAAATAGAAAAAAGTGTACCTATTCTTAAAAATTTCAAACGTTTAAAGTCACATCTATATAAGGAATAAACATTTAAATTTTAAAAACACTTGAAATGCGCGGGCGCTCTTTAATAATTTAAATAATCACTTAATTAATGTATAATTTAATTTGCGGCACTTGGTATTGTGCGTATTCTGTATTTTCGCGAAGATTAAAAACACAACAAAATAAACAATACGAAGTTAGCCGAATCCACTGTTGTGTCGCGTCGCGTTCCCGCACAAAGTTCTTAATGTTATGAAAAACTGGTAGTCGCGCGATAAATCTAAATTTTGTGCAAAAAACTACTCTCCAGGAATGTTTGCTTTATATTAAACGTCACAAATAATTTTATACTCTAACGCTAAATAATGGACTAGCATCAAAATCAGACTTGCATTTAAATTATAAGAGATCATAATGTGTGCCGGCCGCGAGGGCGGGCCGCGGGGCGAGGTACTAATGAACACCATGATGCAAACACCATTTTGGAACTCGTTTAACTATATTAAATTGTGCGTATTGACTTCAATACCAAGGGTTTGTTGTACCGCGGGAGCACAGGTCACCTCGCCGGGCAAGCGCCGGCGGCCGGGGAACTTAATATATCTATCTACACTAGAAAATAAATGGACATGAATGATCGACAGCAAGAAAATATACAGTGGCAGTATTACTCGATATCAGATCGGCTACAATCTCAAACGATACGTGAGTCAGCGCATACGAGTGTTGGCGCTCATCGAACACTAACTCTTTAAACGTTCTACTGAAATCGCGTAACAAGCGCAGCTCGACCTTGACGCTCGTCCAATAAATGTATTGTCTTAAATGCTCGAAAACAAGATTCCACGAGCGGCCGCTGAGTCGCGGACGTGGTGGGGCGGCGCCCAACCACGACACACTCGGGCTGCGGCTCCGGCGCGGGCTCTGTCACGAATGGGCCTCCATAGTACGGCACACCAGCGCACAGACGGCTGAGCCTCAATATTATAAAACTATACAACGTACAGCGACACAGCCGGCTCGGGAATCACGGCAGGCAGGCTGCGGCCGTCAAACGGCGCGGGGTTCACCTACGGGCGAGGTCACTCGGGGGGAGCCGCTCAAAACTCGGTGGCGGCCGGCCTTCACTATAAGGGATCGTCACGGGACGTGGAGGGGCGCGCCAGGTCCAGCGGGGGCGGGGCGGACGGCACGGCGCGGTACGTGCCTCGCGCCGACGACGACGACGCGCGGCTCCGAGTCACACCGCGCACGCGCCGGCACGAGCCCCGCGCACTGCTCGCGCCCACCGCCGCCGACGCCAGCGCGCCGCCCAGCCCCAGCCCCGCCGCCGAGTACAGCAGCCCGGCCAGGTGCGGCGGCGCGTGTCGGTACTCGGGCGCCGCGGCCACCGCGTGCAGCGTCAGCAGTCCGCCCGACAGCAGCGACAGTCCACTCCACACGCTGGTGAACAGCGCCAGCTTGTCGAAGTCGATGGGCAGCAGCAGGTCGAGCCGCGCCACGCGCACCACGAGCAGCGCGGCGTGCAGTAGCGCGGAGGAGAGCGCGGCGAGCAGCAACAGGCGCAGGCGCGGCGCGAGTGGCACGCGGGCCCGCAGCCCGGCGCCGCTCCAGGCGCAGGCACACGCACCCGTGCACCACGCCACCAGCAGCAGCGTGCACAGCCCCTGCGGCGTGGCCAGGTAGCGCAGACGGCAGTAGAGCGGCGCGAGAGGTCGCGGCGGCGGCGGCGGCGCGCGGCGGTACTGCGCGTGCGAGTCCCACGAGTGCTCGGTGAGCTCGGTGCCGGCCGGGGAGCGCCCGCCCGCGCCGCCCGCGCCCCCACCACCCGACACACACCCGCTGCCCGCTATCTCGAAGTCCTGCACACAAAATTGTATTATCAGTTGATTCCAACTCAAAATAACACCTTGATTTTAATAAATCTATGCTAAGTATAAGCTTTATTGTCCACAGCTCCGCCTACGTTTTTCTGGGATAAAAGTCCAGCTTTATTTATTCCTCAGATAAAGGGTAAAACTTTTACAAACTTTAAATGTCATATTTATTTATATCTAATCAACAGCCCAAAAAATAGGTTTCAAGCTTCTAGCTCTAAAAATGACTATACGTCCTACAACTTTTCATCCCCCTATCAACCCCTTTCAAACCATTTTTCATAAATTAAAAGTAGCCCATGTCCTTTCTCAGGCTCTAGACTATCTGTGTACCAAATTTCATTTAAATTGGTTCAGTAGTTAATATTAAAATTTTACTCAGTCTTAATCATAAATAATGCAAATACAATAACATTTTATAAGTATAACATAATTTTGTACATTTTTATTGAATGACGAGACGAGCACGAGCATGCCATTCACCTGATGGTAAGCGATACAACCACCCAGAAACAGTAGTAACACCATCCAGCACCTTGAGTTACAAAGTACTGTGTGGCATTCCACTGCGCTCCTCATACTAAGACATAAGATATCAAGTCTCATTATGTCCAGTAGTTAGACTGACTACAATGTCCTTTAAACCAAAACACCACAATGGCATATACACTGCTGCTTGGGGGTAAAAATAGACATTGCGGTGGTATCCACCCAGAGGGACTCTTACATATGAGAAACCTACCACCAGTATGTTTACTCTACAAACAAAAAATCAACTACATCATTACAAATATTTATCATGTTCTACATACATTTCAGCAATCTTTGATTCCCAAATCAATGAGATGCTTAAAAATTATGTATCCTACAGTTCATGTAGAGTGTTGGGAAAGTTATCACTTGTCAAGAGCATAACCCTGTATTTTTTATTTCATTATCTATACAATATAATCATAATGATCTCTGCAATGTCTAATGTTAAAAGACGGTGACAACCTAGTAAAACTCATTGTGACTGGGAAAGTAGAGGGGAGAAGACCTTGTGGATGCAAACCAATACGTTGTTCTTACCAGATCAGCACCGCTCTTGACTCTACAGTTCACAGCGACCTCTGCACCGCATGTGACAGAAATGAATGGAGAAAGCTCGTCCGAGAGAAAGTGATGCAGATGGGGGGTCGTGACCCTCAGTACTGAGGAACACGATGCAAGAAGAAGAATGTCTTATACCCAAAATCGTTTAAAGATAATGGTCAAATTGTATCTGAGAAATTAGTATTGCAATAGAAAGCTATCCTGATTGAATTGTGTTTGATTTAAAAACACTCTAACCTAAATGACAAACAATAAACAAACTTCCTGAATAAAAATCAATAACACTCAAACATTGGTACCTTACACAGAGTATTTTATATGCATACTTGAAGCAACCAATGACAGTACATCCAATAGGTAAATAATTACTGATAAGTTTTAGAATGATAGTTTGATAGCTTTATTGGCATTTAGCTAATCAGTTAATGTAATATCAAAGCAACATAGTGTAGTTAAAACTTTGTAGATTGAGCTTTGAATATTTAACGTAAAGAGATTGAGTGATAAATAATTCTGTGACACACTGGAGCCATGCATACTACAACAAAATTCCAGTTTGCATTTTTGATAAATTGTACTCTAATTAGAATACAACATTGGAACTTCTGAAACTAATATATTCCGATTTCAAATTCATGAAATGGGAGATGGACTACCCCTATGTCAATAACAACCAGATGATTTGAAAGTTATAAGCAATGAAAACTTAGTGAATATTGAGGAGTGCGTGTGGATGAGAGTGTGGGAGGTAAATTGAGTTGGCTAGCGCCCTCGGCACCTGTACGTCTTCGCCGCGGCAGCTCGTCGGCTCCAGCTCCCGGATCTCGTCCAGCAACAGCTCCACTTCGTCGGTCGAGTACAGCTCACTCACAGACACGTAGCGCGCCGGCGCCGCTTGCATATCAGTCACCGGGTCTCCTACCGCCGAGAGCCTTCGCCCCGGCACCTCCTGCGGCACACCGCACCTCTCTCACACATAACCGCACTACACCTCACGACTCGCGTCCCCCGCATCACTCACATTTACCTTCTTTCCGTGTGTGCAATGACATTCCGATCTCTTGTACACCTTGACATAATCCAGGGAGGCGGATATCGTTTACATTCACGTTGACTTAATAAACAAAATTATAAGCGACGCTCCTTAGACAACACGCCATGTTTGTTATCATATTTTTTTTTATTTCTCGAATCTCGACAGTCGGTCGACTCTTATAATCTTCTTGGTCGACTCTTATACCTCTACTTTGTCTATGACCACTGTTGCCAACTCCAATAGGGTGTCAACCAAAAAAAAAAACCCTGTAGCACTGGAGACTGCCGCGGTAAAGCTATTGCATAGCATTTTTTATCAACTTCTTTCAATTGGATTTTATCGCAATTTAACGGTGATGTGTGTGCATTAGCTTATATAACTAATCTGACTATGTATGCAAAAGACTTGAAAAAAAAAATATATAAAGATAAATGATGGACAAATGATGACAAAAAAGTAAGCCCGGAGTTTCTTTCTGCCTTTCTTCTTCGGGTAGTCATCGCTTAGGTAGCTAGTGAAAGGTTGGTAGGTTAGCTAGGCTAGGGCCTCTAGTGTCCTCACCGGTGAGGATCGCGACGCATTCCTCCCATTATCATTACTATTATTATTATTTTTTGTTAACAAAATTATTTCTTGTTTATATTGCTTTTCCTGCCAGCCCGAGCTGGCTTCTTACTTTTTATTTTTCATCATTTAGTTTACTCGTAATAAAAGTGTCTGTAGTTATGTAAGTAATTATAAATAATTAAATGTGTCTCGACTTATCATAAGTGCAACTATGTTCGCCTACGTGATGAATAAAGTATTTTTTTTTTGTTATTTTTTTTTAACTTATGTAGTTATGTTTTTTTTTTCTATTGTCAAAATTTCACTCGTGCCGTAACGCCGAAACTCTAAGCAGGCAATTCTAATATTTATAACCTCTTTGAACAGATATAATATAAAAACTTTTTAAAAATTCAAACTTAGAATCACGTCATTCCGCACGGGACATTCTCATCAACTGCGCGCGTTTGACATTTCGATACGTTTCACTGACTGGAACAATTTTTAAATACACGGTAATTTCGACCTTTTATCGTTTAACAAATCAAATCAAATCATTTATTCAGTAATTAGGCCCCTAAGGGCACTTTTACACGTCATTTTTCACAATGTTGTTTTACTAAAAGATTCTAACATTCAGCTCATATCCTCCTGCACATTGTATTCTTACAAGACTGCGATATTAAATTTACTTATGGAATTTTACAGTCTACATGGTTGTGATAGAGTTGAAAATAAAATATCACCGCTGTGCCGGTCGGAGTGAGGGGTGTTAGGTTATTTTTTCGTTACGGAATTTCTGGATTCAGTCTCCACGCTCAAGGCCCGCGATAGAAGCTATGCAATAGCTTAAAAAAAAGGTACTGCATCATTTTGTGTAGTACTAATATACTAACCTGTGCACAAAAACAGTGAAAATGCATGTAAAAACCAGTAAAAATCCTTTAAAACAAAAAAACGATAAAAAATTCGACTCTAAACAAAAAACAGGGATGAAAAAGCAAAAACAGTAAATCTACTGTTAAAACATTAGGGTTGGCCACACTGTCTATAACCAAAAAAGAATTTTCGGATACATGAACTGCATAAATAAATAAACATTATTTACGACGATGTATTTGTACCACAGTGTTGTTACTATATTTGCATTGTAATATCGTTTTGTCCCGAGAAATCAGGTAATGGAAGTCAATTATGGGGAATCAATACCCAGTAGGTACTAACGACCAGCCAATTGTGACATTGTAGAACGCAGACTTCTATATAAATAATTTTCTGTAGTAATATTTCCAACCCCCTCGACCAGTGGTCTCGACTCTCGAATCTACCGATTTATACCGATATTGGGTCTGTCCTACCGAAATACCGAAATGACATGATTTTTCTACGATTTTTAGAGAGCCCGAAGATTCTCCCGATTTTAAGCAATTCGAAATCAATATCCCCTTTTTCTTTTATATTTTGCGATTCTTTGGTAAAATATGTTGCTGTTTGGGGCAGCGCGGCGGGGGGCAGTACTTTTAAAGGGGCGGCAAAATTTGTTTAAAATTTTTACTTTGATGAGGGGGAGGGGGGTATGCGTGACTCTCGATTGTTAAAATATGACCTTTTGGTAGAATAATAGTCTCCACAGTTTAAAATATTGGGATTTTATTTAATAGTCCTTATTTTTTTTTGCATATACCGATTTTTCATCGGAATATACCGATTCTAAAGAAGAAAAGAAAGAAAGAATGAAAAAAAAAATTATTGGCTACTAGTTGGGTGGTAGCTGGTAAATATAATGAATACAATTTAATAATATAATATTTTTAGGCTAAGTATTCCGATATTCAGTGTGGATGGTATATGCCCCACCGCAACAGTGTCAATAGGATCTAGATCAGCACACATGCCAAACAACAATGTTTGGCGCTGATTTTCATCTAGACCCTATAGCAACGTCAACCAAACAACAGAAGTGCGTTCGTGCGCACCTGCCTTTGCGAGTGTGTGTGTTTGTGTGTGTGTGTGTACTTCTACTTGGCAACTCTACCGATTTGACATTTTGTCGTCCGAGACCACTGGCATAGAATAAAGACTAAAGCTTCTTATTCTGAGAGTTGAGGGTTGAGACCACTGCCCTCGACGCAGAGATAAGTAGGTTTTTTTTTAATGGCTACCTGAGAGGCTACTGCGAAAAACGAAATCCGTAGTTTCAGGTGACGGATCGCACGTTTTCTTACTACGAAGTGTTACGGATCCTTCTTTATGAAGAGTTGTTGCGTGACGAAAGCGTTGAGCGAAGTCGGAAGCGTCGCGAACTGCGTGAAACCTTTGTTCAACGGTGACGGATCCGAAGTAATTTGGTAGTAAGGTTAAATCCGAAGTTCGTCGTTTCTTCGTTTCGGACCGACGTTTCCGATTTCGTTTTTCGCAGTAGCCTCTAAGCACTGTGTTGCTGTGCTACGCCAACGACAATAAAGTTAGGGAAACACACAGGTAGGTTTGCACGCACTGTTTCCTGATCCTTCTTATTTCTACCCTCTTTGTTAAAATCTCTTAATTTATTTACCTTGACTCTTGGATGAATACATATCGCTCCGGTGTTTTAATTACTTTGACAACGCATACTCACGCCTTTTATCCCCGAAAGGGTAGGCACAGCTGCAACTAGTGCACCCACTTTTCGCCGTGCGTATTCCGTCCCATGATGTGATAGGGGGAGTGTCTATCGCCATATCGGGCACAAATTCCAGACTCCAGGCTGATATTGAATAGAAAAATCCAACATCACTTTGCCCGACCTGGGGATCGAACCAGAGGCCTCGACATTGCAGTCGTACCGCAATACTACTACGCCACAGAGGCAGTATTTTTTAAGCAGAGGCGCAACTTGTGCACCCACTTTTGCTACCCACCCACTATTCCGTCCGATGCTGTCATAGAGGGGCAAACTTATCGCCATATCAGGCACAAATTCCAGCATCATGCTGAGCGGATAAACCCAATATAATTTAAGCGACCCGGGATCAAACCCGAGACATCAGGACAGTAGCCGCGCCGCAATACAACCACGCCAGAGAGCTAGACATCGCAGTTGTGCTAGGACCAAATATAAAAGGAGATATTAGGTATCACTACATAGTATAAAACAAAGTCGCTTCCCGCTGTCTGTCCCTATGTCTTCATGTCCCTATGTGTGCTTAAATCTTTAAAACTATGCAACGGATTTTGATGCGGTTTTTTTAAATAGATAGAGTGATTCGAGAGGAAGGTTTATATGTATAATACATGCATAATATAGTAGAGGAACATTGATAATTCAAAAGGTTTCTAATGTGATGTCGTAAACACATTTTTTTGCGCTTACATTGCAGACGCTGGCTAAACTCTACGAGATAGATCAAAATAATGTACTACACTTTTGTACACCTAAAAAAGGTCTAGAAAAAAGTCCGCGATGGTATATGTCTATCTCTTAGGGATAACCCACAATAACCATTTTTTATCCTTTACTTTTGACGAGAAATAATGGCTTATTTACGAAGCGATTTTAAGCAATACAGCATTAATCCTTATCCAATTAAGTACCATATATACATTGTGCATTTAATATAGATCAATATGGCCATTTACCACATGTAATTTAAATATTTTCGAAGATATTACAGATTTAAAATGCAGGGACATAGCGGTCGCGGCGGTACCGGCCGGGGGGCCGGCGGCGCGTGTCTATAAATGAGAAAGTATGGAGATAGTTTGAGATCCTGAGGAGGACATAGGCTACTTTTATCCCGGAAGAACATAACCCGGGAATTTTATACCGGTTTTTATTTCTCGCGAGTGGGGCCGTCACTGTCACGCCATTGAACTGATTGCTGTGAAATTTGGAAGGGACATAGCTTAAGACTCTGGGAAGGCCCTAGACTAATTCTTATCCCGGTAAAACTTCACCAATGGATGGAGTGATTCAAGAGGAAGGCTTATGTGTATATTACATAAATATTTTGTATGACAAAAAACTAATTTCAGCATGTATGATGGAGTGATTCAAGAGGAAGGCTTATGTGTATATTACATAAATATTTTGTATGACAAAAAACTAATTTCAGCATGTATTTTGCTTTGCTACCTGAGCAAAGCCAGGGCGGGCCGCTAGTTAGAAATAAATAAAACATATTTCGAAAAAAAATATAATTTTAGGTAATATCGTAAAAAAGTATTATCACAGCGTCATAAAGTGTACCTAAACGACAAGTGCCAGATTAGCTGCTTACTTAGTTACTACTGTATGGATAGCACATTGTTCTCTGGTAAGAAAACTTTTAGTTTGATTTAACAAGGATCACTATATTTAAATGTGTGGAGATATCCACTACCTTTAATTATAATAATGAGGTATACAGTACTACACATAGAATACTTAGTATTTAAGCTTATAATACTAATTGGTATAATTTAAATGCAGAAATGTAAAAAAAAGATTGGCAATTTTAATGTACTTTCTGTACAATTGATCCTCCAGTGAAGCAAGAGAAAGAACGGCCTATCTGAAAATGTATTTCTATAAAACTGCAAGGGATTATAATTGACAGAATTTTTACTCACAAAACAACAGAAATTGGTCCATGATCAGAATTTTATATCTTTTTTTTAATAGGGTAAATATTCCCAGTGTGGTATAGAGAAATAAATATCAGACAGGTTGTTCTTGCGCGCTCGATTTCAAACAGCAATAATTCTTTGAATATGTGACGAGGTTTGTAGCCGAAAAGAATTAAGTCTCATTACCATAGAGATAGTTGAGATAGTCGTACCATTTGATTTGTTCGCGATATTTATACAGCGAAAATCATGAAGGCAATTACTAATTAACTATTATACAATGATGTCATTGTAAATTATTGGTCAAATATTCAAATTAAATACATACATGTATTTACCAGAGTCAAGTATCTACATATTATTATAGTACATATACATACATATACACTCACGCCTGTTATCCCCCGAAGGGGTAGGCAGAGGCGCAACTAGTGCACCCACTTTTCGCCGTTATTCCGTCCCATGATGTGATAGGGGGCGAGCCTATATCCATATCGGGCACAAATTCCAGACTACCAGTTGATACTGAATAGAAAAACTCAATATCACTTTTGCCCGACCCGGGAATCGAAACCGAGACCTCAGCATTGCAGTCGTACCATAATACAACTAACCGAGGCAGTTGAGGCAGAGAGTATTATAGTAATAAGAGTATTAATAATGTTGTCATTTTCGGTTGGGTCTATGGCCATAAAATGTTTTTTTTTTACAATTCAACAATCATAAATCGCCAATAGGTAATTTAAATCAAGATTTTCATAAAAAAATTGTGGTGTTAGCGATACGAAGTTTTAAAAAGCAGGTAACAAAATGTGGGGCGGTTGCGGACAACTTGGACGCTTCCGTCGGAGGAAGCCCGCAGCCGTCCCTAATGCGCCGAAGATGGCCACCGCGGAGTTTTGGTTGGTATGCCGTGCAGTATGCCTACATAGGTTATGGACTCGGCCCGGCGGTCGCCCGACGTTTTCCATCTCTCCGGGCGGCTCAACGTCGGGTCGTAAGGCACGGTGAACCCAACATAACCGCTCAGTCGCCCACCTCGAAGGCTGGGCGGTAGTAAAGTCACTTTTTCCACAACAATAAAAAAGTCACAAAATGTCCGTTGCTTTACATATCACAACATACAATTTGTGTTTAAACTAAAACTAAGATTTTAATAGGTATCACACCAAAACACTTAGTTCGTAACAATTATGTGTAATACAGATAAGGTCACACAAGTGCCTTCATGAGATTCTGAGACTTTCAATACTTAAATCTATTAATGTAAACTGAATGTTAGGTTCGTCGGGGATACTTAAGACTATAAATAACATAAACAAATTTTCGTTTGTTGCACCTTATAGACTAATCTGAGGTTTGACATGTACGCGAGTTTGAGATTTCTGTAACAACTAGGACTCTTTTCCTGCCATTCAGCAGCCTTCGAAACCTGGCGGCGGTCGCAAATGGCAGGGAGGGGCTCGCGGTGGGGGGCGAAGGGACCGGTCGTGGGGAAAAGGTGGTCCGTGATGGCCGGGGGGCCCGTGGTGAACGGGCGGGTGGAATGGCAGGGGCGGTCCACGGGGCGGCGGGTACGGCACCACAGGATATGGCTCAAATTGTCGATACGGATCTGTAACATGTGGATGTGGCATAGGCGGGCCAAACATCGCGTGCGGCGGAAAGGGGCCATAAGGTGGATATACTGAGCTATGCATGGGTGCGCCGTATGGCGGATGCGGCAGGAGCGGGCCGCGATGAACTTGCGTTGGATGCGGCTCTGGCGGAAAAGGGGGTCCTTGTGGCGCGGGAGTGTCGCGCGCTCTAAAGTATTCATGTCTTGTTACGGGTGGGTCAGATGATGCGGGGGGTGCGGAGGGTACGGACAGTGCGGGGGGTGCGGAGGCTGTAGACGGCGCCAGTGAAAGCGAAGACGCGCCCAGTGCGCGGGTCACGGCGCCCATCATGAACCAGTGCGCCGCCATCGGGGACGCCGCACTCAGCTCGCGGTACATCTCACACTCCACCAGCGACAGGCGCACGTCCTCCGCGGGGGCGGGGGCGGGGGCGGAGGCCGGGGCGGGGGACGGCGGCGCAGGAGAACACGATTGGGACAGGGGAGACAAACTGGTTTGAGATCCTGCCTCCGCGCGCAACATAGGTACTGTCGGCAGCGGCGCGTCCGTGCGCGGGGACGGCGGCGGCGACGGTGACGGTGAGGAGCCACCCGCCGGGGTGGAGGCGGTGCTGTCCGAGGTGGTGGAGCTGGTGGAGCTAGAGGAGCTGGAGCAGCCGGGCGGTGGGGAGGGTGGGGTGGGCGGTGAGGGCGGCAAGTCCACGGGCACGTGTCGCCGGTAGTCGTCCACGAACTGCAGAGCGATGCCGTCGCGCAGGTACTGCTCGATGTCGCCGAAATTGGGCGTGGCGCCCGTCTCCAGCGCGTCGAACCGCGGGTACAGGTGCCACTCCGACGTCTGCAACGTGAACCAGACGTCACCACGTCAACAACAACAACTACGAACCACATGGACATGCGCCGCGCAGACGTCGGAGGTGATGCACCGCGGTTCGATGTTCCGCATTTATCAAAATTACATATAGAGCATTCAACCCGACATAACAATGTAATATCAGACATAATAAAATACCTTATTACGTGCAATAAATATATTAGCTTTAACATTTTTTCACTACATATATTTCTACGAACCTAAATTATAGGACAAGTAAATAACATTATATATTTCATTATTAACAATAATTTATATCGATTAACTGGTACTCGATTATTATCGATATTTTAACACAGACTTTGCATTTATAGTTATATTATTAGTGATTTTTTTTATTACATTGTAGGATGAGACGAGCATGCTGTTCGCCTGATGGTACGCAATACGACCACCCATAAACAGTAGCAACACCATCCAGCACCTCGAGTTACAAAGTACTGTGTGGCATTCCACTGCGCTCGTCATCCTGAGACATAACATGTTTAGTCTCACTATCTCCAGTTTAATAACTAACTATTTAATAACTACTGGACATAATCTCGCCAATTTTTAATTATATTTCTGGCGCAAAAGACCCGGCATAAAAGACTCTCAACTCAAAACAATAAATCTTAGGCAGTAAATTAATTTCATTTTAATTACAACAATAAATACAATACTCAATTGCATAAATATTTTGATGAAGATACATAAAATTTTTAAACTGCTGCCAATAAATACCTTTTCTTATTATTCTCTATTTTTGAAATTTAACCGTTAAGTTTTATGAGAAAATATTTATTCTATATCATC